>CP139507.1:12002832-12602832 GCA_021014915.2 Artemisia tridentata subsp. tridentata
GTCGTTGTCTTTTCTATGTCCAAACGGCACGTGTTCATGTATATCTTGTTAATTCATCAGTTGCACAAGTTTAAAGCGGCCCTACAAATGGTCTCAGACAGGGTGGATCATTCTTATGATCTAGATCCGTTCTTAAATGACTGCTAATAACTTTTAGCCGTTCTTAAATGACGGCTAATAACATACAACCATCATCCTCTACCAAAACCCTAACATCAAAATCCCCTACATGTTGTTGTCGAGTGTCTCCTTAAACGAGAAAGTTACATTCAACCTTTCTGGTGCGAGGATTTGCTCTAACTGCCTATCCACAAGCTTTTCCTTCACTCCCCCTCAGCACCACCAGTTGTTAAATACTGGTGGAATCTTGTTTGGAACTTAGTTCCATGCAAGTTTATGAGAGTGGAACATCCAAGGGTGTAATATGGTTTATGTCAGTAATAACCATATTTGAAGGGAAAAATGGTGGATCATCAGAGGCTATTAAAGGGGGAAACATGTTGGAAAGAGGATAAAAATCCCTTATTTCTCATCCTTGTTGCTTCCCTGCCCGGAAGGACAAAGGACATTCGTGCCGGCTAGGTTAAAATCCGGTTGTTTTGCAATGAAAAAGCTACTTAGAACTGAAGATAACAGATTCAAGCTCCCGTCTCATTTGTACCTCATCAACATCAGTAAAAATAGGATATGATTACCATAAGTGTATTAACTTTCAGTTTCCTTTAATTTGTATGGATTTAGTTATGGGGAAATGATGACTATTGTATAAAAGTGGGAAAGTTGCCTACTTTTCTTTCTAATTGAATGGAGATAACATGTATTCGTGATATAACGAAGGAGCTTAATTGTAACTATTCTATTTTCCTACCAAAAGAAACTAGGTACCTTTACCACTTGTTAATTTTCTCTTTCATGACTTATATATAAAAAAACCAAGCAAGAATACGTCCATAGTTAAACCAGAATGTACAGTAAACACAAGTTTGCAATGTTGTCCAGTTTTTACTTGCCCATTTTTTGGAAATTGCCCAATTTTGAAAACATTGCCTAGTTTTGCCACGTAGGTTGCGCTATAATTTTCCTTTTTTTAAAAATTGCCTAATTTTACCACGTAGCAATGGAAGAGCTACCAGCAGCATCACTCTTTTTTGGCCATTTTGACTTGCCCACAATGAATTGCCCAATTTGTAAATTTGCCAATTTTAAAACATTGCCTAATTTTGCCACGTAGGTTGCGCTATAAATTGTACTTCACAGATTAAGAGTTTCCTGTGTTATATGCGCCCTCTGATCATAATTGATGCCGCACATCTAAAAGGGACATACCAGGGAACAAATCTTGTCGCAGTTGCAATGGACGGAAACAATCAGATACTACCACTTGCCACCGGTGTTGCTCAGGGCGAGACTGGTGAATCATGGACTTGGTTTATGACAAAACTCAAAGAATGCATAGGGAAGTTCCTAATTTGGCCATCATATTTGACAGACATCACGGAATCATCCTTGCATGTAAAACTGTATTCCCGAATGCCTTTCACGGCTATTGTTGTCGTCATTTGATGTTAAATACAAAGATGCAGACAGATACACTGAAATGCTTATACTGGAAGACATGCAAAGCGTACACAACGGAGGATTTTGCAAAGCTAATGTCTGATATTCGTTCGGTAAGACGACAGGCTCACAAAAAACTTGTTGAAGCAGGCGTCGAGAAATGGTCAAGGGCACATTGCCCTGGGCAGAGGTACAATTATTTAACCTCAAACAGTGTCGAATCCATAAATGCTTTAACAAAGCTTGTGCGCCACTGCCCGATAACAACGCTTATGGAATGGTATAGAGGTCTTCTTCAGAGCTGGTATTACCACCGCCGAGCAAAATATGCAGGTAATAGATGGTATAATTTTCAATACGTTTACTGAAGAATAATGAAATACTACACACTAAACAAGCTTTATTATTTATGGTTAGATGCCCCGGATGATGATCTTTCTGAATGGGCAACTGCAAAAGTGAATGGCAGAATGGCCAAAAGTGCAAACTGGAAGGTTTTGGGGATTGACAAGGACAAAGTGTATGAAGTACGGGACACAAAGAAAAGGCATATTGTTGATTTGGAACAGGGTGAATGCACTTGCCGACAATGGCAGCTTTCGGGATTACCATGTGGACATGTCTGTGCTGTTGGTAGATTTGTAGGGCTGACTAGTGTGAAGAAACTGGCTAAAGCTTGGTTTTATAATACAACACTTAAAGGCACATACGAAGACATGGTTTATCCTTTAAAAGACATGACGATGTGGGACACTCCAGACGACATCCAAGTTGTATCACCCCCTATTGTTTGCAATAGGCGACCAGGTAGACCCAAAAAAAGAAACAGAATTCCCTCTCAAGGCGAGGTGCCTACAATCATTACGTGTGGAAGGTGTGGAAGGCCAGGACATAACCGGCTAACGTGCAATGCAACTATTGTGATAAAAAAGGTTGAAATTGTATTTATTATGCCACAATTAAATAGTTGTGATTATTGGCACCTAATGTTTATGTGTACCTGTATACAGAAAGGTCCAGCCGGTTCAAGGAAAAAGACCCGTGTGGTGGAGGGTTCATCTATTCAAAGTAACGGAACACAACCCGAGGCAAATTCAGAGTTTATGCATGGGGTGATGAATGCGGCCGAGGCACCCAACTCAAGTCAAGCACAGGTACAACCGAACTCATCCAATCCACACATTAATTCGCTCTCAGATTTCCCTACTCCAGACAAGTTTTTATAGTAAAGACCCCCAATGACACACCCTATATTTAAATGTATGCACTCACTTCCTAGTTGGTACCATGTGTTGTTTAACTAAGAATAACAAGTGTGGGTCGTTTGGTGTGTAATAAACATTAGTATTAAACTATGTTATGAAAGTTTGATGGAGGCAAACAATTAGCGGTTGTGTGTGTTTGTGGTAAATTAAATTGAAAATACAAGTAAATAAACGTACCAACCAGCAATCAATCAGATTGCAGTTCAACCATATTGGGTCGCCCGTTAATGAAGGCCCTGACTGTATGTTTTTACTACTTGGAAAATGATATGGTTGCTTCATTCAAATTGATTCATTGTTTCAGTTCGTTTGTTTCTACCCCTGTCAGATTTCACTACCAATGTCATTTATAAGACTATTAAGTGCCCTAGTAAAAACACCCCTGTCAGAGGTCAAACACCAAACGTTCCCAACACACCCATCAACATAACGAAGTGGATCGAGAGCAAATTCCCCATATTTGTGTACTTTGAACTCAACTTTCATCCAGAAACTTAATTAAACATGAGTATAGTTTATAGTTACAAACTAAAAGCAATTATGTAGCTTTTTGGCACCCATAATTAACAAACTAAGTACGTTGCACAAAAAAAAACAAAAATAATTAAATAATAAAAAACTTATTTATTCACTGTAACATCATATTTATATGAACAAAAAAGGGAATAATATAGTTATGGGAAAGTACAACAAACCTAGAATACGTGATATAAAGATGAAAAGGACAGCAATTTTATTTTTTTGGATTCGTGTGGTGACAATGACCTAGGGTTTGATCTGCTTTTTGGGGATATTGTGTTTGTTGGGAACAAAAAGGATATGTGGGGTTACAGTGTTTCCCGTGCAAATTACACGTTTGGTCCTCAGACGTGCAATTTTATAATAAACTTTTGACTTAATTTCAAAAATGGTCCCTGTATTTTATGTTGTAAAAGTCCTTGTCTGTTTACAGCATGTACATTGTCCCTTTACCAAATTTGGTACATTGTAATTTGACTTCTAAAAGTCAAATAACAGACTTATGGTTTAAACCAACTTCCGCAAAATCTTCACAAAGTTATGGTCTAAAAGTCTGCACATTTTGCACATATTACACAGTTATTGTCTGTTAGTTAAATTACACAGTTATGGGTTAAACCATAAAAAAGTCAAATTGCACAGTCAAGGTCTATTTTCATTCACTCCCATTTAACACAATCTGCACAAAATTTTAGGTACATGAAACAGTTTACCAACCGAACATTGAATGGCATTTACTCTATCCCTGACTATCTTCAATAAAAAGGTCTTTAAATTTGCTTAAGCATACACACGACCTACTCAAGAAACCTGTATTATTCACCCAAACTCTTAAACAAGTAACTCAAGCATGAATTCCAATCCACCCATCATTGAAATTTCCTCAGATTCTACATCATCCGAGGAGCTCAAGTCTCCCCAACCCTACTGTTGGAACCTACCTTACAATTATACAAATTCAGTGAACAAAAAGTCCAACTCTGAAGAATCCTCCTCTGAACAAAACCAGGATGATCAACCTCTTGCTAAAGCTCCAAAAAGGATGACAAGGTCAGTCGAACCTCATGTTGAAACTCATTCTATGTCAACTCAAGGTAAAAGGGAACAGGTTCTAGGGCTCTGCACTCATCACATTTTGGAAAGAATCCAAGGAAGACGGACAAGAAGCATGCCAGACACCACAGGGAAAGGGAAGAAGAGGATGTCGTAGCTTTTGAGGTTTAGTATGCATGACTTAAGCTTTGGATGGTACTTTTTCGAATGTAGTATGCATCTATGAATGCAACTAGTTTGTAATGTTAAGTGATTAAATGATACTTCTTGTTGAAAATGCTTTTCATCTTCTTACATTGAAACATCAAGTGCACAATCTTTTGATTCATGTTTGTGTTTGATGTGTGTTGTGGTTTTGCAAGTGAAATCAGGTTTCACACTTGGTTATAATATGGTCATAGGTCAGTGGACTAAACCCGTTATGTGCCGCAAGAATGGGTACTAAAAGTGTTCAACCCGTTCGAGTATAGGGTCCCTTTTTTTCAAATTAACTCTAAACTTTTTATAAGTCTTTTTTTAGTCAAAAAAAGTGGATTTATACAAAAATAAAATAAGGCCTCACAAGTGCAAATATTTTAGTCCTTTATATAAACACCCCCACTCCCAACTGCTTTCCCTTATTTCCCAATAGATTTAAATCTTGAAACCCTAAAGTATGAGTTCGCGAAATAGAGCGACAAACCGAGTAATTGATGGTAAAATTGAATACTTTTGTAGGTGTGCTATTCGACTCACAGTTAAGACTTCAACAACAAGGACAAATCCGGGTAAACGATTTGTAAAATGCTCAGTTTGTGAAGTGTATGACTTTTTAGATGGTGATCTTCCAAGTGAATACTATAAAGATTTGGTGTATGGATTCTTACAAAACGCCAAACGATTGAACAAGACTGTGGACTACCAGCAGGTGATTGATGCTCTTGCTTTGGACAAGTCAATAATGGAAGAAGAGTTGAATGATATAAAGGCAAAGTTGAAGCTGTATGAGCGATTGTTTTTCATTTTGATAGGATCTTTTGCAGTTGTTTGTGTTGGGTTTGGTATGATAATAGGAAAATAATGTAGTGGCGTGGATTAGATGTAGTCCATGGAATGAAATGAAGTTGTATCTTTTGTTAGTAAATACGAGTAATATGTTTCCTCTTGCAAATCTAGTGTTTTATATAAATAAAGATAGATTGATTCGTCATACAAGGCATTCGCATGTTCTGCTTCATGGTTAATCGGATTAAAATGGTTACAATTATCCTTTCTTAGATACTGAATTTTTTTTTTTATTTTTTTTTTTATTTTTTTTTATAGGTTTATAAGCGGGTATGTTTGGTAGTACTAAAACACCCGCCAAAATAATCGGTTGCCCTAGCATTTCTTCTGTTTTATGGGGTGGTCAAACAAGTAGCAAGAAAATATGATTAACAAAAAATATAACGATGTATCCAAAAAGGGTATGGCATGGCATTTAATTTAATTACAATCTTGTTGTTTTCAACTTTTCATTACAACAACCCTAGATTGCAACTTTCTATCATTAAGGAACCAACTTATTGTTTCTCCAATACCTCCACTCTTCCGCTGCTTGCATAGAGCTTTATGATACATCAACCTTTTTCGCCTCCGCAAATATGAAGTTCGTGATCCAAACTTGAACTTCCTTGAGTATTTATTTTTTGGAACACGTCGACCGGTCGTAGGATGCACACTTGTCCCACCTTGTTCATTAATTGCTGACCCACCCACATCCAGCACAACCTCGTCTTCAAAACAGTCATTAGAAAGACTTGGCAGTTTTGAACCATTGTAACTGAGTACAGCATTTTGCCACTCATAAGGCGGCGAGCGAGACCACCCAACGTCAATGGCAGGAACATCGAGACCAACAACACCTGGCATGCAATCTTCTTCAAAAAAATAAAGCCCATCAACGATAGAGTCACTATGCAAAAAGTCTTTAAAAAGATTTCTACATTTAAAATTAGTTCCTTTGATTCTCGGTTCTTAAGGAGGTGTTCTTAGAGGAGGTGAACGACCTTCTTCCTCCTCCCATGCCTCCAGAGCAGCAGGCGATTTAGATGTAGCAACTAGCATTGCTTCTGTATGTTTTTTAAACTTTAACAAAATTTCCTCATCATAAAAATCATAAGTAAGATTTTTATAATAGAAACCTGCTAGGTTTTGTGGTGCATGGACAACATACAATTGGAGCAAACCATAACAATCAGCCGTGTCATACATCTTTCGCATATGAAATTCAGCTTCAATCAAATGCAAGCCTTCTGATAGAGAATGTCTTGGACAACAAAAATACAAAAATCGAATTTCTTGATCTAGTTGCAAGGTTAACAAGTCAAGCAACTGATCCAAGTTCTTCCTGTTCGACTTGGATACCTTCAATGTCGTTGTTTTGCCATATTCATACTTTAAGCCTGAATATTCTAAGAAAACACCGTCATAGTGAATCTCAAAGACTATATGTGTAGTAGTGATGACGTGTGACCTGTACACAAGAAACGGAAATTTATTCAAAATCAATTAAAGTTAGCAACTAAGCATATGATTACATTACACAGTAAAGACATACATGTATACCTTTGTTTTATCTCAGCCGAATCAGCATGGGGGTTTGCAGGGACTTTCTTTGGAGGAGTTTGATGAGGGTCCATGATGATTTAACAAGTAATAATGTAAGTGGGACTTAATTAAGTGGTAAGTTAATCGAACATATATATATATAAGAAATGCTAGCCATTTGGTTGAATAGGAACAAGTGACAAAGAGTGAATTAGTTTGTAATAATTTAAAGTAAAATATATTATAGAGGTATTAAGGGTTGTATGTATTAGTAAATTGAATACTTTGTTTTAGTGTTTTTGTATCGTTGTATTAACACAAAATTATATGTACCCATGTTGGTTAACTTGCCAAAGTTTACGGTCATATAATGTTGTAAACTAATTTTACAAGCTAATTCACTACAAAAAACTAGTTGAATTCTCCAGATTTTAAAGGCCAAATGGCCACGTTTAAGAAGGTGTAAAATTATTGAGTCCACACTTTCTCACGTGTTGTAATAATGGGTGTAACAAAATATTTTTACACATATAAGTGTGGAGATATTATCCAAATTTATATGTTTAAAAGTGTGGAAATATTTTTTGAATGTGCACAACTAAAAGTGTGGAAAAAATGCAAATAATGTTTATAATAAAAAGTGAGGAAACATTTGCTACACATATTAGTGTAGCTTTATTATAATTTTACACACTTATATATGTGGTTTATTTTTTAAATATTTGTGACACTTATAAATGTAGCGAAATTATTATCCACATAAAAAAATAAATCCACGGTTGACCATACCGTGGCAAAATAAGTGTGAAGAATAGCACTATTTTTTTGGGGAGTAAATTATATTGATAACTAAAGGTTGAGAATACAACAAGGACACATAAGATGAACAAAAATAAACAAACTAATTGAACATAGGGTAATATCTATGCTTGTAATAAAACCGAACCATCTTTTCACGATACGCTAACGCAACGTCAACGGGGTCATCAACATCCAACGATAGACCATGTGACAAACGATATAGAAATATACACACCCACACACCACAATCACCAAAGATACCCCCTTGCTTTGGAACTTTCTCCGCAAGCCTAAACGTGATGTTATATTCGCTCGGACGCATTCCATTCTTATCGAAAACTTTGGCACGTTCTAGAACCCGTGGAAGTCGAGCCTGTATAATAGGATAAAATGTAAGTATACATAGACGGGAGATCTTAAGGTACACTTTGTAAGTAATTTTATTAAATGTGATCCATTTACCAGCAAGGTTTGTCCATAAACAGTTTAATTGTTTATTTTTTTGGTGATAGTTAGTTCAGATTATTTGTTAAGCTATTAAAGGTTTAGTGTTCCTTACTTCATATGCAGTGTTGTAACATTTGATTAGTTAACAAACTGATTGTTACATAAACTTGTTTAATTTCATTACAAGATGAAAAACTAGTACACCCAACACTGGAGGTACATGGATGATAAACACGAAACACAAAACACAAAACACAAAGCACAAGAGACTATAGCGTGACAGGAATAAAGAGCAAGCACATAGCAGGCCAGGGATGGAGGTTCAACAGTTATTGCGCATCTTTGCCAGAAATGAGATTGTATTGAGAACTTTGATTTGAGTTTCACTGATGAGTCTCATCAGTGTCCTACTCTTCTCAAGGTCCTCATCTTGAATTTGAAGTAGCAAATCTAAACACTTAGTTGCGAGACTGGACCCAACGACAGTTTGGAGCTGTTTGATCTGGTCACCCCTTTCCTTGCAACGGCGTGCGAGCTCTACCACCTCCAGCTGAAGTGAGTTTATGAGCTTAAAGTCACGCTCAATATTAGTTTTAACCAAACTGGTCAGCAGATCCTTCAAAAGGTTTTGTTGATCCATTGATATTTGAAGTGAAAGCTTGTGTGTAAAGGTGAGTAGGGTTCTAAATATGGTATGAAATTGCACTATTATATGGATCGTTTAATATTTAAAAGTGGGGTGACCCTTACATTTGAATTTAGTCAACGGTAATAAATTAGGTTTGTCAATTGGTGAATAGTTGGGTCATGTCAATATATTGTTTAATATAATATATAAGCCCGATATTGTTAAACCGGAATTCTACTGCTATGAAATGATTGTGGACAGTGTGTCATAAACTGCCCCCTTACTGTACACTAATTTTCAACGCAACCAAATTTCAAATTGGGCAACTTTTATCAAAGCTGGGAGAATAAGCCAAATGTTATTAATGCGGATTAGACAAATGAAAAGTAAGCCAAATATTATTAGGGCGGATAAGAGAAATGTCATGATTGTGGCCAGAGAGCGTCATAAACTGCCCCCTTACTGTCCACTAATTTTCAACGCAACCAAATTTCAAATTGGGCAACTTTTCATCAAAGCTGGGCAGAATAAGCCAAATGTTATTAATGCGGATTAGACAAATGAAAGTAAGCCAAATATTATTAGGGCGGATTAGAGAAATGTAATGATTGTGGCTAGAGACTGTCATAAACTGATGCCTTCATGTCCACTAATTTACAATGCAACCCAATTCAACTTGGGCAACTTGTTGTCAAATTTAGCGAAAATAAGCCAAATGTTATAAACGGATATTAGATAAAAGTAAATTAAACCAAATATTAATAATGCGGATAAGATAAATGAAATGATTGTGGACAATGAAGTTCATATACGGCTCCCTTCCACTACAAGTACTACTTTGGAACTTTTTTTAAAAATTGGGCAATTGGGTTGAAACATAGCCCAACTAGACACATGGAATTTTACTTTGAGGTAGTTGTATGTGACCTACGTATGGTATTCAAAAAAATTATACTAGTCGCTAATTGTATTTTAAAATTCGTCAACAAGGTTGAAACATTTCCCCAATAGGCATATGTTTTTTTTACTTTTAGATACTTGTATGTGACCTAGATATGGTATTCAAAAATATTAATATTCGCTAATTGAATATAGAAACAACGTACAGTTAAATGATTTAAGTTAATGGGTAAAGAATTTGGAGGGTCAGCAAAAATTGAATAATGTTTGGGTCAGGATGGTTTAATGTGGAGAGTGCTGACGTTGACTTGTATATGGATAGTGGAGGCAACGCATATGAGTTGGATATGGAGAGGTAATGAGGTTGTGCCTGAAAAGGTGAACAAGGGAGCAGCTAGTGTTGGGTTTTATTGATTTGATGATACAAAACAAGAAGAATGAAACATGAAGGGCTTAAAGTGACAAGAAGGGAAACTACAAAAAGATGGAGGATTTGGAAGATTCTAGAAGAATATTTAGTTTCCTAATTATATTAAAATTGTCTTTCTTGTAAACCCTAATCCTCTAGTATATAAAGAAGACATGGGTCATAGGTTTTAGCGTGCACATAATTACAATGTAGTCGACTTAAAGGTGTGTGTGTGTCTAGGCGTCAAGTTCCTACAATGAACGCCTAGGGTTTTAGTTAGTTAGTTAGTTAGTTCAGCCTCAAGGTCAAGTCCTTGATCCCTGTTACAAGGTGTGTAACATGTTCTACCTTGATCAAGTAGAATTGGGGCTGTAGATAGTATTTAGAGATGATAATTAATAAACCTTGTTGTCAATAATAATGATGTTCTTATTATTCCGCTGCGTATCGTGTTCTTATCATTGTTATTGTTTAACCCTAGTGCTCTAAACGGTCCAAGGAGTTTAACAAACTCCACATGTGGTATCAGAGCCAGGGGGCTCTCGATCTAGGGATTATACAAGGTTTGTCGACAGGAGCAGATTCGAAAGCAGATCTGAAGCAGTGTTCTTTTTAGAATATCCGAACTGACTGTTAAGAGGTATTAACGAATGTATTTATTATCTTCAATTTAATATCCTCGTACTGTGATTAAATCATCATCACGTGCAAGATGATTTGTTTTGACAATTAACTGTTTTTGTCGCTTATACATTCATGAGTAATTGATGTGAATTGATCGTACTTGTGAAAATTATGGGGCTGAAATTAAATCAACGAATCCATTGGTCGGTGAAACAAGTGATGAATTTATATTCATTAACAGTTGTCGCTTATGGTTCTTTTGCAAGTGGATATAAAACCTCGTACTACATTAAAATTGGTGAGTGGAATTGATTTAAAACAATGTACTTGGTGACGTGTATTGAAGGTGCTATCTCTCAATAATTCACCACGTGATGACTGAGATAGTGGGTAGATAATTGATCTGCCATGGATTATTTTAATTCGGTGATAAATTGGTCAAAGCTGCTGCAATTGATTATCTTTTTGTCAGTATGGGATTGCTTCGATTATGGTTATTGTGTTATTTACTCTCAAAGTACTGCTCTCTTCAACGTACTGCTTCAACATACTGCTACTCCAATGTACTGCTCCAAAGTACTGTTGTTCATCCAAAGTACTGCTGCCCCTAGGTACTGTTATATTCAAAGTACTGCTGTGTTTGGATGATTTATGGAGACAAGTAAAGAGTTTTATGATTCAATATATATGCATGATTTACGAGCAGTGAGGGGAAGCCGAGATGTGTTTTTATGAGATTGGTTCTACTTTGGCTCTCGGTTAATTATGAGCAGTTTGTTAGATTACACACACAGAAGATTATTTGATTCACACACACAGGAAGAAGTTTTGTTTTTAAAGGTTTTAAAAGGCTCGTATTTAGTTTATTGGATTATTTGAAGAAGAAGAGTGAATATGATTTATTTGATGTTGTAGTTGAGTTTCACAGGTGCGCGTTCTTATGTTTGTGTTATTGCGGTGACAAAGACTTGGTAAATCTAGCAAGGATGTGTGATCTACAAATTACGATGCGTAATGCTCACATTTGCTATCACTTAAAGGAGTTACATTGTAGTGCTGAGTGTCTCATATAATTGAGGATTTATCAAGAGGTCCTAGTAGCCTACTTCTAAGATAAGTTTGGAGTCACATAGAAACGTGGATAGTGCAAGATATAAGACGAAGGTTTGGGAAATTCAACTTCTTCATCAAGTTTGGTATATTCAGTTTTCTTCATCAGTAATCATTACAAGGAGCCTACAGAATTGAAGATTCAAGATATCGTAAACATATTAGTTTCAGGGGAAGCTTATTGATTAAATGTTTAACCATCTACATGCACCACTCAAGGGGAAGTTTTGCATACGTTCCCTATTTGTTGATAACAAAAAGGGGAAGAGATGTTAGAAGAGATGCTGGAGTGGCATGGCATGACTTAAGGGAAGACAAGACTTGTTTCATTCATGGCGAGATTTAATTATCTCAACTTCTCTACTTCGTCTAGGGAAGTTCGTACAAGAACGTGTATGTTTTGTCATCATCAAATAGGGGAAGATTGTTGGGTTTTATTGATTTGATGATACAAAACAAGAAGAATGAAACATGAAGGGCTTAAAGTGACAAGAAGGAAAACTACAAAAAGATGGAGGATTTGGAAGATTCTAGAAGAATATTTAGTTTCCTAATTATATTAAAATTGTCTTTCTTGTAAACCCTAATCCTCTAGTATATAAAGAGGACATGGGTCATAGGTTTTAGCGTGCACAGAATTACAATGTAGTCGACTTAAAGGTGTGTGTGTGTCTAGGCGTCAAGTTACTACAATGAACGCCTAGGGTTTTTGATGCGCGTGATGTGTCGTTGCGGTTTAGCAGTATTAATGCCTACTCAAGTTTTAAATTTATATTTAGCCGACTTATCAATAACACACACACTTAACGAGCAGTGTACCCGGTCAGTATGAATATAATGGTAAGTAGAGTGTCGATCACTAAGAGTGGAACGTATTATCTAGTCATTCTAATCAGTATTTTAATATTCTAAGTTAACTATACAACCTAATCTAACGCAAGGGGGTTCAGCCTGAGAGACTGGCACGATTTGGTTGAAATTAAATAATAAACTAAGCTAATGAGCACGAATCAGCGATAGGCATGCACGTACACAGATAAATACTCGAGATAATAAGAAGACCTGTCCTGATGATTAAGTAGATTGTCACTTGTTTTATTGATAGTTTTATATGAAGTGTATGTAATTAACCCTTTCTCGTTGGCCCTAATCTTATCGGCGAGTAAACCCTTAATGATTACTTATGTCTAAAAGTTATTCCTAAGTGATCAATTTAGTAACAACCGTGGGAGCCACATTCTCTTCCGTAGTCAAATGCGCAGGCCACTAATAAACACAGAGGTTATCAATGCACTAATAAGTAGTAACCAAAGACATCAACATATAAACTTTAATTGATGGGAAAACAGTTTTAAGAGAGTGCAATCTTTCTCCTCACATTATACAAGCCACCAATCCTGATGAATTAAAGTTTACTAACACAATAAAACAAAACTACTTAATGAATTAAATACATGTAGGACCTTCTTACAACTCTTGTATCTTCGTTCGGGTGTGTCTTGTGCTGCCTAATCGTCTGAATTCGTCCTAGGGTTTCTGTACTTCGGTCTTCTAAAACCGTCGAACTCTTTTTTCTCTCGTCTGACTTTGGGGTATTTATAGTTTCTGTCTGAGGGTAAGATGCGGCGCATCTAATAAGTAGATGCGGCGCATTGACTTAACTTCGCGAGGGGACCAAGATTAATATATTCAGGAATATTCGTACACCGCCAGAAGATGCGGCGTAACTCCATTTATAGATGCGGCGCATGTCCTCTTGTATCTTGGATCGTATCTTGTGAAATCTTGATAGTGATGCGCCGTATGTAATAAGCAAGATGCGGCGTATCTGGAGCAGAATGTCTTGATCTTGTACATTTCAGTAGACTCTTATCTTCTTGCTTGTTTTGCTCCATAATTAGCCCAAAATCGCCAAGTTTCACCAAATGCTTGTTTTTAACTGAGAATTACAAAAGTAAACGATTAAGTATCAATTCTCACAGATAATATAATAAAACAAGTCAAATAAATAGGATAAATGACGGTAATAAAATGTACTTATTTGAGTTCATCAAATATCCCCCCACTTGAACTTTACTTGTCCCTAAGTAAACCTTAGAATTAATCTTATGAAAATGTTTCCTAAAAAATATTAGGATTTATTTTTATATTTAAGCATGTATTCATTTTTGTCATAATCACACAACCAAACACTTAACGAATTAGAAGTAAAATAAAATAATTTGATAAAAGCAAATCTAATCGTTTAACTGTCCAGTCGTGACGAATATTCTATCATAAGCTTGGCAAGTATACACATCTCCCCCACTAAAGCCAAGGAATAACAAGTCTAAAGCGGTAAAAAGGGTTTGTAGGCTTAAGGGTTAATCATTCTCCTTAATCTCTATCGATCTCAAATTCCAGAAAAGGCGACAAAATCACAAATACGTGATCGAATCCACGAACACGATACTTGCAATTGCTCAAATCCTTAACTCGAATAGGCTAGAGATAGGACCAAGTAATCTTCACCAATAATAATATAGCAAAAAGGGCGACAAAATCATAAATACATAGCCGAATCCACGACTACGATACTTAAGATTGCTCAAATCCCTAATCTCAATAAATCAAAGGTTTGGATAAAGAATAATATAGGGTATGGATAATATTTGGGATATAAATTGGTGTAAAATGAAAAATAAACAAAACAAATAAATTAAAATCCTAAGTGTGGTTAATCACTATCCCAACCATCCCATGAATAAGACTCATATCATAGAATAACTCACGCTTTAACACTTGAAACACACGCTTTAGGTAGACACGAATTATACTCAACAAGATCTTAATCAAAGAATAAACCTCAGTTGGCGTTCCCATAACTGCCAACTCCCATTCAATCCATAGATATAGTATACAACAACTAGTGGTGATATCGACCACTTAACACAAAACTTTACATAAGTTGGTCAAAACAAACATCCAACTCTTCCTTTTTTTTCTTTTCTTTTTCTTTTCTATTTTTTCGATTTTTTTTTTTTTTTTTTTTTTTTTTTTTTTTTTGAAACATAAACAAAGATGTGTAAAATTTCACCACATCACTATAATGATAATTCTGGATAATTTTTCCATACTTTTCATGACTTCAGAAATAACGGTAATAGTGAAAGTAGTAAACACACGAAAAATAAACCCAAAGATATACAATATTTACTTTCACTCCAATTGCATTGTGCAATTTCCCGACCTAACCAAAGATAATGAATTACGCACGCGAACACAGGTAATGTAAGGAAACACACTTTGCCTAAAGCAATTAACCAACCACGGATTTTAATCTACGGGGTAGGCTAAGGTGTAAGGGTGTAACGAAACATTATAACAAAGGTGTAAGAAACGAAAGGAATGGCTCTGAGTTTTTTTCTAGGGGTATCTTACTCTAAAAGTGAGAGTAACAAAAGGGTTTATATGGGGGTTAACTAACCAGTGTAGTTAGCTAATAACATATAACATATAAAGGCTATTTGGGTGTAATCCTAGAAATTTACCAATTTAGACAAGTCATTCCAATTATATAAATAATACTTATTATGGTGGTCTCGAATAGTATACAAGCCAAGTTCTAAAGTTTACAAGTCACCGGCACACTCATAGATTTGTGAATTTTGAAAAAAATCACAATTTTTGAAAATAACGTCATGTGTGCAGCTATGCAACTTAGACTTTAAACAAAAACATGCTAAAAATTTTTAATTTTGATATATTAAGCACATTTTAAGCATAATTTTGAAAAAGTTTAGGACAAGTAAGTGTTCTAATTCTCCAATCCCCCCACTTAAGTTAAACAACGTCCTCGTTGTTTGTATAAAAGGTTAAAAACTGGAAAATAAAAGAATTAGAACAGAAAAACTCCCCTGAGATTTGCTCGGTATGATCCTCCATTATTAGTATAAGAGCAAAAATCATCTTTCTTGTGGATGAGAACGTTTAAGCTTCATATTTGATGTATCCACAGGAAATGCAGGAATCTATAATACCACCAAGACTTTAAACACACCTAAGTTAAGAAGGTTCAAACTTGCATAATACATTAGTAGTTAGTAAAAATAAAACATAAAAATTAAAATGAAAATCATCAGGTCAGTCGATGCGCCGTATCTTATGGAAGAAGATACGCCGTATCGAGCCTGGAATAAATACGAAATAAAACCAAAATAAAGGATAGGATGCGGCGCATCTGTTGTACCAGATGCGGCGCATGTGTTCACCAGACAGACTGTTAACAGTCTGTTGTAAAATGGCTCGTTCCACGGTTTTCTCTCACGTCCTCTCGTATTATCATGCTGAACTTAATGCCAGTCTTTGTCAAGCATAATAAGAAATATAAACTGAAACATCAAATGCATATATGATAATAACGATTAGTACAATCCAAAAAGAATAATAATATGCGTGGAACAATGTCAATAAACACGTAAAATCAAGAGATCAAGGGTCAGTGTGGTCGTGTGGGTGGGTCCCCGAAGTGCTGGCATCATCAGTCCTAGCCCGGACTCTGCGAGTGTATGCAAGTGTCACTCCTGCAACATGAGTACCATCCGGACGAGTGTGGGTAATACCCTGCTGCTCCAAAAGTCGGCTCACACTCGTAACGAGCCACTCCGAGTCCCTCCTCATACCATCTACAACGCCTCTCAAGGCTCTCAGCTCTCCCTCAACTGCCTCAACTCTCTGACTCACCGTGCGTACAGGTGCTGGTGTCTGTAGCTCCTCCTGATGGGCTGGAGCAGCAGCCGGAGCTCCCTGGGGACCTCCCTGCTCCGCCTCTGGCCCTGCAGCTCTAGCGGGCCCCAATGCTACCCAAACGTAATCCCCCATAGCCAACTGACAGATCCCAAGTCTAACCAAATAATCCCTGTCAATAACCGGGAGATGGGTCACCACAACCTCCAGCCCTGCTGGAATCTCCTCTCCAATCACTCCAAAATGGCGGGCCAGCCTAGATACAAAATGCCCGCCGGTCATATGACTCCTCCTATCTCTCCCTGCAGCTGCACGGTGGAGGTAATGTGCTAGAAAGTGGGGGATGTTCACCGACAACCCCTCATCCATGCTCCTCAAAAGAAAAAGGTCAAGAGTGGTCACCTTCTCAGGTGACTGACCTCTCCCAGCAATGGTCAAAGCTATCATGCGGTGGCACAACCTCCTCATGGGCTCCCTGATCAGTGTGTATGAAGGGGTGGAAGTAGTGATATCACCTCCCGAAGAGATCCTGTCCCAGTAATCACCCAGTAACGCCCTATCAGGAACTGCCCTCAAGCTGTCAGCCCAATACCTAGCAAACCCATCAGAATCAAGCTCCTCAGCAGTGTGTAATCCCATAACCAGAACAAACTCCCTCATCGACATCTGCCTGTGCACTCCCCCCAACCTAAAAACCAAAGTGTTGGCAGTATCCAACTCTGTATCAGTCTCCCTGTAATGGACAGTACTGAAGAACTCCAACATAAGCTCCCTGAAAAGAGGCTCATCGACCCCAAACAACCTCTCCCAATCAAAAGATCTAAACACCACCTCATCATCATCATCACTAACCACCATCTCCAACCTACGATGCAAACTATCAGCAGCATGCCCTGCTCCAATCAATCCAACATCAGCAATATCCAAAACCTGGACCCTAAATATTCTCCTAAAGTAAATCGACTCTAGTCTCAGCAAGTAATCCTCCAAAGTGCCAGGAGTCAATCCCATATCCTCGAAACGTAGCCACTGATGTCTGTGTGCAGCCTCTGGTAATGCCATCTGAAATAAATTTTCAAAGTTAGTAAACAGTCTGCAAATTAGGTAGATACGGCGCATCTGTTTTAATCAGTGCGGCGTATCTGCACAAAATATAAGGGATGCGGGGCAAGAAATGAGATACGGCGTATGGAGATGCGTCGTATCTAGATTAAGTAATACGGCGTATCTAGAGTTTTATTAATTTGGAAATAGGTCGTTACGCCGCATCAATTAACCTAGATGCGCCGCATCTAAAAGCATATCAGTATAAAATAAAGGGGGTCAGGCATGCATTCCAAGAATCCGTATCCGTGACGTAAACTCCCACTTAATATCACAGTTTCATTTACCCATTATAACAGTTCTAAAAGCTCATTACACCACCACTAATCCATTTTCCCTCTAAAATTCAAAATCGAATTCAAAACCCTAATTTACATTCAAATCAAACTAGGCCAGAAATTCGATGATTTATGCAAATTAAATACGGGGGAAATCATCTAATACAAGTCCTAATCATATCTCTATATCATTTAATCCCTAATCGAATTAATCACATAAACCCTAATTTTTATATTAAACAAGATTAAATCGAAATAGAATAATTACCTTAATTGTATGATTAGGAGTAGGATAAGAGATCGGATTAGAGGGTGGATTTGAAAAAAATGCTCGGATTTAGAGTATAATTTTACTGCGTGTATGTTCTTAACTGTGTGAGGATTTTGGGGTAAAAAAAAATTGAGATCCGGCGCATTCCCGTCGTATTTATAGGGCAAAACGATGCGCCGTATTGAAAAATTGGAATGCGCCGTATCTATTTAATTTCGTTGACTAGTCAATGAGTCCTAGTTGGTCAGAGATACGGCGCTTGGGATATTTAGATCCGCCGTATCGCTATGTTAGTGAACGAAATTTAAATAAGGAACGTACCTTGGCCTCCGCAACACAATTCCTTATACATCAAATTGGGGTTAAACGGCATATGATATATATAAATCCAAGATAAGATCAACAAGTATATTTGTTTTATTAGTAATTATAATCTTATTGTTTAGTAGATAATGATTTATCCCGGGGTTAGGAACAAATATCGTGTTTTAGCTTACAAAATCAAGATTATAAATGTATAGTGAAATTGAGAGAACTCTTTTTAAGGCTAGGTGAATTATTGTAGAGGTTACCTGGAATTATTTCAAGAATTTAAGATGTTCAATGTTACCAGTACTGAGTTTTCCCCACTCTAGTTGTCTTAGGTTCGATCACTCCAGCTAACGTCTCTCGGTTTGGTTCAGAATGTAATCTTTCATGGTGATGCTTAAGTCATCATTTATCCTGAAAATAAACAACTTGTGCACGAGAGTAGCGGACCGATCAAAGTAAATATCAAAAATCAACTATATTTATCAAATTATATTCGTCGTATTAACAAAAGTTAATGCGCCGTATTTTCGTTACGTTTCAAAATACAAGATTTTTGATTCAGAAGATACGCCGTATCGACAGAGATCGATGCGTCGTATCTGTTTAATAATTCGAAAACTGTTTTTTAATTAAAATAATAGATACGCCGTATCTGCAAAAACAGATGCGTCGTATAGCGTTATCGCTTAGAAAAAAAAATTCTTATTAAAAACAGATACGCCGTATATTGGGGAAAGATGCGTCGTATCGAATTAATTAAACGCGTTGTATTTTATAAAAATTAAACGCAATACGCCGTATCTGAGAAATCAGATGCGCCGTATCGTTTGAATAAGCTCAGTACAACGATAGCAGTATGCAGAAAATACGAAAAATAAAAACACATAAAAACAGACCAAAATAAACAAAAATAAAATCACACAAAAAACACAGAAAATATGCAAAATAATACAATGAATGCAATTTAACTAATATATAACAGAGTTAGCGGTTAGATTAAAAATTAAAAAGAAAAACCTAATTAAAATACTAATCAAATTAACAGATAATAACAATTCACTCCCCGGCAACGGCGCCAAAAACTTGATGGAGCGTGATGTGTCGTTGCGGTTTAGCAGTATTAATGCCTACTCAAGTTTTAAATTTATATTTAGCCGACTTATCAATAACACACACACTTAACGAGCAGTGTACCCGGTCAGTATGAATATAATGGTAAGTAGAGTGTCGATCACTAAGAGTGGAACGTATTATCTCGTTATTCTAATCAGTATTTTAATATTCTAAATTAGCTATACAACCTAATCTAACGCAAGGGGGTTCAGCCTGAGAGACTGGCACGATTTGGTTGCAATTAAATAATAAACTAAGCTAATGAGCACGAATCAGCGATAGGCATGCACGTACACAGATAAATACTCGAGACAATAAGAAGACATGTCCTGATGATTAAGTAGATTGTCACTTGTTTTATTGATAGTTTTATATGAAGTGTATGTAATTAACCCTTTCTCGTTGGCCCTAATCTTATCGGCGAGTAAACCCTTAATGATTACTTATGTCTAAAAGTTATTCCTAAGTGATCAATTTAGTAACAACCGTGGGAGCCACATTCTCTTCCGTAGTCAAATGCGCAGGCCACTAATAAACACATAGGTTATCAATGCACTAATAAGTAGTAACCAAAGACATCAACATATAAACTTTAATTGATGGGAAAGCAGTTTTAAGGGAGTGCAATCTTTCTCCTCACATTACACAAGCCACCAATCCTGATGAATTAAAGTTTACTAACACAATAAAACAAAACTACTTAATGAATTAAATGCATGCAGGACCTTCTTACAGCTCTTGTATCTTCGTTCGGGTGTGTCTTGTGCTGCCTAATCGTCTAAATTCGTCCTAGGGTTTCTGTACTTCGGTCTTCTAAAACTGTCGAACTCTTTTTTCTCTCGTCTGACTTTGGAGTATTTATAGTTTCTGTCTGAGGGTAAGATGCGGCGCATCTAATAAGTAGATGCGGCGCATTGACTTAACTTCGCGTGGGGTCCAAGATTAATATATTCAGGAATATTCGTACACCGCCAGAAGATGCGGCGTAACTCCATTTATAGATGCGGCGCATGTCCTCTTGTATCTTGGATCGTATCTTGTGAAATCTTGACAGTGATGCGCCGTATGTAATAAGCAAGATGCGGCGTATCTGGAACAGAATGTCTTGATCTTGTACATTTCAGTAGACTCTTATCTTCTTGCTTGTTTTGCTCCATAATTAGTCCAAAATCACCAAGTTTCACCAAATGCTTGTTTTTAACTGAGAATTACAAAAGTAAACGATTAAGTATCAATTCTCACAGATAATATAATAAAACAAGTCAAATAAATAGGATAAATGACGGTAATAAAATGTACTTATTTGAGTTCATCAGTTTTAGTTAGTTAGTTAGTTAGTTCAGCCTCAAGGTCGAGTCCTTGATCCCATTTACAAGGCGTGTAACATGTTCTACTACTTGATCAAGTAGAATTGGGGCTGTAGATAGTATTTAGAGATGATAATTAATAAACCTTGTTGTCAATAATAATGATGTTCTTATTATTCCGCTCCGTATCGTGTTCTTATCGTTGTTATTGTTTAACCCTAGTGCTCTAAACGGTCCAAGGAGTTTAACAAACTCCACAGCTAGTAGAAATACTAAAAACTTTGGATGCTGAGGAGCTAGTCAAAGCTTCTGAAGTGATGCGGGAAACTATTAAAGGGTAGGGTGATGATGCTGCTCATGCTCAAGATGGTTCTGCTGTTGAAGAAGTTGCAAAAGTTGCTAAGACTGATTCTACTGCTGAGAATCATGTTGATTCTGCTGCTGAGAATCAACTTGATTCTACCGCTGACATATTGGATGATGCTAACAGTCTGGCACATGCAATACTACAACTGAAGTATACCAACTCATCAACCCCCAAACATTGGATGATGCTGATGTTAGAGGGGGACAAGAATCACAACCACAAGCACAAAAATATGGTATTAATCAAAATTTTAGCAACACGTACCTGTAAGCACTTCCTAACGCGGATATACCAGTCACGGGTGTCATAGTCATATGTGTCGCCGCTATCATAGAATGTCACCACTCCTGATCGTATATGAAAATGGGCAAGACACCAGTGTTTGTCCGTTTGGTTGATCGGAATAAAAACCTACAATATACAGGGTTTCTGATGAATCCTTATAGTAGGCGACATATCAATAATTACGTATACTAGCTTTAAACGGCCAAAAGACCAAACTATTAGTAAAAAATGGTCATATACAACAACTTGAGTCATCATGTAACTTTAACCGCCCACAAATAAACGTAGTACCTGATCCACATCGCTCCATGGGCAGGGATACCTCTGGCCATCTGCGTAAAAAGATGGTGTGCCGTTTTGAAGAAGAAGCTAAAAAAAGTAACAGCTAACCATCGCCCAGTTTGCATTATTAGGTCTTACATGCCACATGTAGTCAACCCACAAGTCTATGTGCTACAAATAAGTGTTTTAAGAAAGGGTGAGAGGCAACCTTACTTATGAATTAGAGTATGAATGTACGCTCACCTGCTCAGTTAGCCAAACTTTTCTACCAGGGTCTAAGCAAACTAAGCGTAGCCAGAAATTTCGATCAACGGTGTAGTCTTCGGACCATGGAAATTTACACTGGTGAGTGTACCCCGGTTGACCAAGAAATACTTCAATATCATCGGTGAGCTAGACAGTTTCCACGGTATGGAACCATCGAGATAGATCCTACAAACGTGGATAAATTTATAACATATAATGTAAAAGAGGTAACAAAAGAAAATGTAAACCAACTTTAGTTCATGGCAATACCTCAACCTAAGGTTGAACTCTTGTCAGCAATTCAGCGATATGTGGGTTATTAACGTCAGGGCCGTGTTTTTTAATTCTAACTATAACCTTCTCTGCATTTTCTGATTCCGAATCAGGTTCCAAATAATTTTGCCTCTTGCTCGGTGGTAACCGAGCCAAATAAATTTGATAGTGTTTCGAATTCAGAAACGATATTCTGCGTTTCTTCTCCTCCTCCTCCATCTTCAACATGTTTTCTTCTTCCAAGCGCAACCTCTTAGCCGCTTCCTGTCTTTTCATATTATCTTCTGCCATCATCTTCTCTTCTTCTAACTTCAACCTCTCTTCCTCTGCCAAGGCCAATCTCAATTCCTCTTGAATAAGATACTCCTGAAACAGGATATTGTGGATTACATATGCCGCACAAATAATATTACGCTATAAATCGGGTATATGGATAATTTGGAATAACGTATTCTACCTGAGCAAGTTCTTCGTCAGAATCAGGCAAGGCAATCAATTTCAGGTAAAATTTGTTAAGTGAATGGCAGAATTCAGAACTCGTGTTAGGAAAATGTGACTCAATATCCAGTTTCTCCTGTCAAATCATTATGTTTTTTGTAAAAAAGTACAGGGTGGATGTCAAAGTAGGTACTCATTTTTTTTTTGAAATGTACCTGCAATCCGCCAGGTCTCTCACGAGCAAGAACCTGTAATATTATAACATGTATTATAAACCCGTATATACAGAGTGCATACTATTGACATAGTAAGATGAATAAAACGCAACCTCAATAATAATCTCAAGTTTCAATACTTGGCCATTAAGCTCAGCAACGACACGGTCCTTAAGCCTCTTGGTTGTTGAACTATTACCAGCCCTACATTGAGTGGATTTTACTTTCAACGACTCACTGACCCGTTTGCGTGCCTTTGCCAACCTGTTAAGATAAGCATCGAAGAGGGTGTAATTGGATGTGGCTGCAGCCCTGGGAACGTAGTTTTGGAAGAATTCTTGGCTCTGTATCCACCATGAAGACTCGTACTCAGGTGTATTCGGCCTGAGATCTAAACGCGTATTCGACTCCTACAAATAAACGGGGACAAATAAAATATGTAACCTAACAACTTTTTGAACGACAATTAGATCTCACAAGTAACTTTGTGCGCCTAATGTTGACTTTTGAAGATAGTGCTGCTTGAAGTTCGTTAGATACTAAATACAACTATTGATTGTGATTATTGTCAGATACTCTTGGTTGTGTTAACCCCATTGTCAAATCTACTTCATTTGCAAAAAACTCTTTGTGATTGATTTTTCAAGGGATTATATAGCCTTACGGGGAGGTTAATGGAATTAAATGTTGGGTTGGTTTGGAGTTAATTGGGGATTTGACGTTTGTCACACATCATTCATTGCTGCCGATTGACCATCTCATTGCTGCCGGTTGACTTAACGTTGCTGCTGGTAGTGTTTTTTAGTCAAAGGTACTCTGGTTGACTTCATTGCTGCGGACGTTTAAGAATTTGGGGGATTAATTTTGGGAATAAATTAAATTCAAATTGGTCAAAGTTTACGCGAGAAATTTACAATTTAAAGCTGCTAAATTTGGAAACCGTATTCACGACCTAAATATAAAAGGAAATTCCTCTCCCAAAATAACCTCAGTCTCTCAAATCAATTGCACATCTCATTCCCTGATTCAACACTATGGCAGCCCTTGAATACAAAGAAGATCACAACAAAGTTGGATTTCTTGAATCTTCTGATCGAAGTGAAGGATATGATGAGATTCTTTCCTTCTTAAGAGGTTCCTCTCTTAGGTTTGCTATTACTCATTGCCCAATGGTGGTATATGACTCACTGGTGCGCCAATTTTGGGATACTGCTGTTGTTCGAACGATTGTGGGAAGACCTCAGGAGATAGTTGCAACGATTGATGGGCAAGAACACCTTATCACTGAGGAGTCTATTCGAGTTCATCTTCAGCTAAATGATGAGAATGGGCTGTATAACTTATCTGAGCAGCAGATTTTAGATGGGATGGAAGCAATAGGGTATCCAATTGGTGGTAACTTTACATTTTACAAGAATAAGGTTTCACCTCAATGGAGGTTTCTTATTCACACTTTGTTGCAATGCCTTAGTAAAAAGTCTGGTGGGTGGGATCAATTTGCTAGTCCCATTGCCTCTGCCCTTATTTGTTTGTCTGATGGGAGGGTATTCAATTGGTCTAAATACATATTTGAGGGAATGATAAGGAATATAGATAATGTTAAAACCAAATTCCTCATGTACCCTCGATTCTTACAAATCATTGTAGGTGTTCAGACCACCGACCCCTTACCTAGGATCATGGGTAAGTTGACTGCTAAATTGTTTGCAACTATGAAGACTAGATTTGTGGGAGACCATATGCCTCTTTTACCAGCTATGTTGCCTGGTGGGGCTGAACCTGCTGGAGCAGCTAATGCAGCTGGTGGTGCAGCTGATGCAGCTGGTGATGCAGTAGTCAATGCTGCTGATGCTAATCCACCCATTCCTGCTGGTACTGGGGCATCAGATGCTGCTGGTGCAAGTGCATCCAATGCTTCTGAAGCCCAGTTACCACCATCTCCCAGGGCGCCATCACCTCAACCTATTGACCCAGTTGAGCCTATACTCCAGACCACACCAGTAGGGCCTCACGTTGACCAACCAACACCCTCAGTTATGCCTTCTGTTGATATTCCTTCCTCATCCAGGCTATCATCTCCTAGTCCATCTAGGCAGCCTTTTGAGTTTAAAACCAATATTGGTGGAGATTCTCATGTGTCTCCACCCAGATCCAATGAAGCTCATCACACCACAGGTACTGCTGGTGGTGGAGCTGAGAATCTTGATGCTCTCACCTCTTTGTCTACTGTAGTTGACAGGTATAAGCAGAAAATTGCAGATTTGGAGTCTGCGTTACATGACACCGAAAAGGAGCTTGGAGACAAGGTGAATGCTTTGGAAAAAGAACTGAAGGAAACAAAAGAGAATTTTCATGATACAATCCATAAGTTGGTTGATAGAGTTGCAACTTTGGAAGATCAGTTAAAGAGCAAGAAAAGAAAAGCTGTGCTTTCTGACTCAGAAGAGGGTGAGGCTGCTTTGAATTTGGACCCTCTAAAATTGTTGGCCAAAGCAACTTCGGAACTTTCCACCAAGTCTCCAGTCATTAGTACAAGGAGCAGGTACAAAAGGAGACTAGTGAAGAAGTCTGATGTGGATGATGTATCTAGGAGTGCAACTCTTACTGCTGATTCTTCTGTTCATGTTGATGCTGCTACTTCTTCTGGTATTCAAGACCTTTCTGTTGGTCATCTTTCCATTGGTGTTGCTGTTGATAGTTCAATCATTGCTTCTGGTAATACTATCGGTCCCCCTAACGGTCAATCTATTCCTGCTGTCATTGATCCAGTTGATGTTCATGCTGGAATTGATAAAGCTGATCCTAAGCCTCATAGTGATCCACCTGGTAGCTCCTCCATTGCTACTGGTAATGTTACCATTGCCCCTGCAAGTGACACTCCCATTCCTGCTGTATCTGATCCTACTCCTGCAATGCTGGATGAACTTGGGGGTTTGGTCTCTGATAAAGAAAGTGCTGAGCAAGAAAGGTTGCTTAAAAACCATGAAGATTACATGATGGGGGAAGCCGTGGCTAAGCAGCTTCATGCTGCAGATCTTGCTGCAGATAGATTTAGCAAGGACTGATAGACCTTTTACAACCACTTTGCCTCCAGAAAGACAAAAAGAGTTGGTTGCTGCTTCTTTACATTATTTTGAAGCAGAGTGGATGCATCTTTCTTCTCAAGTGGTTGCCAATCCTAACCTGGCCAAGGATATTTTGGGCATTGATATCTCAGATGATGATTTTCCTGCCAAAATGGTTGCATTCACAAAGCAAAGGGGAAGGGCTCTTGCAGAACTCAAAGCCAAGGATAAAAGGAATAAACCTCTTACATATGCACAAATGAGAAATCTTAAGAGACAAGTTGTCAAGAATCAGAGTATTCAATTTTGTTCTTCTGGGTGGACTATGGCTCAGGTGAGGAATATGTCAGATGAAGACCTAGAAATGTACTATGACAGGATCATGAAAGGTTTTCCAGCCAAGCCTTCATCTTCATTGGAAGAACCTTCTTCCAAGAGAATTAAAGTCACTGATTCTGCTGACCTTTCTCGTGATGTCTCTGTCCTTGATACTTCCTCACTCTCACCAAAAAAGTTTTCTATTCTTGCTGATCACCAAGCTTCCGCTGCTCCTGAAACTGCTAAAACTTCTCAGTTTCAGTCATCCTCTTCTACTCCCAGCACCAAAAAGAAGAGTCATGCTAAGAAGCATTCTGCTGAATCTATTGCAGAAATGGATGATGAGGAGTTTATTCAGGTGGCTTCAGAGAGTGAATATGAAGATGATTCTTCTCTTTTGTGTGGTCCTATTGCTCATTGGAGAGTTGTAACTATACCTGGAGGGGAAGTCAATATGTTGTTGACACTGGATGGCAAAACCAAACGGTTCATCTTTCTTCGGGAGATTCTGCATTTGGTGACCAAAAAAGATTTGATTAACTTGTATCGAATGGTGGAACAGTATTATGAATCTAATAAGCCTTCTGGGTTTGGTCTTCACCTTTGGGGTGATTTGAAAGTTTTAATGGATTCTCAAGTGGGAGGAGGTTCTTGTAGTGTTTGGTCTAATCAACAGTCTTGGAGAGTTCATAGTTGGAGGTTGTATTCTCCTTCTAATGTTCATGTCCTTGAAACCATCTCTAATCAGGTGTTATGTATGTTTGTGGATGTTCAGTATCCTTTGTCTGTAGAGCTGATGGAAAGAATGCTTAAAAGTAAGTTGAAGGTCAGCAAAATGGCTGTTGGGAATGATATGACCACAGCTGAACAATTGGTTAGATTTATCAAAAATCAAATTGCCACTACCAAAGGTTGATCTGTTTGATTTTGGTATAAGCCTAAGGGGAGGCTTATTTTCTTGTTGTTGTTGTATAATTTTCTTTTCTTTCTTTCAGTACTCAAAAATAATTAAATAAATAAATAAAAATTAAAAAAAAAAATCGTATTTAGTTTATTTTGCAAACTTGTTTGTTTTGAGGGCACCACTTGCAGGTACAGTGTTGGTTCTTGAACCACACAACAAATGGTATTCAACTTACCATGTCTAGCCGACAAGGAAAAGTTGGCTCACCATGAGGGTACGGCTCTGGTGTGATCCTCAAATCCGTTTATAGCTGTGATAGTTTGCTCAAAACTATTAGGGTACTTCAACTCACCCATGTTTAAGAACTGAGAGTTGAAATGGTGTTCAATTCACCATGGATTTTACCCTTTTGGGTTTCCTAAGAATTGGCTAGCCCACATGCATATGGCTTGTGGTAAAGGCAGTTTGAAAACCATATTTGGTACTCAATTCACCAAGGTTCTGCTGTAACCAAGAATTGGCTAGTCCTGAGCAAACGGCTACAGGTAAAGACAAGTCAAATCCGTTTATAGTTGATGATTTACTAAAAATCATATGGTTATCAATGTACCATGGTCTTACACACAAAAACATTGGCTACTCCAGTAGTGATGGCTATTGGTAAAGAGACATCAAATCCATTAATTTTCAATGATTCACCTCTCACAGGAGTTAACACACCTGGAAGTGATGAGAATAGTATGAAACTTAAGTGATTTGATGTACACATTGTCATAGTAGCAGTCAAGATCAAGAGAATTACATGGTAACCAGCTTAATTGGAGATGATTATATTATGTTGCTGCTGTTATATAGAGGTTGCTGCTGGAAATGTTTGCTTTAAAGATGTTGCTTCTAGTTACTTAATCTTGCTGCTGCTCAAGTGCAATCCTGCTGGTAGCTTTGAGGTGTCCCTGCTGGCAGTGTTTATTGCTGCTGGTCGTTGCTTATTTTTAGTATGTTAGTTACAGTTATTCTAGGAAGAGATTTGTGTTTATGTCTACACACGTTATCATAGAAGTCGTATTAGGGTTTCTTGCCTATAAAATAAACATACGGCTTAGAGTTACATATATGTTTTAGTAATCGAATACAAAAGTAAATAAAAGATCCATAGAGGATCATAGTTCATTAGTCATTGTCTTCTTCACATTCTTATATTTAGTTTCCGCATAAATATAAGTTTGTCATACAGAGATTTTTATTGGCTCAAAGATCAATCAAGGCCTCGATCCAACAAGTTGGAAAGAAAAAGACAATGCAAACTCGGGAGGAGGAAAGAGAAATGTATACTCCGGAAGAGAGACAGGATGCCATACATGATTTGGTTCTGCAACTTAGGAAGAAGCATAAGGGATAGTACAAAAATAACAGGCTCCTACCTATGTGTGTTCATTGTTCTCCTTAAGATTATTCATTATATTCGGCGTAGTGATTAATTTTGTTTCAATTCAAGAAAAAAAAAAGATCATTGCTCAACAGGGATTCAACAATTTATTTTACGTAAATACAAATAGAAAAAAAGAGTGACCTCTGAAAAAAGGTAGGAACGGTCGCTTCTTTTGAATGGTGACTTCATAGACCATGCAATAACTCTTGGAATCACATCAGGGTCTTTACTCCACCAACGTTCAGATCTTTCAAAAGACTCGAGTATCCAAATCTAAACAAATTGTAAAACACAAACATATCAATCAGTCCATCAAAATGTTCGGCTGAAAAATATATTATTAATAAAAAGAAATACAAACCTGGAAAGCAAATACAAATCCAGACAAAGTATAGGTCGGAACATATTTTAGGTTTTTCTTCAATACTAAAAGGTGGTTATCCGTGTGCTTATCCATTACATTATGAAGTTGGTCATATAAATGGGTCCAAATATGTTCACCCCACGGAAATGCATTCCAAGCTTCTAGGTTTTCAACCAACCTCATCAATGTGTCATCAACTTGGGATGTCAATAAACGACCCATAAAGATCACCTCTAAGACTAACAAAAGAGATATCCGTATTGCGTCTTCATCACATAGCTTGCGAAACTGCTCTTCATCCTCGATGACACCAATAAGGTCTAAGTTGGTTACAATCAAACCTCGCTTGTCAGGAAACACCCTATCACGAAATTTGAGAGCACCAGAAGTGTATAACTCAAAGCTCGTCATTAGACAAAACTCAGGACGACCAAAATGCAGAGTATGTCCATCTAGGTAATAGATAAAGGGCATATCATAATGAGACTCGTCCACTCTTCTTTGTTTCCGTACCATATAGTCAATGAGGTGTGTTTCATGTTCAAAGTATAACAAATCCAACCATTTTCCAAAGCATGTACTCCTAAACAAGTTCCGTCGTTTTGCGTCTAATTTCCGATTTATCAACCAAAAGTAGTTGAGTTTGCTACTAATGATTAGTTTAGCTTCATAGTCCTAAAAGGAAAAAATATGTTAACTCAGAACATACAATTCATAACAAATTAAGTTTGAACACATGTATACAGCCAGCGTAAACACTATCATAAATAGTTCAGATGATTACAACTTAACTACAACCACTTAGTATTGGACCATAAGAAGAGGGTGTTTTGCTTATGACCTTATTTGAATCAGGCATGGCGTATCAGATACAACCCAAAACCATGGCTTATCAAATACAACCCCGCTTTTTCAAACCCCGCTTTTTCCTACGATCTTTTAATAACATTCTCAACATGTTGTGACGTATAAAAGAGGGAATGGACTGCCGCAGAAAAACCGTAGCTCGTTAGGCTCATTTTGGGCACCCATATTAATATAAAACGAATGGATATTTTACAAGAGACAAAAATACAAACCACATGACTCCAAGTATATCTATCCTAATCTTCTAATGTCAGTAGAAAACTCAATTGTCTTTTCATTTCACTGGTCATCCACAGTGGAGACTGATCCGCCCCGAAACAACACTTATAATCAAACAAATGCAGGCTCGGAACAGGATGCTCGTGTGTAGTGTGTATACTGGGTAAGTGATCACCCGGGTCGTTTCCCAACGAGATGTGAATGGGCAACTGTGAAAAGCTTTGGATTAAAGTGATTGATGAATCAGATATTTTGATTTTGCTTTAACAAGATAAAATCTATTAAATAGAAGCTATCACTATTTTTCTGAATCGTTTAATCTAAATTACACTAAAAACGCGAGTCGGGAACTAATTAAAACGCGATTATAACTTAGATAAAATTAACTCTAAAAGGTGTTCTAATAAAAGAGTTTTGGGATACTAAGCTAAAATATGTGAAAGATAATTAAAAACGATTAAAAATGTAAAAAAACGGTTATCTAAAACTTACGTATACAAAAACTATAAAGAAAACTGAAAACGAGCGTTATTAATAAAAATAACGTACGTGCGCGAGTTAAAACGTAAAATTTGTGAAATATAAACACTATGGGTATAAATTTATTTTTTACAGGTTCTATTTGATAAAAGAAAATTTTAGAAAAAAGAATTATATTTTTTTGACTTTTATATTTTTTATTATGATTTAATTACTATTATTCAAACAAAAATACGAAATAAATACTAAAACTATTCAAAAAAATCTGAAATTTTTATCTAAAATACTTTATGATATAACAAAGCTAAGAAAAATATAGTGGTGGTAGCAGCTTATACGGATAAGCTAGTATAAGCCGAAAATGAAAATAAGCTTAAACGAAAAAAAAGGGTTAAATAGAATTGGAGTGGAGACTATGACAGAACTGGTGCTCCAGAGCTAGTGGAAGGGAGTGTTGTGTTGGGCGCATGCTATCCTATCCGAGAGGTCTTGAGTTCGAATCCCACACCCCACTTTTTGCGTTTTTATTATTATTTTTTTTCGATTTTCCTTTTACAAAACAACTTTTCAACTAATTATAAACAACTTTTAAAAAGGCAACTTAATTGTTTTAAGCTAAATGAGCTAGTTCTAAATGCTATATTACAACAGTGGCTTGTTTTTGGTTTTTTTTAAAACTAAGTTTAAGCTATTAACTTTTAAAATAAGCTAAACTTTATTATTTTTTGATTTTTCTTCTTTTGAGATTTATCTAATAGCTATTAATAATGACTTTTAATAATGGACTTTATTTTTGGAACTCGAACATTAAGCTGGAAACAGCTTTTGAAACAAGCAGTTGGCTTAAAACTTATTTTGTGAACTAGAAAACTTCAATGATCTAAAAGCTTCGAAACAAGCTATGAGCTTGTCGAATGAGCTTCTGGGATTTGAGTAGTGACTAATGAACTTAAAGAAGCTAGAAAATCACCAGGCATAAGAGTTTTAAAAGCTCAAAAAGAGCTTATGGTGATGGTGGTTGCTGATGTGCTCTTTGCACAGGGCAAAACTGCCCAATTTCGATGGGCTTTTTAAGGGCTTTAAAGGTTTCTAAAAATCACACAAAAAATTACAGATGTACACAAGCTGGCCAACTCTAAGCCTGCCAAATTTTAGGTTCTAACTCCTTACGACGAAGAAATGAAAAATCGCCGAAAATCGCTGAAAAATGACCTATTACGAAAATGTGCAGAATTTTGCAAGTGTGTTGGCTATTTTGGGTTGTAGCCTTGTACAGGGGATCTAAGCTTTTAGGTACTTACTATATGGACTAAAAGGGACTCAAAGGTGCCAAGAACAAGGGCCAAAAGAGCTTGTGCTAGCTTATGGCTTGTTTGAGCTTTTGAGGGTTTGAAATTAACACAAGTGATACAAACTATGATTGTCTACCTAATAAGCTTATAAAAACTTAAAAACAGCTTATATAGGACATTTTAAGCTAGATTAAAGTTGGGCTTGAGGTAAATGTACAGTAACAAGGGCTTTGGTTAGATTGCAGGTACAAAACCAAACAGTCTTTTATGGACTGTTTTGGTGTTTTACTAAGTGGCTTGTTCTAATGAGCTTCGAATCGATTCTAATGGTACTAGTAATGTAAGTTAAGCTTATTAAAGTGACTTTGTGACTGAAATGAAATAGATATCGACAAGCTAGCTTATGAGTTATTTTTTTGACTTTTTCTAAGATTTTAAGTGAAATGAAACCAAGAAAAGTGATAACTAATGAAACTGATTAAACTACGATTATGAACTATTGATGAGCAAAAAATGACAAAGATAAACTAAGATAAGCTTATAGAACAGTAGTATGCAATATGAAGAAAAAGCTTATAAAGGCTTACACTCGAATTAGCTTATGCAACAAAGAACTAGGCCCAAGAACAACCTATAGGCTTCCCTATGAAGCCATTAAACCAAAAGCTTCCAGAATTTTCAGCTTGTTCTTCCAGAGTAGCTTGTTTGACTGTTCGTTGACTTTTGTTGACTTTTGTTGACTATTTCTTCAAACTTGAATTTAGACTAGCTAGGTACTAATTAGGCTTATAATAAGCTATTGACAGCTTATATAAGCTTAAAACAAGGTAGTGTGAGGCTTTTGATTGTAGTTTAAACTAACTTAGAGTTTCTTCGAATTAACAGGTTATATGAAATTTAACTTACTAATGAAAATGAGTTCAATTACTGATAATATAAGAACAATGAGATCGAATTTAACTTGTATTGATACTTGAAACTTGAGATTACAATTTATGATTACTGGAAATGAAAATACGATTTAACTACTTAACTACTTTTTATCTACTGCTTGATCTCTACTGCCTCTTGCTCCTTTTATAGCATCCCACATGTTCCAGGTGTCATCAAGAGTAAATCCCACCATTCACCTTAGCTTTTGGTCCACTCTCCATGTGCCACATATTTTTGGCGGGAAAATTGAGTTAGTGGGAAAATTGGGTCTGAGATGATGGGAAAGAGTGGAGAGGAAGCATTAAATGCTTTTTGGTGTGTTAGGTAACTTGTTGAGAAGGAGGGGGAAGGTGGCAGTGAATGCTGTGGGTGGAAGTGGTATTGGTTTTGGTGGTTCTTTGTGAGGGAGAAGAAGGAAGACCAGTTTGACTTTTGGTCAAACTGGTATAACTATACCAGTAGTGGGTTTGGGCAAGTGGATCCGGGTTTTTATTATTTTGGGTTGGGCCTGGGTTTTAGTATAGGATTGGTTAAGTGTTTTAGTGTAACAAACCATAGGGACCAAATTTGTAATTTGCTGAAACTTCGAGGACCAATCCTGTCAAACTTCCAAACTTATTCCAGGGACCATTAGTGACAAGTTGCAATAGTATAAGGACCATAAAAGTTTATTTTCCATTTTTAAATATTCGGGGATCTTTTATGACAACTTTTCAAAGTTCGGGGACTAAAATTGCCAAGTATGCAAATAATGCTCATTTTCGATCGTTTTTAATCATTTTGCATAAGAAACACATAAAAACACGATCAAATGATATTTTCGGTATTTTGAAGCATATTCGCATGTTTTTAAACGTTTTGGCGGTTCAGATGGGACAAAAATGATGAGTATTTAGACACTCATCAATCCCCCACACTAAACTATTGCTAGTCCCTAGCAATATTTTATGAAAACTTAATGGATTTCATCTCTTTACCAAAAGCCATTACTTCTGGAGTAGCCAAATGTTTTAGTTCAAGTAAGAACTTTGGTACAATGATAACCAAGTGATTTTGAGCAAACCACAAGCTGTCAACGGTTTTGATTTGTCTTTACCAGCAGCCGTTTGCTTCTGGACTAGCCAACTCTTAGATAAATTATTAATATTATCTTTGGTGAGCTGATTACCAATTATGGTTTTCCAACTGCCTTTACCACAAGCCATAACCTTGCGGGCTAGCCAACTCTTCACTTATGAAGATATGGTGAGTCGAATACCATACAATTTTCGGCAAATTGCAAGCCATCAACGGATTTGATATATCTTTACCAAGAGCCGTTTGCTCCTGGATTAGCCAATCCTTATGTGGGTTAGACATGGCGGACTGATAACCATTTTTTGCGTTCTAAGTGAGAAAAAAAAAATTTTAAAATTTTGGCTAAAATGGGGGTACTAGATGGTACATTTGGTCAAATTCGCGAGAATTCCCCCCCACACTTAGAACTGAATATTGCCCTCAATATTCAAAGAACCGGTTGTTAAACCAACACTTAGAACGTGAAAGGGAAATATTAATAGCCTTTATTTTTATATACACTTTTTTTTTTTTTTTTTTTTTTTTTTTTTTTTTTTGACTGTACATATTTACAACATGTGGGGCATCTCCCCCACACTAGGGTGAGACATGGGTGAAAACCCATATTTTGCTACTGTTTTTATTAACCGAGTCGCTAGCTTGACTCGACCCCGAATTCATTGGTTCCTCCCGAACAGTCAGGTTTATCACGCAAGCTAACCGCTTGTGAACGGTCAACTGTAACAAAGGGCTCCTGAACAGCCCGGGAGAAAAAGCAATTTAAGAGTTTATGGGGAAGTAAGAGACCAGGAAATCCGGCATTTAAACCAATGTTAGATGGACAATGCCAGGGTCAAAAGTAATATCCTCACTCCCGAATGAGTGAAAGATAGGGGAAATCACCGAGTAGGTGAAGGGAAGAAGAGAGATCTGAATAGCAATTAAGACAAGAACTTCCTCCTCAAGAATTGCAAGTGGAGGAGGCAAGTTCTTAAACTTGATCTCTGGACATTTATCAGTTTCTTCAACTGACTTGATTTTCTTTTTATGAAGTTGTTTTGGTGGAAGAGGGGGAGATGAATCTTCGTTTAACAAATTTTCTAGAAAAAGAATATCCCCCTCTGGATCAAGATAGTTATCATCAACCTCATGCGGAGGTGAACTATCTACAGCAAGAAAAGCATCGACTTCATCCCAAAAGGGATCACTTCCCTCAACCGAAGTGAGAGAAGGGGAAGAGTCTGCTATGATATGTTGAGAAGATGTGGTGGGTTCCCCACTCACAGAATTATGAAAACAATCAACACTCTCTTGAGAGTACTCCTCTGAAGCAATGTCAATGACATCTATTCGGTTAACCGATTCAGAATTATAATTAGAGGAGTACTTTGAAGTTTGATCATGATTAAAGGTAACAGCTTCCTTATCCACACGCAAGGTAATCTCATGCTTAAATACATCAATCAGAGCATGGCCCGTTTTTAGGAATCCTCTTCCAAGAATTAGAGGAACCTTTTGGTCAGCATCGAAATCAACTACCACAAAGTCAGCTGGAAAATGGAACTTTCCTATCTTCACAAATACATCTTCGGCAATGCCGCAGGGATGAGTTATGGTTCGATCTGCAAGCTCAAGAGTCATGCAGGTAGGAGTAAGAGCCGGAAGAGAGAGTTTCTTCCATACTGAATGAGGCATCAGGTTGATGCTTGCACCTAGATCTGCTAAGGCATAACATTCAACCATTCCTGGAAATACACACGGTAGTAGAAACTTTCCAGGATCTCCAAGCTTCTCCGGAAGCTTTTTCAAGATAACCGCTGAGCAGTTCTCATTTACTGGAGTTTTAGCCATTTCAATCAGTTTTTCCTTGTTGCTTAACAAGTGTTTGATTGCTGCTGCAAATTTGGGCATCAGAATAGTAGCATCCGCAAAGCTTATGTCAAAGTGTAATTCTTTAAAGATTTGATAGAATTTATCATTTTGTTGACTAGCCTTCTCACGGAGCTTTTGCTCATTTAAGCGCGATGGGTAAGGAATGTGAGGTTTGGATTTAGGAGCAATGACTTCAGGAGTCTCAAAGACAACTCCTGGTTTGGATTTTTTCTGGACAACCGGAGGATAGACATGTGCTGTACTTTGTGGGATTTGAATTTGCACTTTGTCCGTTGTATCCTCCGTCTCTTTTTCCATTTCAAACAACGGAGGAGGAATAGGGCCAGCTGGCCCCTTATAAGAAGCACCACTCCGGGTGGTGATAGCTTTGACGTAAGTGGTATCTTCGTCATCATCACTGTCATCAAGTACACTGACAGGAACAGCATTGAGCATTTCGGAATAATATCTGGCTGACCTTTGCTCACTAAGTTTGGTTGACAAACTTTTAACCGTAAATCGTGAAAGAGAAGGATCGATTCTAGACGGCTGAGGAGCAATTGTGGGTGTAGATTTTTGGATGACAGAAGGTTGGATGACCGAAGGTTGGACGTATTTAGCACTTCCATTGTTAGTGGGAAGTACCGGGTCCTTTATCACCTTGAATCCAACATGAGATTTACCACTCCGTGTACTGACAGCTTTGAGTTCACCCCTAGGGTTGGTAACAGTGTTACTTGGGAGACCTCCCGAGGTAGAAGGTATATCAGTTAAAGACTTTTTGATCTGGTTTAATTGGGCAACCAATAACTGGTTTGTCTCACGTTGTGTCTTATTTGTTTCCTCTTGGGTTTTCATGAATTGCATAAGCAACTCATCTGAGGACGTCTGATTTCGGTTTGAACCTTGGTTTTGATTAAAATTTGGACCACGGTTTTGGTTAAAATTACCCTGATTCTGACCTCGGTTTTGATTGAAATTTTGAGAGTTGTGAAAATTTTGTCCCTGATTTTGAACAAAGCGGTTTTGATTATTCTGATTTGGCACGGGTGAAAAACCAGGTGGGACCATAGCATTTTGTGCTCGGTACTGAGTCTCAGCATGCGGACGGTACTGATTTTGGTTTACTGCAGCTACGGGAGCTGGGTAAACAGAAGCATTGATGCGCGTGATGTGTCGTTGCGGTTTAGCAGTTTTAATGCCTACTCAAGTTTTAAATTTATATTTAGCCGACTTATCAATAACACACACACTTAACGAGCAGTGTACCCGGTCAGTATGAAGATAATGGTAAGTAGAGTGTCGATCACTAAGAGTGGAACGTATAATCTCGTTAATCTAATCAGTATTTTAATATCCTAACGCAAGGGGGTTTCAGCCTGAGAGACTGGCACAGTTTTGTTTGCAATTAAATAATAAAATAAACATATAGGCACGAATCAGCAAGTAGCACACACGTACACAGATAGATACTAGAGACAATAAGAGGGCTGTCCTTATGATTAAGTAGTTTGTCACTTGTTTTATTGATAGCTTTATATGAAGTGTATGTAATTAACCCTTTCTCGTTGGTCCTATTCTCATCGGCGAGTAAACCCTTAATGATTACTTATGTCTAAAAGTTATTCCTAAGTGATCAATTTAGAAACAACCGTGGGAGCCACACCTTGTCCCGCAGTCGGGTGCCCGCAAGCCACTAATAAACACAGAGGTTATCAATGCACTAATAAGTAGTAACCAAAGACATCAACATATAAACTTTAATTGATGGGAAAGCAAGTATTAAAGGGAGTGCAATCTTTCCGTTGTCACATTACACAAGCCACCAATCCTGATGAATTAAAGTTTGCTAAAACAATAAAACAAAACTACTTAATGAATTGAATACATGCAGCACCTTCTTACAGCTCTTGTATCTTCGATTTGGGTGTGTCTTGTGCTGCCTCTTGACTGAATTCGTCCTTCTCTTCTGTTCGGTCTTTAGGTTTTAGGGTTTCCGAATCTCCGAACTCTTCTGGTCTACGGGGTATTTATAGTTTGTGTCTGAGGGAAGATGCGGCGCATCTACTTAAGTAGATGCGGCGCATGTACTTAACTTCGCGTGGGGTCCAAGATTATAATATTCAGGAATATTCGTACACCGCCAGAAGATGCGGCGTAACTCTTTATTAGATGCGGCGCATGTCCTCTTGTATCTTGGATCGTATCTGGTGATATCTTGATAGAGATGCGGCGCATGTTGATAGTGAGATGCGGCGCATCTGGAGCAGAATTGACTTGATCTTGTCCATGTCAGTAGACTCTTCACTTTATGTACGTTTCGCTCCATTATTAGTCCAAAATCGCCAAGTTTCACCAAATGCTTGTTTTTACCTGAGAATTACAAAAGTAAACAATTAAGTATCAATCCTCATACATAATATAGTAAAACAAGTCAAATTAATAGGATAAATGATAGTAATAAAATGTACTTATTTGAGTTCATCAAATATCCCCCCACTTGAACTTTACTTGTCCCCAAGTAAACCTTAGATTAAAACTTATGAAAATGTATCCTAAAAGAAGTTAGGATTTATTTTTATATTTAAGCATGTATTCGTTTATTTCGTAATCACACAACTAAACACTTAACGAATTAGAAGTAAAATAAAATAAGTCGATAAAAGCAAATCTAATCGTTTAACTGTCCAGTCGCGACGAATATTCTATCATAAGCTTGGCAAGTATACACATCTCCACCACTAAAGCTAAGGAATAACAAGTCTAAAGCGGTAAAAAGGGTTTTTAGGTTTAAGGGTTAATTATTCTTATTTACACTATCGATCTCAAATTCCAGAAAAGGCGACAAAATCACAAATACATGATCGAATCCACGAACACGATACTTGCAATTGCTCAAATCCTTAACTCGAATAGGCTAAAGATAGGTCCAAACTTCACCAATAATAATATATCAAAAAGGGCGACAAAATCATAAATACATAGCCGAATCCACGACTACGATACTTAAGATTGCTCAAATCCCTAATCTCAATAAATCAAAGGTTTGGTTGGATAAAGAACAATACAGGGTATGGATAACATTTGGGATATAAATTGGTGTAAAAATAAAAATAAACAAAACAAATAAATTAAAATCCTAAGTGTGGTTAATCACTATCCCAACCATCCCATGAATAAGACTCATATCATTGAATAACTCACGCTTTAACACTTGAAACACACGCTTTAGGTAGACACGAATTATACTCAACAAGATCTTAATCAAAGAATAAACCTTAATTGGCGTTCCCATAACTGCCAATTCCCATTCAATCCATAGATATAGTACAACAAATAGTGGCCATATGAACCACTTACATAACTCTACATTGTTGGCTTAAAATAAACATCCAACTCTTTTTTCTTTCTTTTTTCTTTTCTCATTTTTTCGATTTTTTTTTTTTTTTTTTTTTTTTTTTTTTTTTTTTTTTTTTTTTTTTTTTTTTTTTAACTTGAAACATAAACATAGATGTGTAAAATTTCACCACATCACTACAACTTTCTTTCCGGATAATTTTTCCATACTTTTCATAACTTCAGAAATAATGGTAAATAGAGAAAGTAGTAAACACACGAAAAATAAACTCTAAAATATACAATATTTACTTTCACTCCAATTGCATTGTGCAATTTCCCGACCTAACCATATATAATGAATTACGCACGCGAACACAGGTAATGTAAGGAAACACACTTTGCCTATAGCAATTAACCAACCACGGATTCTAATCTACAGGGTAGGCTAAGGTTTAAGGTGTAACGAAACATTTTAAACATAGGTGTAAGAAACGAAAGGAATGGCTCTGAGTGTTTTTCTAGGGGTATCTTACTCTAAAAGTGAGAGTAACAAAAGGTTTTATACGGGGGTTAACTAACCAGTGTAGTTAGCTAATAACACATAACATATAAAGGCTTTTTGGGTGTAATCCTAGAATTTTACCAAGTTAGACAAGTCATTCCAATTAAATAAATAATACTCATTATGGTGGTCTCGAATAGTATACAAGCCAAGTTCTAAAGTTTACAAGTCACCGGCACACTCATAGATTTGTGAATTTTGGAAAATCACAATTTTTGAAAATAATGTCATGTGTGCAGTTATGCAACTTAGATCTTAAACAAAAACATGCTAAAAATTTTTTTAAGTTTGATATATTAAGCACATTTTAAGCATAATTTTTGAAAAAGTTTAGGACAAGTAAGTGTTAAGTGTTCTAATTCTCCTATCCCCCCACTTAAGTTAAACAACGTCCTCGTTGTTTGTATAAAAGGTTAAAAACTGGAAAATAAAAAGAATTAGAACAGAAAAACTCCCCTGAGATTTGCTCGGTATGATCCTCCATTAGTATATGAGCAAAAATCATCTTTCTTGTGGATTAGAACGTTAAAGCTTCATGCTTGATGTATCCACAGGAAATCCAGAAAACTATAATACCACCAACACTTTTAAAACACACCTAAGATAAGAAAGGTTCAACTTGCATAATACATTAGTAGTTAGGTAAAAATAAAACTTAAAAATTAAAACTGAAAATCATCAGGTCAGTCGATGCGCCGTATCTTATTGAAGAAGATACGCCGTATCGAGCCTGGAATAAATACGGATCAGAATAAAGATGCGCCGCATCCTTAACCAGGGATGCGCCGCATTAAAATAACTGATAAAAAGTTTTAAAGTCGAAAATAAAAATGCAGAAAAATAAAATAAGGATAGGATGCGTCGCATCTGTTTAAGCAGATGCGGCGCATGTAGTAACCAAACAGACTGTTAACAGTCTGTTGCAAAAATGGCACGTTCCACGGTTTAATCTCATATGTCCTCTCGTACTCTCATGCTGAACTTAATGCCAGTCTTCATCAAACACAACAGGAAATATAAACTGAAACATTTAAACATAAACATAAGAATAGCGATTAGTACAATCCAAAAATTAATAATAATGTACGGGGAAACGTGTCCATAATGAAAATGCAAAGAGTGGTCAAGCCATGGGCTGGTCAGGAGTCACATCATCTGATTGGGCTCCTGAAGTGCTAGCTCCATCTGTCCTGGGGCGAACCCTGCGCTCGTATCTGATAATCCTACTCACATAAGCACCGTCTGGGAGGTTGTGGCTTACCCCATTAAGAGCCATCAATCTACTGACACCGTCGACCAACCAACTCGTATCTCTCCTCACTCCAGCGAGTTCAACTCTCTGCGCCTCCAGAGCCTCCCTCAATGACCTAACCTCCAGCTCCACTCTCTCGACTCTCTGTCCAATAGTGCGGGGAGCTGGTGCTGGTGCATGTACCTCCTCCTGAGCAGGAGCAGCAGCCGGGGCTGCCTGAGCATCCCCCTGCTCTGGCTCAGCAGGCCTAGGTGGTCCAAGAGGTGCCCAGAAGTACCCATCTATCATCTCTTCACATATCCCAAGCCTCGTCGCAAGATAATCCGCATCCATACTAGGCAATCTAGCAACATCAACTGGAAGATCACCGGGAATCTCATCACCTAATATCCCAAAATGCCTAGCAAGACGAGAGACAAAATGGCCCCCAGTCATCTGGCTCCTACCATCTCTCCCTGGAGCAACTCGGTATAAATAATGTGCTAAGAAGTGAGGGATGTTCACCACAGCTCCCCCGTCCATGCTCCGTAAGAGAAAAAGATCCAAAGTAGTTACCTTCTCAGGGGATTGTCCCCTTCCGGCAATAGTCAGGGCAATCAGGCGATGACAAAGCCTCCTCATCGGCTCTCTAATCAGTGTGTACGAGGGAGTGGTGGAGGTAGAATCACCTCCAGATGAAATCTCAGTCCAGTAATCTCCCAACTCCCCACGATCTGAAACAACTCTCAAGCTGTTAGCCCAATAATCAGTAAAACCAGGAGATGCCATCTCTGCTGTAGTATGCAACCCAAGAGCAAGTATAAACTGTCCCATAGACATCCTTCTCTCAAAACCACCCAATCTGAATACTAGAGTGTCAAACGTGTCGAGACCAAGATCAGTCTCCCTATAGTGTAAAGTGCAGAAAAACTCCAACATCAAAACCTTAATTAACGGTTCCTCTATCCTGAACAACCTTTCCCAGGCGTAGGACCTGAACAAAATCTGCCCCTCCCCATCTTTGTATATCATTTCCAACCTAGTTCTCAACCTTTCAGCAGCGTTACCCTCGTCAATATTGTTGATGCTGTCGAAATTTAAAACCGGAACACTGAATACTTTCCTCTGATAAAACTTTCTGAGCTTAGTCATATAATCATCAACAACACCCTGTGCTAGCCCCATCGTTTCAAAACGAAGCCACGGGTGTCTACGTGCAGGCTCAGGTATCTCCATCTGCAATAAACATTCAAAGTCAGTAAACAGTCTGCAAGAAAGGTAGATACGGCGCATTTGATTAAATCAATGCGGCGTATCTGTATAAAGTATAAGAGATGCGGTGCAAGATAACAGATACGGCGTATTGAGATGCGTCGTATCTAGATTAATCAATACGGCGTATCTAAGATTTTAGCAATTTTGAAATAGGTCGTTACGCCGCATTAATCAACCTAGATGCGCCGCATCTAAAAGCATTTCAGTATAAAATAAAGGGTTAGGCACGTTTTTCAAGAATCCGTATCCGTGACGTAAACTTCCACTAAATATCACAGTATAATATTCTCCTTATACCAGTTCAAATATCTCAATCAACCACAGCTTAATTTACCTTCCCGCTAAATATTCAAAATCAAACCCAAAACCTAAATTTTCGGTCGATTCAATTAGTGCCAAATTCGTTGTCTAAATCTAAAATTAACTTAGGGGAAATAATTAATTCCAAGTTCTAATCATATCCCTATATCGTTTAAGCGCGAATCGGTTCAATCTTATAAACCCTAATTTTCGTATTAATCAAAAATTAAATCGAAATGTAACAATTACCTTAGTATTTGTGATTAGGAGAATGTTTTAATGCTCGGATTAAAGGCGGATTGAAGAAAGATGATCGGATTTTGAGTATAATTTTAGTGCGTGTTCTTAACTGTGTGTATTTATGCGGCGTATTCCCGTCGTATTTATAAGGCGACACGATGCGCCGTATTAGAAATTTGGGATGCGCCGTATCTAGTTAATTCCGTTGACTAGTCAATAAGTCCTAGTTGGTCAGGGATACGGCGCTTCGGATATTTAGATCCGCCGTATCTCTATGTTAGTTAACGAAATTTAAATGAAGAACGTACCTTGGCCTCCGCAACACAGTTCCTTATACATCAAATTTGGGTAAAAACGGCACACCATATAGATGAATTCAAAATAAGAGTAATAGGCATAAACGTTTCATTAATAATCGTAATCTTATTGTTTAGTGGATAAGGATTTATTCCGAGGTTAGGAACAAATATCGTTTTTGAGCATACAAAATTAAGATAACGAATTGAATCAGACGTATAATAAGGATAATAAAACTGAGATCATAGTGTAGAGAACTTTCCTTTGGGCAGTTGAATTATCGTAGAGTTTACCTGGGATTCTATTTCAAGAATTAAAGAAGTTCAATGTTACCAGTACTGAGTTTTCCTCCACTCTTTCCGTCTTATGTTCGGTCACTTCAGCTAGCGTCTCTTGGTTTGGTTCAGAATGTAATCCTTCTTGGTGATGCTTGAGTCATCATTTATCCTGAAAAATAAACAACTTGCACACGAGAGTAGCGGACCGATCAAAGTAATTATCAAAAATCAACTATATTTATCAAATTATATTCGTCGTATTAACAAAAGTTAATGCGCCGTATTTTCGTTACGTTTAAAAATAAAAGATTTTTGATTTAGTAAGATGCGCCGTATCGACGGAAATCGATACGCCGTATTTGTTTAATAATTCGCAAACTGTTTTTAATTAAAATAATAGATACGCCGTATCTTCAAAAGAAGATGCGTCGTATGGCGTTAACGTTTTAGAAAAGTTTTTATCAAAAACAGATACGCCGTATCTACAAAAGAAGATGCGTCGTATTACTTTATCGCTTAGAAAAATTTTCTTGTTAAAAACAGATACGCCGTATCTTGGGGAAAAGATGCGTCGTATCGAATTAATTAAACGCGTTGTATTAAAAAAAATTAAACGCAATACGCCGTATCTGAGAGATCAGATGCGCCGTATCGTTTGATTTAGCACAGTACAACGATAGCAGAACAGAAAAATACGAAAAATAAAAATAAAAATTAAACACACCAAACAAAAAATAAAACACACAAAAATAAAAACAAAAGCAAACAAATAACACACAATACAACAAATATGCAAAATAGTACAATGATGCAATTAATCTAATAAAAAGAAAAACCTAATTAAAATACTAATCAAATTAACAGAAAATAACAATTCACTCCCCGGCAGCGGCGCCAAAAACTTGATGCGCGTGATGTGTCGTTGCGGTTTAGCAGTTTTAATGCCTACTCAAGTTTTAAATTTATATTTAGCCGACTTATCAATAACACACACACTTAACGAGCAGTGTACCCGGTCAGTATGAAGATAATGGTAAGTAGAGTGTCGATCACTAAGAGTGGAACGTATAATCTCGTTAATCTAATCAGTATTTTAATATCCTAACGCAAGGGGGTTTCAGCCTGAGAGACTGGCACAGTTTTGTTTGCAATTAAATAATAAAATAAACATATAGGCACGAATCAGCAAGTAGCACACACGTACACAGATAGATACTAGAGACAATAAGAGGGCTGTCCTTATGATTAAGTAGTTTGTCACTTGTTTTATTGATAGCTTTATATGAAGTGTATGTAATTAACCCTTTCTCGTTGGTCCTATTCTCATCGGCGAGTAAACCCTTAATGATTACTTATGTCTAAAAGTTATTCCTAAGTGATCAATTTAGAAACAACCGTGGGAGCCACACCTTGTCCCGCAGTCGGGTGCCCGCAAGCCACTAATAAACACAGAGGTTATCAATGCACTAATAAGTAGTAACCAAAGACATCAACATATAAACTTTAATTGATGGGAAAGCAAGTATTAAAGGGAGTGCAATCTTTCCGTTGTCACATTACACAAGCCACCAATCCTGATGAATTAAAGTTTGCTAAAACAATAAAACAAAACTACTTAATGAATTGAATACATGCAGCACCTTCTTACAGCTCTTGTATCTTCGATTTGGGTGTGTCTTGTGCTGCCTCTTGACTGAATTCGTCCTTCTCTTCTGTTCGGTCTTTAGGTTTTAGGGTTTCCGAATCTCCGAACTCTTCTGGTCTACGGGGTATTTATAGTTTGTGTCTGAGGGAAGATGCGGCGCATCTACTTAAGTAGATGCGGCGCATGTACTTAACTTCGCGTGGGGTCCAAGATTATAATATTCAGGAATATTCGTACACCGCCAGAAGATGCGGCGTAACTCTTTATTAGATGCGGCGCATGTCCTCTTGTATCTTGGATCGTATCTGGTGATATCTTGATAGAGATGCGGCGCATGTTGATAGTGAGATGCGGCGCATCTGGAGCAGAATTGACTTGATCTTGTCCATGTCAGTAGACTCTTCACTTTATGTACGTTTCGCTCCATTATTAGTCCAAAATCGCCAAGTTTCACCAAATGCTTGTTTTTACCTGAGAATTACAAAAGTAAACAATTAAGTATCAATCCTCATACATAATATAGTAAAACAAGTCAAATTAATAGGATAAATGATAGTAATAAAATGTACTTATTTGAGTTCATCAAGCATCGGTTGCTTGACAATCATAGTACGCATGTGGGCCACCACAAGTTTCACACACTTTGTTTATTGCTTTGATTTGTTCCGGCTTATGAATTTCACTTTTTAATTCTTTCATTTCTTTCATCATACAACGCATTGAATCCGTTAAAAAGGCTAACTCTGAGGAGTTACCGGATGAAGAAGAAAGAGTAGGAGTGACAGGAACATTCACTTTGTTTCTTGAAATAGGAACTTTTGATTTATTTTCACAAATTTCAACCACCTCTCTGGGTTTACGATTCAAGATATTGCCACCGGAGGCTGCATTAAGTGCATCTTGATCGTTTTGGGTCAACCCATTATAAAACGTATTTATCTGTTGTAACACATTGAAATCGTGATGTGGGCATTTTCTTAGGAGATCTTTAAATCTGTCCCATGCCTCTCCGAAATTTTCATCGAAACCTTGACGAAAACCAGCAATTTCATTTTTTAGGTTAGTCGTCTTTGATGGAGGGAAGAAATAATTTACAAATTTCTTAACGAGATCTTCCCAGGTTTCAATGGATCGTGGGGGTTCTTTATCCAGCCAAATCCGGGCTGCCCCCTCAAGTGAGAATGGAAATAGCATCAATTTGATCACTGTTTGCGGCACATTTTTGTAATTGATTGTGGAAGTCAGTTTGTTGAACCAACGAATGTGTGCATAAGGATCCTCTCGTTCAAACCCGTGGAATTGGTTTGTGGACACGAGCTGAATCAGATGTGTTTTCAGTTCAAAATGATCAGAATCAATGGCTGGTAAAACAATGGCATCTCCATAACCCTCGGTGGGTGCCTGGAGCATTTCAGCCATGGTGCGTTCGTCTGCCATATTTTCAGTGGGATCAGTACGAATCTCGGGTTCGACTATTTGGGCAGCACGTCTACGATTACGTCTTCTCGGAATTTCTACGAGTTCACGTAAAGGGCTTGATGACGTGGAAGAACGAGTGCGCATGCACTAAGTAAAATATTCCAATTAAAACAAGACAGAAGCAAAACACAAGCGAACTTAAACCAATAATCAACAAGCGTACGGTAGCTCTCTAAAAGATAAACGCACAGAGTGGCGGAGAAGCAAAGGTGGGCAATTACGCTCCTTAAAAACCCGCTTCTTTCAGTCCGACAATTTAATGTCAGACTATCCTAGAACCTCCGTTAGAGTTTGTTTATCAATTAAAGGTGAGCCGATATTCGCAAGTGATACAAAGGCAAGTTTTAAATCTTTGGTTTGGGAACTTATTATGGTCGTACCCCCAGTTAGGTAGTACTCTGTCTTGGTTCTCGATGGTAATTTTTTTTTTTTTTTTTTTTTTTTGTTTATTTATTATTAACAAAGAAAACGGAATTTATTTTTGGTGTTTTTATTTTTTATATGATAATATTAATAATAATATATATAGAAAAGAAAAAAAATATTTTTGTATTTTATATGGTTTTTGGGAAATAGGAACTTCTGATAGAAGGGTCTCAGATCACTAATCGCTAAAACTTACACAACAGTCGCAGCACACCTCCCCGGCAGCGGCGCCAAAATTTGATCCGTCCCGAAACAACACTTATATTTAAACAAATGCAGTCTCAGAACGGATGCTCGTGTGTAGTGTGTATACTGGGTAAGTGATCACCCAGGTCGTTTCCCAACGAGATGTGAATGGGCAACTGTGAAAAGCTTTGGATTAAAGTGATTGATGAATCAGATATTTTGATTTTGCTTTAACAAGATAAAATCTATTAAATAGAAGCTATCACTATTTTTCTGAATCGTTTAATCTAAATTACACTAAAAACGCGAGTCGGGAACTAATTAAAACGCGATTATAACTAAGATAAAATTAACTCTACAAGGTGTTCTAATAAAAGAGTTTTGGGATACTAAGCTAAAATATGTGAAGGATAATTAAAAACGATTAAAAATGTAAGAAAAACGGTTATCTAAAACTTACGTATACAAAAACTATAAAGAAAACTGAAAACGAGCGTTATTAATAAAAATAACGTACGTGCGCAAGTTAAAACGTAAAATTTGTGAAATATAAACACTATGGGTATAAATTTATTTTTTACAGGTTCTATTTGATAAAAGAAAATTTTAGAAAAAAGAATTATATTTTTTTGACTTTTATATTTTTTATTATGATTTAATTACTATTATTCAAACAAAAATACGAAATAAATACTAAAACTATTCTAAAAAATCTGAAATTTTTATCTAAAATACTTTATGATATAACAAAGCTAAGAAAAATATAGTGGTGGTAGCAGCTTATACGGATAAGCTAGTATAAGCCGAAAATGAAAATAAGCTTAAACGAAAAAAAAGGGTTAAATAGAATTGGAGTGGAGACTATGACAGAACTGGTGCTCCAGAGCTAGTGGAAGGGGGTGTTGTGTTGGGCGCATGCTATCCTATCCGAGAGGTCTTGAGTTCGAATCCCACACCCCACTTTTTGCGTTTTTATTATTTTTTTTTTTCGATTTTCCTTTTACAAAACAACTTTTCAACTAATTATAAACAACTTTTAAAAAGGCAACTTAATTGTTTTAAGCTAAATGAGCTAGTTCTAAATGCTATATTACAACAGTGGCTTGTTTTTGGTTTTTTTTAAAACTAAGTTTAAGCTATTAACTTTTAAAATAAGCTAAACTTTATTATTTTTTGATTTTTCTTCTTTTGAGATTTATCTAATAGCTATTAATAATGACTTTTAATAATGGACTTTATTTTTGGAACTCGAACATTAAGCTGGAAACAGCTTTTGAAACAAGCAGTTGGCTTAAAACTTATTTTGTGAACTAGAAAACTTCAATGATCTAAAAGCTTCGAAACAAGCTATGAGCTTGTCGAATGAGCTTCTGGGATTTGAGTAGTGACTAATGAACTTAAAGAAGCTAGAAAATCACCAGGCATAAGAGTTTTAAAAGCTCAAAAAGAGCTTATGGTGATGGTGGTTGCTGATGTGCTCTTTGCACAGGGCAAAACTGCCCAATTTCGATGGGCTTTTTAAGGGCTTTAAAGGTTTCTAAAAATCACACAAAAAATTACAGATGTACACAAGCTGGCCAACTCTAAGCCTGCCAAATTTTAGGTTCTAACTCCTTACGACGAAGAAATGAAAAATCGCCGAAAATCGCTGAAAAATGACCTATTACGAAAATGTGCAGAATTTTGCAAGTGTGTTGGCTATTTTGGGTTGTAGCCTTGTACAGGGGATCTAAGCTTTTAGGGACTTACTATATGGACTAAAAGGGACTCAAAGGTGCCAAGAACAAGGGCCAAAAGAGCTTGTGCTAGCTTATGGCTTGTTTGAGCTTTTGAGGGTTTGAAATTAACACAAGTGATACAAACTATGATTGTCTACCTAATAAGCTTATAAAAACTTAAAAACAGCTTATATAGGACATTTTAAGCTAGATTAAAGTTGGGCTTGAGGTAAATGTACAGTAACAAGGGCTTTGGTTCGATTGCAGGTACAAAACCAAACAGTCTTTTATGGACTGTTTTGGTGTTTTACTAAGTGGCTTGTTCTAATGAGCTTCGAATCGATTCTAATGGTACTAGTAATGTAAGTTAAGCTTATTAAAGTGACTTTGTGACTGAAATGAAATAGATATCGACAAGCTAGCTTATGAGTTATTTTTTTGACTTTTTCTAAGATTTTAAGTGAAATGAAACCAAGAAAAGTGATAACTAATGAAACTGATTAAACTACGATTATGAACTATTGATGAGCAAAAAATGACAAAGATAAACTAAGATAAGCTTATAGAACAGTAGTATGCAATATGAAGAAAAAGCTTATAAAGGCTTACACTCGAATTAGCTTATGCAACAAAGAACTAGGCCCAAGAACAACCTATAGGCTTCCCTATGAAGCCATTAAACCAAAAGCTTCCAGAATTTTCAGCTTGTTCTTCCAGAGTAGCTTGTTTGACTGTTCGTTGACTTTTGTTGACTTTTGTTGACTATTTCTTCAAACTTGAATTTAGACTAGCTAGGTACTAATTAGGCTTATAATAAGCTATTGACAGCTTATATAAGCTTAAAACAAGGTAGTGTGAGGCTTTTGATTGTAGTTTAAACTAACTTAGAGTTTCTTCGAATTAACAGGTTATATGAAATTTAACTTACTAATGAAAATGAGTTCAATTACTGATAATATAAGAACAATGAGATCGAATTTAACTTGTATTGATACTTGAAACTTGAGATTACAATTTATGATTACTGGAAATGAAAATACGATTTAACTACTTAACTACTTTTTATCTACTGCTTGATCTCTACTGCCTCTTGCTCCTTTTATAGCATCCCACATGTTCCAGGTGTCATCAAGAGTAAATCCCACCATTCACCTTAGCTTTTGGTCCACTCTCCATGTGCCACATATTTTTGGCGGGAAAATTGAGTTAGTGGGAAAATTGGGTCTGAGATGATGGGAAAGAGTGGAGAGGAAGCATTAAATGCTTTTTGGTGTGTTAGGTAACTTGTTGAGAAGGAGGGGGAAGGTGGCAGTGAATGCTGTGGGTGGAAGTGGTATTGGTTTTGGTGGTTCTTTGTGAGGGAGAAGAAGGAAGACCAGTTTGACTTTTGGTCAAACTGGTATAACTATACCAGTAGTGGGTTTGGGCAAGTGGATCCGGGTTTTTATTATTTTGGGTTGGGCCTGGGTTTTAGTATAGGATTGGTTAAGTGTTTTAGTGTAACAAACCATAGGGACCAAATTTGTAATTTGCTGAAACTTCGAGGACCAATCCTGTCAAACTTCCAAACTTATTCCAGGGACCATTAGTGACAAGTTGCAATAGTATAAGGACCATAAAAGTTTATTTTCCATTTTTAAATATTCGGGGATCTTTTATGACAACTTTTCAAAGTTCGGGGACTAAAATTGCCAAGTATGCAAATAATGCTCATTTTCGATCGTTTTTAATCATTTTGCATAAGAAACACATAAAAACACGATCAAATGATATTTTCGGTATTTTGAAGCATATTCGCATGTTTTTAAACGTTTTGGCGGTTCAGATGGGACAAAAATGATGAGTATTTAGACACTCATCAGAGACCAATTATAGTCTTTGAAGGTCAAAAAGTCTACATACGTTAGATATTTCCTCTATAAAAGCCCCTTTCTTTCCCACTCAACCCTACCCACATTCTACTTTATATCACACTCAAACATTCCTTAAAAGGGCCAGCAGCCTCCTGTCGTGAGTTTGGGAGCAGATGAGTGAAGCAAGAAATACGTATAAGGTGTGTTCGAAGCTTGGTGGGACTGCTACATTTTTCTGCCTCATTCCTTGTGTCTCGTTCAGACTCTACAGCCCCTTCACCACCTTCTAGAGGTGTGGTATGTGCTAACATCCTTCATTCTTGCACATTAGATCATTACTCATGCACGACATACATATATACATACATTCGAACGTATCATGTTTCCTCTTGCCACATACCATGTTCAAATGAAAGAGAGAACCCATGTAACACCAACTCGTGTAACTAGAACACATAAAATCATGCACATACATGTTAAAATATCTCATACCATGCATCATTCACACTAGTTCCACTCGAACGTGTAAACTATGTAGTCTTCACATGCACATTAAATATCGAAATATATATAAAAGTTAAAGCTTCATACAAGACCCTAATGACCTTTACCCATCTCTATCTCGACTCAACATATCACCAGACGTATAAAAATAGACCACGAGCACACAAGGGTTACACGCTCAATAAATGTGGAATATATATACATGAAAACTCACTAAGTCTCTTAACCATGAAACGAATACATTCATGTCAAATATGTTGGAAAACATCAAAATGTGACTAAGTGTTCTATTTGTTAAAAACTACTTCGAACTACCTACTTCACATCATCATTACTTCGTAATTTTATATATAACGTGTGTATATTTTTACACCTCTCGACACTCTACATGACCTAGAGCATCATTCGTCTTTTGAAACCTTACCCATACGCTCCCCTCGACATCTAAAAAGGATCATTCTAAACCTTACTTGACCGAACATTTTGGAAAAACAAGTGAAAATAAACTAAGTGTTTAAAACTAGGAAAATCGTCCCGACATAGTCTAACTCATGAACCATTTACTTCGAAATCGTGAATTTAACGCATATATATTTTTACTCCTCTCGATAGTACACCTGGAAAACTACATGTTTTGTGTTTTAACTTTGGAAAACTACATGTTTTGTGTTTTAACTTTGACCTTATAAGCTCCCTAACACGTTCGAATTAAACCATTTCATGTGGTACTCGCTAGTCACTAAACTTCAAATCCAGAAATTTAATAATAACCTTTTCGGTTAGTCTTATTTGAAGCCCAATAGGACTTTACGATTGGCAAGCCCAACAGGCCCACGTAATACATTTTCAGAATTATAAAAATAACCTAAACCCAAGCCCAAAACGGTTTACACACCCTCGCCTCTAGAATTCTTAACGGGCCACTTGTAGAACACGTTAAAAGCCCAATGCGAGTAAAAATAAGCAAACAGCCTAACGAGCAGTTGAGATATGTTAAAAATCATTTAAATAAGCACTAGTAATAATCGCTACATTTTTCCTTACTTTTTGTCATTTTTGGACTAAAAATGTAACGCGACTTAACTAAAAGGACTAAAACTGCCAAACTATGAAACATGCGGACTGAAGCTGTGAAAACAGTTTGTGCAAGACTTGAATTGACCAATGAGTCAATTCCAAGCATTATATGTACATATGGGACAGTTTTGGACTATATTTGAACTTTGGACTTGACGAAGGACTAACGACGTAACGCAAGCACCGTTAGGGTAAAAAGTGTAAACTCTGGAAAGAACAAGGACCAACTGTTATAACTTGACATCCTTATTTTATTTTTCCCTTTTTGCACCACACCTTTCTTTCATGTGCATTTTTACACATTCTGTTTGCATATTATTTAATTTTCGATACTTAGTGACATTAGAAACATTTCGAGTTAACATTTCATAACACTCATACATTCACCACTAGTATTTAGTTAGATTCTCAGACAATTATATTTATCAGGTCTTGTATTGAACTTGTTAGCATAAATTAACTCAAAGTTATTTATACCATCACCAGGAACACTTAAGGTGAGTCATGGCTTCACTTTTAAAGCTTCTATATTTTTTTTTAAAACCTCGTGAGGGGGATACATGCTATAAACAATCACAAGTATTTTTCTGTATGCTACCTGACTTGATATATGCCTAAGTTACCATGTTGCCATAAGACCCTTTATCATGAGCCATTAATCACTAGTATGTGAACGCGAATATAATGAATAGATCTATTAGAGGCTGATGACCTATCCCACTAATACTTTGACGAAATGCTAATTGCTAGTCGTATTAGTCGCGATGCATTATATTTGAGAAAAATAGGAATTGGCAAATCACCTATTACTCGAGGGCAAAAACTTTCGTCATTAACTTGATGAACACCTCCGTTTATACGGTACTTTGTTAACGTTTGTGTGTCATGAGACTTAGGGCAATATATATACTGCAATATCAACTTTTAAACTGATTGCATTCCCGATGCAATCCTACTTGTGAATCGAACTGATTATTTAACTCTAAACTCCATGATTTCACTCAACATTTTGTTGACTTTTAAGCATGTATCTCAGGAAACTAGCGGAGCGATCGAGGCAAGGAGCAAGGCATCCTACTATCTTTAAACTATGGTGTAAAATAAAGTGTTAAATCAGCTAAAACATTACATCCTTTAAGGATTTTCTAGCACTCTGATATGTACGATTGTAACTAAATTTGGATTTGGACCTACATGTTTTAAAATGTTTCTTGTAATATTTTATTCTATAATTATGACTTCGATCCTCTCGGTAATACCCCAATTTGTTTTCCGCTGCTATACTTAAAAATTTGGGGGTGTTACAATCGGCCCAAACATTCTATCATAATCACGTTTTGCGAAAGTTGTACCCTTTATCCAAGCAAGAGCACGTGGGATCTTACTCGGGTATTTATTCCACCAGAGTTGACTGTTAGGGTAACTCTCGAGAATTCATATCTAACATGGAAGAAAAACATGAAATGCGTAAAAATATAACCTATAGTCATTTAAATTTGGAGTAAAGTGCAAATGCTCTTAAAATTTTTGATCAAGTTTAACATATGGTTATCCTATTAGTGATGTACCAGGTTTTGCACATGCTAATCAATTTGGAAGGAAAACAAAAGTGTGCACCATAGTCGTAACATAGCTATGCTGCACTTTTAAAAACCTAACCTTAAAAGCCCACATAAAACCAGAAAGATTGTATGTTGCACTTCTACTTGGGGCTACTTCCTTCTTCTTCTTGTAAAAGGATTCATAATGCCTAGGCACCACGCTCCCTAAATTCTTGTAGAAACGTCTCCATAAGAACTCTCCCCATGGATAAGCATTTTGTGCCCCAAAATCCTCCACCAATTGCAAAAAATGGTTGGGAACATTATACCAAATCCCACGACCAATAAATATCACCTCAGCCACCAACAAAAGGCTAACTCTTACCACATCCTCATGTGTTAATGCAGCTAACCGTGTATCATTTTCAAACAAATTTAAAAGCTCACTCCCTTTTACCGTAACCTTTTTATCGAGCTTTTTTTAAGGAAAGACACGCAAACCAAATGGGCTTTGATCATTTTCAATAGCAGAAGGCAATTCACCAAAAAGAAAACCTTATTAACAAAAACTCAGCACGGCCAAATTGCAAAACATTATTACCAATTCTTAATTAATTGGGGGTAATCATCAAGCAATTTTGAGATTTCTACTTGATGTTGTAAAACGAAATTTAGCAAATGATTATCATTCGCATGACCTGGAATATCTAACCATGGACCAAAAAAACAGTATCTCTAAACAATCTAATTCGATTTGAATTCCGTGACAACTTACCTTTAATTTTTTCAAGCAAAAAAACCTTGGATCGTACGGTTATCTTAGCATTAAAGAATCCTTCCATTTAGGGTTTGAATGGGTTTGATTATGGTTAGGGTTTGTGTGGGTTTGATTATGGTTAGGGTTTGAGTGGTTTTGATTTGCAGTTTGGTGGGTTAGAACTTGTGTGTGTTTTTTTGGTGTTTTGAATTAGTGAGTATGTTTTGAAATGTGTTTTGTAAAAAAGTTAAAAAGTAATGAGAATAAAAAAGTACGAATTAAACAGACATAGTAAAAAGGTAATCGTGAACATGGGAAACATAAAAAGTCGCTTAAAGTACATAGCCGTAATTCACTTAATCGCTTGAATGATGTGGGGGCAAAAATATTAAATGAAGTTTTACTTTTGTACTCGAAACTGACAAAAAAAAATCGCTCAATGTACAAACAAGTCGCTTAAAGTAGGTCGCTCGAAAAATATATACCTTTATAGCTTACACATGCAGAAAAAAGGACATGGCGCGAACTTTTTTGTGCCACTTGGCGACTTCTTATTAAAAGTAAAAAAGTCACAAGTCGCTCGGTCTAGTTGGGGAATAGCACTTTTTTTGGTCTAGAAAAGGTATAAAAGTTGAGCGTCTGGTCTAATGTCGGAATTTTCTCTTAAAAAATATCACTTTTTGAATCTTACATTAATAAATGATTAATGATGCATTGTTGTATAAAAATTATTGCATTTAACGCAATTTTTACACTAAAAATATAAGGTAGACATTTCATCAAACACCTTGTATGCAAAAAATATGAGTAAAACGTCATCTTTAACGTGTGATATTTCACACATATGACATCGGATTTGAATGATTCAAAAACCTATGTAAAGTGTGAACCAAATCTGTTACTTTCATGTTTTAAGTTTTTCACGATCCGGCATTTATAGGGTAAAAAATAGGGTCAAAAATGCCCACAAAAAATATTAACACCCATACATTATGTAAAAAAAAGTTTTGAAATTTTTAACAAAATTTATACCAAATTAAAGAGGATTAAATTTTAAAAATTATGGTGAAATCTATTTTTTTTAAAAGTTTGTCGTTTGTGAGTTATATACGTTTGAAGTTCGAGGGTGGATGTGTTTCGATTCTGATGGTGTGATTGGTTTGGGGTGAATCTATTTTTTTAAGTTTTTTAATTTAATCCCACTTTCTAATGGATCACAACTCATATAACTAATGCATGCTTACGGTCATGAATTAATGTAGTTTGTAATAAGTTAGTAACTTACTTAAATGCTTAACTTTACTATCTTACTTCTTAAAGGGTGTTTGGGACTTAAATAAATCCTTAACTTTAATAAAAACTGATGAATTTTTATGTTGATTTTTTTACTTTCTTCCTTCTTAAGGGTGTTTGGGACTTTTTTCCATTGATGAAAATAGAGATGCTTTTAAAACTACGTTTATTGCTGAAATAAAGGGTGTTTGCGACTATTCCGTTAAGACTCGTTTAGTTATTAAAGGTTGTTTGGGGTCCGACTATATTTCCAATCCCGACTATACAAAACAGAGTCTGTAGGACTCATAGGACTCATAACACCTTGAGATGTTCTAAAACAATTTTCGTCTTTGACATGTTGATGAAATCCTTAGCAAGGAGATAATTATGTCCCTCTCCCCAAAACTAAATATTGCATTGATGTATTTATGTTAGATTGATTTTTCAATGAGATTTGTGGTTTTGTTTGTATTTGTTTTGTGCAACCCAATAGAAGATAGGGAGACAAATGTCTGAAACACTCCGAGATTTATTTGACTGGGATCCGAAATCAAAAAAGGCACGCCAACAACGAGACGAACACAAAGCACCAGTGCATAAGGGCAAAACGAAACAACATCACGATACAAAAGACAAGCTAATCGAGAAATTTATATTTAACTTTCTTACTGGTGATTATGATGCCTTCATCGATGCAGTGCATAACATTTTGGAAGCATATGAACCCTCAGTTTCAATCCCACTTTTGAGAATCATATTTAGTTCCACTGACGAAGACGACAACAACAACATACCTAATCCCGCTGGGACGGTATGGTTCCACTGACGAAGACAATCCACATAATCGTTGTTTAGAAGGTATTGTTTTAAAGTCCAACATTTACCTTGGGTAGACAATGGTTACTTGTTTGAGTTTGGGGACCCCAATAAAGCAAGTCGGCATTTCCACAATTCATATATCCTAGCGTTTCGTGATAGTTATCTAGTTATGGGTGGTTTATTGGATTTAGAGGTCGGATATACCCAACTCAAAGGCGCCATACAAAAGATAACACCATATTCCCAGATTGGAGCAAATCGACGAACGTGTTAAAGGGTGGACGAAGAGTTTATGAATCATCATAGTTATGGTATGTGAGGTTCAAACCCTTATCACTAAGTTTTTCTAGACTAATGAGGCTAGAAGACGGAGAAATGAGGCTAGAAAGAGAAGGAATAAGATGGAATCCAAAAATTCGAAGAAAATAACTAAATGGAAGGCTTTCATGATTCGTAAGTTTGCTCATATGACCGTTGTGGCCCATGAACAATACTACTACTAGCTAGCATAATAGTTAGAGTTTTGGAATTTTATTTTATTTTTATTTTATTATACAAGCTAGTAGTAGTATTGGTCACGGGCCACATCGGTCATATGAGCAAACTTACGGATCATGAAAGCCTTCCATTTACTTGTTTTCTTCAAGTTTCGGGATTCCGTCTTATTCCATCTCTTTCTAGCCTCATTTCTCCGCTTTCTAGCCTCATTAGTCTAGAAAAACTTAGTGATAAGGGTTTGAACCTCACACCCTCACGTACCATAACTATGATGGATCGTAAACTCTTTTTCCACCTTTTAACACGTTCGTCGATTTGCTCCAAAATGGGAATGTGGTGTTCGCTGATAATCTTTTTTATGGCGCCTTTGAGTTGGGTATATCCAACCTCTAAATCCAATAAACCACCCATAGTGGGATAACTATCACGAAACCCTATGAATTGTGGAAAAGCCGACTTGCTTTATTGGGGTCCCCAAACTCAAACAAGTAACCATTGTCTACCCAAGGTAAATGTTGGACTTTAAAACAATACCTTCTAAACAACAATTATGTGGATTGTCTTCGTCAATGGAACCATACCCATCCCGGCGGGATTGGGTATGCTGTTGTTGTCGTCTTCGTCGGTGGAACTGAATATGATTCTCAAAAGTGGGTTCATATGCTTCCAAAATATTACGCACTGCATCGATGAAGGCATCATAATTACCAGTAAGAAAGTTAAATATAAATTTCTCGATTAGCTTTTCTTTTGCATCGTGAAGTTGTTTTGTTTTGCCCTTATGCACTGGCTCTTTGTGTTCATCTGGTTGTTGGCGTGCCTTTCCTGGTTTCGGATCCCAGTCAAATAAATCTCGGAGTGTTTCGAACATTTGTCTCCCTATCTTCTATTGGGTCGTTGCACCAAACAAATACAAAAAAAAGCACAAACCTGAGAGAAAAATTAATCTAACATAAATACATCAATGCAGTATTGTTTTGAATCATATCTTTAAGCTCAAGTCCAACATAAATCACCTTCTGTTGGTCTGGTAGAATACCTTCCTTGTCTTGAATCATATCTTTCACTTCCTTGACTGTGAGGCGACAACGGACATCTAAGAGGGAACGTCTGTCCAGTGATGGTCTGGACAAATACAGCCATCGTTCCTTTATGATCAAGCACAAGATCCAGGGTGGACTCGCGGCGGATATTCTAGTCAAAAAGGGTATATGGTGGTCTTCAAGCTTCATTCCAGCATAGAACAACCTTTGGTGTAACATGCACAACCCAGCATGTTACTGATCTTTAATCAAAGGTGTCGCTCAATGAAACTAACAGAGAGTTGGTCTTTTAAGTGCTGGTCCGAACGAATATCGGCACAGGTCTTGAATCATCATATTCATCCGGTTTGCATACACCTGCTTCAATGTCTCTCGTCTTAGCCAAAACACTCTCAGGTGTGTCCGAGTCCTTAACTTTCAAAGTGGCGCGATTACCGGTGGGCGTACTAACAATAATCTGCATATGTGAACAGAAAATACAAACTAGTACACAAATGAGAATCCAAACCGAGCGACAAAATTATTCTGTATAATTATTAATTACTACCAGTTACAAACAAAACATCTAGTGTAACACCACGTATGCGTCATCTATCTACCATCGGGCTATAAAACTTACTCAGTTACATTATCAATCTACTGATAATATGAACTTGTGTTACAAATCAAAGCACAGAAAAAAAATATCCTAAGCAAAACTCCTACTACCAGGCAGCTAGAAAACAATATTTGATAATGAGAAGATTGTGCAAAGTACCGAAAGGATTTAAACATCTTTTTTAACTACAAAGCGTCCTATATTTATATAGTGTATCGATAAAAACTGAATGCCAATCCAAAGTCCAAAAGGATATCATCAAACTGCATGCAAATCCGATTTTTAGTTCCTTTATAAAACAACAATAACTATTCACACCACAAGAAGAAGGCTAACTTGTAACTCTGAAATAAATGTAACTTGCACAAAGATGTTCTCTATCTCCAAAAATCATTTATTATTTATTCTTTTTATCGATGTTTACTCTTTCATCAAATATGCAGAATTGTAGAGCAAATAACCAAAATCTTTAGCATAAATCGAATTATTAACTAAAAATTGCTTGAAAGCACCCAATTTGACATCGTGCTTCAATATGGTACCTTTGCAAAGTGTTATGAATGAGCTTGTTTTAGTTTGTTTCATTTTCGTGGGTTGAAAAAAACTTATAGGGTTCTTCAGGAGGGATTAATCTAAGGTTAGGGAGGGTATACCAAGCGCGTAGCCATGACTTCGACAAGATGCAAGTGCGCCCGCCTTCTTTTAAAGGCAACAACGATTGAATACGATGAATCAACATCTTCTTCATTGCTAATTCTACTTCTTTTTGACATAATTTCCGTATTAATTAAACCACAATATAATATCCTTTTAGTTAATAAAAATATAAGTAAGAATGCAATGTAAAAGAATTATCTTACCGTGAAATCGAAAGTAGTCGTCAATCGATCGCTGCTAATTCTCTCTTGTAGAATATAAGTGAGAGAAATTTTGGGCTTTTATAATAATAGAAAAAATCTAACCGACTTTTCAATTTTATTAAAAAAAAATAAAAAAATAAATAAAAAAATAAAAATAAATTGAAAACAGCCGACTTTGTCAATTTTGATTTCCTTATACTAGTATAAAACTTGCATGCATCCATATTTACAAAACGCTCTCTCGCACTTTTCTTTCTTTCTTTCACATATACAAATTCTATCAAAATAATTGTGTTTCATACACAAATCTTTTATATAATAAAACAAAACCTCTAGTGGGGACTTTTACATTTCAAAAAAATCAAATCATACCTTATTAAGTAATAATCAAATTATTATTATTATTATTTTCTTAAATATTAAATAAGAAAAACCTAAATACTTCTAAATTTATCCATATTCTAAAAAAAAAAAAAAAAAAAAAAAAAAAAAAGAGTTAATTACAATTTTGGTCCTTGTGGTTTACCGGGTATTTCATTTTCAGTCCAATATTTTGAAAAATCTCGGATCCACTCCAAAACCCGGCGACCCGTAACATGTTCAGTCCAATTTTCGTTGACCATAAGTTTGACTAGTTAAAAAAACATGATATGACTAGAATACCCTCAAATTTACGCCCAGAAATTGCACCATTCGTCCCTGAGCTAACGGCCGTCAGTTCTGTTAGTTATCATGTGACAACGTTAGTCCATTTAGCCAACGATTATTTGCAATGTTAGTCCTTTATACATTTTTGTCCGTTTTTCTTACGTTTTCATACGGTTTTGTCCGTTTTTATACGTTTTCCCTCCGTTTTTCTTACGTTTTCATAGTTTTTGTCCGTTTTCATATTCGTTTTTGTCCTGTTTTATACTTTTTTGATCCGTTTTTATTCGTTTTTCGTCCGTTTTTCTTAAGTACGATAAAAAAAAAAATTAAAAAAAAAAAAAAAAAAAAAAAAATTAATAAAAATAAACCAAACAAACCTGTGTGGGCTTGATTTGTGGAAGATTGGTAGTTGCGTTTTTGTGTTGAAGGAGTTAGTTTGTGTGTAGCCCAAGTTTTCTTGATTCATTCTTATCAAGAAAACCAGAACGATTTTGTTTGTGTTATCCGGTTTGTAGATCTAGAAAGGTGGTGACGGCAGTGTTAAATATGAACTATTAGGGTTGTTGGTGTTAAATATTCATATATTAGGGTTGTTGGTGGATTTTACTTGGGTTTATTAATTGGGCCGCTCATTCGTCTTCTAACTGATTTGGACGAGTAGTACATATTTGGCATAAGAATTGTTTATGTAATGTTTATGCATGGTTTTTATGGTTATTAATAAAAGGGGTTATTATCAAAAGAGGCCAAAAAGTTCAACTCATTTCCAAAAAGGTACAAAAATAATGCACTTTCCCAAAAGAGTCATGTGCGATCGTGCGATGTGCAACCCACAAAAAACGTGACACGTGTCCAGACAAAGAATTATCTTTTAGTTAATAAAAATATAATGATGAATCAACATCTTCTTCATTGCTAATTCTGCTTCTTTTTGACATAATTTCCGTATTAATTAAACCACAATATAATAACCTTTTAGTTAATAAAAATATAAGTAAGAATGCAATGTAAAAGAATTATCTTACCGTGAAATCGAAAGTAGTCGTCAATCGATCGCTGCTAATTCTCTCTTGTAGAATATAAGTGAGAGAAATTTTGGGCTTTTATAATAATAGAAAAAATCTAACCGACTTTTCAATTTTATTAAAAAAATAAAAAAAATAAATAAATAAATAAAAATAAATTGAAAACAACCGACTTTGTCAATTTTGATTTCCTTATACTAGTATAAAACTTGCATGCATCCATATTTACAAAACGCTCTCTCGCACTTTTCTTTCTTTCTTTCACATATACGAATTGTGAAGCACGCAACTCACCCACGTGCAACGCGCCCACAAGAACGTACATATACTAGAAGCGCGCCAAGTCATACGCACGTATGGTTTGCGCTCACATCGGACACATGGTGGCTGTGTCGCCTGGAAGTGCGATTGGTGAAGGACGCTCGCGCGCCGGAAGTCTATTCATGAACATCATGCTTCATGAATAGTGTTTGGATACATAGAAATTTAAACATTGTAATTGGTGATAAACGCAGCTACTGCATATCTTTGTTCTCCAAGACTATCTACCAGTTTGAGAAGATGATACATACACGTTTATTTTCTTAATACTTACAAACCAAATTGTGACGCATTACTTATTATTCCCTCAAAAAAATAATTGAACTTATTAAAGTTCTTTGTTGTTTGTTAATTTATTCACACTATCTCCCAGGTGATGCGGCGTATCTAGTATATTAGATACGGCGTATCAGAAGTTTAAGGTGATGCGGCGTATCACTTTAGGTGGATACGGCGCATGGTCTCTCAGTTGTGATACGGCGTATCCCTCAAAAGGATACGGCGTATCGGTGGTCACAGAAGGGTTGTTCGGTTGTGTTATAAATTGTGTGAATGTTTTGAAAGGCTTTCGAGTATATGTTCTTGTAAGTAATTTTAAAAGGGTTAAATGTTATAGATTCTTGTCTTTGAACGAAGAGTGAACGTATGTATGCTTTTGTCAAACGTTTCCGCGTCAAAAGTTTTAAATTTTAGTCAAAACGGGTATGGGGCGTTACAACTAATGAATAATTTCTTTAAAAATTCCCGTAAAATCACGGGTCTATAAGCTAGTATACCAATAAACTGCAACTTTCGACTTCTACAAGGTTTTCACACATACCATGAGCATAAGACATGTGTCAGATGCAAAGAAAAGCAATTGAAAAAAACGCTGGTAAAACATAGCATGGTGCATAAAAAAGTACTCGAACAACAAAGACTGGCCAACGTTAGCAGCCCAGCATCAATGGACTAAGTTGACAGCAAATAACTTTATAGATGTTTAATCATGTTAATCTTCTGGTTGAAGGCATTGGAGTTGCAAAACACTTTCATAATAACCTCCCAAGATGTAGCTTTATTAAACTATAAAAAGTGTCTGGCAAACATCATATGATAACTCAACAAGAAAGATATATATCCATCCAAACACACAAATAAATAAACCCAGATATGTTTCATGAACATAGAAATTTAAACATTGTAATTGGTGATAAACGCAGATACTAAACTCAAGGATGATCAATCACTTTTGTCTTTACTGTTGAACCTCGGGAAGGCAATAAGGTCTTCTCTGTTGAACCTCATGAAGACAATAACCGAAGGCACTATAATAGAAAAGCTTACAAAAACTCCGGCCAACCACCTGAGGCTTGAGGAGAAGAATGACAGCAGTGAGATCGAGAGAGGTACAAGAATAATAAGAAGGTAGGCCCAGTGGACGGGATAACTGTTATAGCGCTCGCCTTGGTGATATGCGCAGGCAACCTTCCAGATAAAGGAATACAAATATAGGAGCCCGCCAAAGATTACAAATAAGACTGTATATGCAATCCAATTGAGATCCCCCGAGGGAACAAATACAGCTGCCCCTAAAGAGAAAGGTACAAGGATTGCTGAAAAGCTGCCAATAGTTTTCAGAATGGTGTAATGGATTTTCTTCATCCAATTTTTCAGCAAGAAGCTTGAAAGGACCAAGACGAACGATGATAGCACAGCCATACATCCTGAGACAATGATCATGATTGTAAAAACCCCACCATGATCTTTAAAAAAGGATGGGTTTTGTCGAAGCAAGGGTCGAACAGCCCCTAATAGAAATGTGATAATACCCACCACGGCAAACAAAAACGAAAAGTAAGCAAAAGACCTGAAAGACACAAAAATGCATATTACTAATCAAAGGGATAATTGAAAAGCCAACCAAAATCTAATAATCCAAACTAATAACCGAAGGGTAATCGACAAAGTATAATTGAAACCAAAAATTAAATGTAAAAAAGGGATAATTATAAACATGCTACATATTACTAATCAGATCTAGTTGATTCAAGCGGTTAATTACTTCAAAAACATAATCAAACCTTTAACCAAAAAGAAAAAGACGGAACTTACTGTGGATTGACAGGTTTTGCCTCTTCTTTTCTGCTTCTAATTAATTGTGTGCTACGTTCACATCTTTCACATCTTTCATGGTATTCAGGTTCAGATTCCAACAGTCTGGTATCAAACGTGTCTAATATCTGATAAAAGGTATCGTCAATGAGCTTCAAGGGTTCAAATCCGATTTTATAGTCTACACTGCCATCATCAGTATATATGATTCCAGCATAGATTATGAGTCCATTATCTGGAACCTCATGGTATTCCCGAAGTTTCTGTTTAGCATAATCTATGGCTTCTTTAGCATTTTTACTTTCTTTGTTTTCAATATCAGTTTCAAGCCTCATGACGACTTCAAAGATTTCCTCACGTGGTGATATGAAAAGTGAGAGCAAGCTCCTTTTGTTGCTTTTTACATATTTTAATTCCGTGATAAGATCCTCAATCTCTCCCCCATATACCAAGGGGCTTACCTACCGCGGCCATCTTAACAAACTAGCTATATGTCGAAGCTGAAAAAAAGAAGTATTTGGAGTCTCATTATTATCAATCCAAAATCAACACAAATATGCATAGCAATTAGTAACACACAACAACAAATTTCATAAATGATGCAGCATTTCGTATCAAACACAAACACGAATCAGTAAAAACATGTTTGACTAAAATGAACCACAAACAAAATCCGATCAAGTTCAAAAACAAAAATGTCAAAAATGACAGAAGTTAAACCTCAAACAGCATTTTAAGAAATCTGCAATTGATAGTAACAGATTTGATACTTGCATAAAAAAATCAGCATAAATGTGTTCACGTTTTATCAAAATATTTCTACAATCTATAAATATATATATATATATATATATATAATATATATATATATAATTATATATATATATATATATATATATCTGAAAACCCCAAGGTCAACAAATTACGAACTTGCCACACCTGTCAGAAATGAAACAGTATAAGCCATATTCTTCAGAAATGATCATCATACTTTAAATATATCACAAAACAAAAAATCCTTTCAAGAATCAATAAACAGCAACAAATAAGTACTTTGTACCAACAAAACAAATCCTTTAGGCCATCCGCAGTGGTCGGTCGACCGGCCGGGTCGCCCCTGCGCCGACAGAAATAGGCAACCCCTTCGACCCATCGACCGATTGTGTGACTTAAGTGTATATTGCATTCTTAGTTAGCGAGACTTATTAAATTGATTTAATGTGCTCCAATTTCACTTAAACTATCAATGGATTTTGTGAAACTTGAACTTAGTGAGGATCTAAAGTAGTCACCTGTTGTCTTTTGTGTGGGACTAAGGATTTATGTGGATTAGCAGTTAATTAAAAAACTAAGGGGGTGTTTGTCTAAGCTTATATTTTGGGCTTAGGCTTATGTTTTATAAGCGGCTTATGGCTTATAAATAATAAGCTCATACATAGTGTTTAGTTTAGCTTATTATACTTAATGAGGTAAAATGACAAAAAGGTATATGAACATAATAATATGTAATTATTAAATGAGGGTATAAAAGTCTTTTTGTATAACTGTGTTTGTTTAAGCTTATATATGGGCTTATGAGCTTATTTGATTTCGGCTTATATATCATAAGCCCCAATTTTCTGGCTTATTTTGAGACTTATGGGCTTATATAAGTTTATCATATCATAATAAACTGATCTACAAACTAAATTTCACAAACCCAACATATTTTATAATTCGAGCATTTATCTACTACCGTACTTATATTTAGCTAAACATAGCTCAATAATCACTCTAAAACAATACATTTACAGACATAAACCTAAAAATGCAGATCCACAACTATTCACATCACAAATATATTAGTTTACCTAGGGTCGTTGAAGGGAAGTAGAACACCATTCGAGGCCATGCCTGAGATTAGAAGAAGAACTTGAGTGTCGATCGTACAGTTTCGCCGCCGATTGCCACCAATAATTGCTACCTTAGAACATTCGGTGTGGTAACTTAGAGCTCGCGTTAAGGGTGACGTGGAGCTGCTTAACGCAGCCTTGTTGTGTGACAGTATAAAGAAGTGTGGTGGCTAACCTGGGAAATTTTAGGGTTAAGTGTATTGGGCCTAACTAATACCTATCGAAATTTGGACTGTTATTGGATCTTTGAAGTTGAGCTCGAATTTTCTTGGACTGCATTATTATAAGCAACATAAACCACTTAGCTACTTCAAACATCAATTGAATAGAGCAAAAATCTTTTATATAATAAAACAAAACCGCTAGTGGGGACTTTTTCATTTCAAAAAAATCAAATCATACCTTATTAAGTAATAATCAAATTATTATTATTATTATTTTCTTAAATATTAAATAAGAAAAGCCTAAATACTTCTAAATTTATCCATATTTTATAAAAAAACGAATATGATTTGTAATCATTGAAAAAAAATTTACTAAATTATATGTGTCAAAAACTAAAAAATAAATAAAACTTAAAAACGGTGGAGCAAGTTTTTCAAAGATTTGGGCTGAAAATTAAAATTTAATAATTAAAACCCGAAATTACAAAATAATAATTTATTTAAAAGATTAGAAAAAACCCCGCGCGTGCGCGGGCATTATATCTAGTATACATAAAACAGCAAATCGGTACTTGAATCAAAATTTATAGAGTAAATTACAAAGATGGTCCCTGTGGTTTGCGTTGACTCACACTCTTGGTCCTTTGACTTTTTCTTTGCACAGATAGTCCCTAACTCCGAAACCCTTAACACTCACCGTTAAACCCCCTCATGTGCACATGAGGGTAAAAATGTCATTTTAGTCACTCTCTTTCTCCTTATCTCTTTCTTCTTTATGTGACCCACCACTACCCTTTTTCATCTCCTCACCCATAAACACCCAAGTCCCACCACCATTATTTCCGGCCATCAATTTTTCCGGCCACCTGAAATTATGACCACCTCAATCAAACACTCATATTCCTCTTACATGTGGCTCGTATAAGGAGGACCACATCAGCTTCTAGCACCAAACCTAACTTATCAGCAAGTTCTCGAAGAGCATCAAGGCAAGAACTTCATTAAGGAAGGTATCAAATTCAATATGTCCTTGTGGGTCAACAAGGGACTTAGAGTTATTTAAAAATGTCAAATCTATCCTGCCTAGTTCAATACTTAGCATTGAACATGTATATTTACAACTGGCTATAAAGGCAGGATATGATATTGAAATAACATAACTGCAACTTGTATGTAGCGATAACTTTGGTGATTAATTAGCTCTATAACACCAGAGCAAATAAAACTGATCAACAATCTAGAAAATCAAACACTTTGGTGATTAATTGGCTCTATAACTACATTAATTGTAAACTTTTGACATTGTATTGACAAATAATTTTCGCTGTATTTTAGCTCTTATATATATTGTTGGGATTCTAGATTTGATGAGACAAAATAAATAGAAGAATGAAACATGAGGGACGATTTGTGACTAAGAGAAAAACTACAAAGATGGAAGATATTAGAAGATAATGTTTTATTTTAAAAGATTTATTTGTTTTATACTTATCTTCTTATGTAAGTCTTGATCTCTCCCTATATAAAGAGATCATAGACGTGTAGGTTTTGATCAAGTCTTCTCAATGTAGTCTAAAGATGTGTGTGTGTGTGTCTAGGACGTGAGATATAAACGTCTAGACTGTAGTTGTTAGTCGCCTCAAGGATCTCTTGATCCCTGTTACTGTTGAGTAATCGTGTTATATTGAGGCTGATTGGGATAATGAAGAAAAACCTTGTTCACAATAACTTTGATGTTTGTTTAATTCCGTTGCGTGTATAGTTATTGTTATTGTGTTCCTAGATAATATGAGGTCTAAACAACCTCGAGCTACATCGAAGAATAAGCAAAGTGTAACTCTGCTGCTAGCCCACGAAGACTCTGATGCTAGACTAGTTACTCTGCTGCTTATTAGATATGTATAGTATGTTGAGGATAAGTATAGAAAAGATACGTAAGAATATTTTTCTTGTATAGAAAGTCTTGTAAACCGACTAGGACTCCTTACGCTATAAAAGGAGGATCTAGGGTTAGGTTAGTAATACGTATCATTATTGTTTTACACTTCAAGGTTTCTTGTAACCCTATTGCTATCGAGCAATCGTATTAATATATTGAAGTGTTGTTTGAGAATTCGTTTGTGCTTAATTCTTCTTAAGATCAAATATTAAGTTCCGCATAATATTTGATATACAACTCAAGATCAGTTTCTATACCGATTGCTTTAGATTTATCTAAAGTAATTAATAAGATCGTGAAGCTCAACTGGGATCATCAATATCTAATATAACAAAGTCTACGGGGAAAACAAACTTCTCAATCTTAACTAGTACATTTTTAGCAATCCCTTCAGGTCGTTTTACCGTTTTATCAGCCAATTCAATAAGCAGCTTAGTTGGTGCTATTTTTCCTAGTCCTAGGGTAGTGAATGTCTTAAGGGGCATAACACTAACGCTAGCTCCTAAGTCAGCTAACATATTATTGAAAGATATATCATTAATTGAACAAGGTAAAGTAAAACCTCCTGGGTCCTTTTCTTTATGAGGCAAGGCATGTAAATCGGTTGCAGAGCTCTCTTCTTTCATTGTAGCCTTGATCTCCTCTTCAATCTTTCCCTTCTCTTTTAGTAATCTTCTTAAACTGATTGAAGAATTAAAGAAAAATTCGGGCTTTGCAACATCATTACCATTCATCAATCTTCTAGGAAAAGGTATGTTAGGTGTGACTTCCTCAGTGGTGCTTATGGCCTTGACATGATCTCTTGGGTTGGTTTCAGTTGAGCTAGGTAAACTTTCGTATCCCCTTTCTTGAAGAACTTTGCTCATTTGTCCAATTTGTTGTTCCAATGCTTTGATCGAAGCTCCTTGATTTCTTGTAATAGTATCCGTTGAGGCTCGGATTTCTTTGATCATAGCAGTGTTCTCCTCATGTCTTTTAGCAGCATCGGCCATAATTTGCTTTAAAGTGTCATCCAAAGTCTGCCTCCTCTCTTGATAAGTGGGATTAAAGTTGTTCTTTTGATAGTATCCCGGAGTAGCTTCCCTAAATCTTCCTGAAGGTCGGAATGGTTGTCTAAATTGTGTGTAGTATGCTTCTTCAAAAGTCTCACTTTCATTATTATTAGGGCAATCCTTAGTGTAGTGAGGTCCTTCGCATTTTTCACATCCAACTTAGGCAGCATACACTTTCTCATCACGCTTTTTCATCTCTCTACTAATTTTATCCAATTGAGCTTGAATTGCAGCAAACCCGTCAAAATTAGTGCTGCTCTTAGATCTAGTAGAGGTACCGTCGTGCCATTTTTGAGAATGATCAGCAGCTTCTTGGATAGCTTTTCTAGCATTGGCTGCACTCATTTGAGGCACAACTCCCTTAGCATCCAAGATTTGTCTAGTAGGCACGTCCAATCCTTGATAGAACAATATTATCTCCTGCATTGGACTTAGATAATGTTGAGGGCATTTCATCAATAAGTCTTTAAATCGTTCCCAAGCTTGATAAAGAGTTTCATCAGGCTCTTGCTTGAAACTGTTGATAGCCTCCATCTTCTTAGCAGTTTTAGCAGGTGGACAATATCTTTTCAGGAATTTGCTCTTCAAATCTTCCCATGTTGTGATTGAACTAGCAGGTTCATTCCTTAGCCACTTATTAGCAGCTCCTTTAAGCGAAATTGGAAAGATTCTTAGCATGAGTTGATCGTCAGAGACTCCTTCTGTAGTAAACAAATCTGCAATCTCGAGGACTTTTTCAACATGTTCATTAGCATCTTCATGTTCTGTTCCACTGAAAGCATTTTCTCTTAGCTCCTTGAGAAACTGACCCTTCAACTCAAACTTTGACTTTTCATCAAACTTTGGTCTAGCAACTCCTGAATTGTAATCAGCACGGGTTTTGTTCATGTATTCCTCCATGGTAGTGTTTTCCGTCATTGTTTCTGTTTCTTCTTCCTCTTTCTCTTCAGAAAAATAATCAAGCTCGAACGAACTTGAGATATCAAAGCTTTTTGTGTTGAAAAGCCTTTTAAGCGAATGAAAGGCTCGTTCAGGATCTTCGAAAGGTTTAATCAAGCTCTTAGTTGAACTCCTGGTCATGCACTTCCTGAAACTATCACAAAAGCATCAGTAGGGTATGTTCAAGAAAGTAATATATCATAAAATTAACAACGAAAACGGAATACGAAAAATAAAAGTTACTGATATCTGCAGATGATGCGCCGTATCCAAAAAGTTGGATACGCCGTATCTTATAATCGTTAAAATTTAATCAGACTTTTATTCAGAAAGCAGATACGCCGCTTATAATTTTAGAATGCGCCGTATCAGTTTTAAGTTATCAAAAATCGATTATATTTATTAAAATTAAATGCGTCGTATTAACTAAAGCTAATGCGCCGTATTTTCGTTACGTTTCAAAATACAAGATTTTTTATTCAGAAGATACGCCGTATCGATAAAAATCGATGCGTCGTATCTGTTTAATAATTCGAAAACTGTTTTTAATTTAAATCGAAAATACGCCGTATCTGTGAAAACAGATGCGTCGTATGGCGTTAGGGTTTAGAAAAATTTCTTATTAAAAACAGAATACACCGTATCTTGGGGAAAGATGCGTCGTATCGAATTTATTAAACGCGTTGTATTTTGTAAAAATTAAACGCAATACGCCGTATCTGTAAAAACAGATGCGCCGTATCGTTTGTATTAGCTCAGTGCAACGATAGCAGAATGCAAGAAAATAGAAAAAGAAAAACAAAAATAAAATCAAACAAAAAGAAACAAAAATAAAGAAAATAAAAACACACAAAAACAGAAAATATGCAAACTATACAATGAATGCAATTTATCTAATATATAACAGGGTTAGCGGTTAGAATCTAAAAATTAAAAAGAAAAACCTAATTAAAATACTAATCAAATTAACAGATAATAACAATTCACTCCCCGGCAACGGCGCCAAAAACTTGATGTGCGTGTGTATTGCTCTAATTCTTTTATATCCACGGTAGCGGCCCCAAAGACTTGGTGCGCGCGTGATGTTGTTGTGGTTTTAGCAGTATTAATGCCTACTCAAGTTTTAAATTTATATTTAGCCGACTTATCAATAAAACACACACTTTAACGAGCAGTGTACCCGGTCAGTATGAATATAATGGTAAGTAGAGTGTCGATCACTAAGAGTGGAACGTATTATCTAGTTATTCTAATCAGTATTTTAATATCCTAGGTTAGCTGTACAATCCTAATCTAACGCAAGGGGATTCAGCCTGAGAGACTGGCACGGTTTGGTTATGATTAAATAGTAAACTAAGCTAATGAGCACGAATCAGCGATTAGCACACACGTACACAGATAGATACTTGAGACAATAAGAAGACCTGTCCTGATAATTAAGTAGCTTGTCACTTGTTTTATTGCTAGTTTTATATGAAGTGTATATAATTAACCCTTTCTCGTTGGCTCTAATCTTATCGGCGAGTAAACCCTTAATGATCACTTATGTCTATCCCACTATCCTAGAAACGATAGAATAAATAGGCGAGGAAGGGGCATGGCGACCCAAGCAATGCTCAGCTAGACACAGAGGTTATCAATGCACTAATAAAAGTCACCAAAGACATCAACATATAAATTTTAATTAATGGGAAAGCAATTTTAAGGGGTGCCCATGGTTTTCCGTAGTCACATGGAATCGGCCCATCAATCCTGATGAATTAAAGTGTACTAATACACTAAAACAAAACTACTTAATGAATTGAATACATGCAGGACCTTCTTACAGCTCTTGTATCTTCGTTTAGGGTGTGTCTTGTGCTGCTAACACGTCTGAATTCGGCTGTCTTTCTCTTCTGAGTTTAGCTAGGTCTCGTCTAAGTGTCTCAAAATTCGTCTGGCCTTGGGGTATTTATAGTTTCTATCTGAGGGTTAGATGCGGCGCATAGGATAAGTAGATGCGGCGCATTGACTTAACTTCGCGTGGGGTCCAAGATTAATATATTCAGGAATATTCGTACACCGCCTTAAGATGCGGCGTAACTCCATTTCTCTATGCGGCGCATGTCCTTTGCCGTCTTGGATTTTAACTTGTGAAATCTTGATAGTGATACGCCGTATGTACGAAGTATGTTGCGGCGTATCTGGAGCAGAATGATCTTGATCTTGTACATTTCAGTAGACTCTTAACATCTTGCTTGTTTTGCTCCATAATTAGTCCAAAATCGCCAAGTTTCACATAATACTTGTTTTTACCTGAGAATTACAAAAGTAAACATTAACGTATCAATTCTCATATATAATATAATAAAACAAGTCAAATAAATAGGACAAATGATGATAATAAAATGTACTTATTTGAGTTCATCAATGCAACTTCTCATTCAATTCATCAACGCTTGATCTTTTAATGAGCTTGGGAATCTTTGGAATCTTAATTCTTTATCTTTGATGATCGTTCCGACGTGTTTATCATGGGTAGAATCTTTCGTTGTGCATAAGCTCTTGATTTAACGATTTTTTCACATCTTTCTAGCTATTCCCTTGGACTTGATTGTACCTGGACCTGAATACATCTTTCATACCTCTTAAGCGTAAAATGTTCACAAATACAGTGCATAAACATAGAAATAACACGACTAAAACATGTACAAAATGAGCGTTATCACCGATTCAAACACCCAATTCGTACAAAAAAAATCCCGGGTCACAACAGCAGTCTGATCCAATTAAATTTGCCACATTTTAATTTTCACACTTTTCTAAGTCAAACTAAATAGCTTTTTTTCACACTTTTCTAAGTCAAACTAAATAGTTTTTTCTCACCTTTTAAGGTCACTAAAAAGAAGAGGGTAATTTTTTTTTATACACAAAGACAGGGCTGTGGTATTAGAATGTGTTTATATGGGCTGTTGTTTTTTTTACATGTTCAAGTATTAGTTGGAATCTTTTGGGTGGAATATAAAAGGGTTTTTTTTTATAAAGTTACTTTTGGGTTGTCTCAGTGTATGAGTCCATTGGAATTTCTAACACAATAATGTATATTTTTATTAAACTTTTATTAATATTTCTTTTAATAAATCAACACTTTATTTTTCTTATAAAATAGTTGTAGGAGTGGGTTTTTTTATATATGTTTTTGGAATTTTTCAGTTTTTCTTTTATCAATATTTTGAATTTTTAACATGTTTTCTTTTTTTTTAATAAATAGATGTCCGCTTTTTACGAAAATCATTCAATGGAAGCTGACAAATTTATTATGACTACACCAGAATTTTTCACTGATCAGGTATTATATCTATAAACAATAGAGTATATATATGTTTTGTTGAGTTTTTATTAGTAAGTGTATTTGTTATCATTATATTCATATGTATTTTTATTGAATTTTTATTATTAAGTGATTTTTTAGAATTATATTTATATGTTTTAACTTTCAAATTCTTTCGATAAATTCTAACACAATAGTATTCATTTTAGGTGTTCGGGTCCCGGGAAGAATTGATGAATTGGGTAAAAGACTTGGCACACTCTATTGGTGTTGTCGTCATCACCAAAAGATCGAACAAATATCCTAGTGGTTTCGTGTATAAAGTTGTACTCATGTGTGATCATGGCGGCAAATATAACGCGAAGGGTTCAAGTAGAGCTCCTCGCACAAGAAAAACTGACTGTCCATTCGAATTAGAAGCGAAATATTCAAATGAATATAATTTCTGGACGCTAACAGTCATATGTGATGAACATAACCATCGCCCTTTACAGAATATGGAGGGGCATCCATATGCAAAGCGGTTAACTCAAGATGAATTTAGTTTGGTTGCAGAATTGACAAGGATGAATGTGGCGCCACGCGATATTTTATCAATACTTAAGGAGAGGAACCTAAGTAATGTGTCTACAATCAGTACGATCTTCAACGCACACACTAAACTTCGCATGGTCGAGCAAGTTGGCAATTCTCCAATGCAGGTTCTCATGGCTATTTTGCATTCTAATAATTATGTTTATGAATTTTCTACAACTGGTTCAAATGAGCTAGAAAATTTGTTCTTCGTTCATCCAACATCATTCAATACTTGGCGTGCATTTCCACACGTGTTGATCATAGACGCCACGTACAAGACGAACTACTACAATATGGAAGAAAAAGTTGGTTAAGAAAGTTGAAGGATATATTCAGTCCAGGTACAACCGACATTCGGGAACCTCAAGTTCAAAAAAATACTTGTGGACGACCAAAGAAATCGCAACAAAAAGGGCGTGCCGAATTTTGTTCAGCCATGCCCAATTTTGCCGATTCGTTTAAGGAGTCGGCCCGACATAGCTGTTTTGAATTTGACCTGAATGAGGTCCCAGATGAGTTCGAGCGTTCATACACGATAGACTTGAATGAAGTGCCACCCATGAATGGTTCAAATTTAATGGACGATATTCCGAAAGTCTTTCATCCATACATAAGAAATATACAAAATGTTTCTGGCGATGAAAATTGTGGATATCGAGCACTAGCTGTTTGCTTCGGGCTTGACGAAGATAACTCTTATGAGTACATTCGACAACAAATGAGAGAAGAGTTACAAAATCGATATGATATCTACAAAAAAAATTTCGTCAGGGATGTAGATTCATTGTATCAAGACTTCTGTTTCTTTAGGTCGCCTTGTCCGCCAAAACACTGGATGAAAATGCCCGAGGCAGGTGTTCTGATTGCCTATAAATTTGGTGTAATCATCCATTCTTTAAGCATGTTGGGCAGTTCGACTATTTTCCCGTTTTGGAGTGATCCAGAAGAGATTCAACATCACAGAGCGCTTACAATTGCCCTAGTAAACGGTGAGATGCATTATGTTATGGTCGAGTTACAAGGAGAGTACCCGATGCCCGTCATCATGCCTTATTGTTTTAACGAGTTTTGTCACTCTACAGTTAGATGAGAAACCATGTATAGGTCACGTCTAGAACTATATACACAAATTTGTCGTCGTGAAAGTGTATTTGTTGATGTAATTGATTAAGTATTTTAGTGTTTGTACTCTTATTATTTTTTATTGGAGATTAGTATCTTTATTTATTCATAATCAATTTTTGAATTTTCTTATTTATAGATTGTGTATTTTTTTTATTAGAGATTAATAATATAATGGAAACATAATTATTAAGTATTTTAATATTTGTACTCTTATTATTTTTTATTAGAGATTACTAAGTAAAATGGACTTAAAAAAACTTTAAAAAAAAAGAAATATAATTATTATTACATAATCATTACTTATATAACTATTTTAGTTACATTTAAAATAAAAAAAGAAAAATAAAATCATGATTACTATATTATTAATATTTGACTTTATTACTTTGGTATCTCTAATGAAAATAATTTGTGTTGGTCCATGAAATCTGAGTAAAACAAGAACATATTCATTGATAGTGAAATGATTGTTACAAGATTACTCAAAACCAATTAAATTAAATGATAACATCTTCAGCTTCTTCAAGGGGATAATTCCGGTAAATCATCCCCTATGGGTACAAATTAATCATCCCTGGTGACAAATAAACTCTCACTGATTCAGTGAGAGGATGGTTCCTAGCAACTAATACACTATGTGTATATTTTGGTTTCTTTAGGAAAACATACTAACTCTATTACAAAGCCTACTATTTATACAAGTAAATAAACAAAGTGCACATGGGTTGGTGGTCCCCATGACTTTTCAATAATGAAAAGTCCCATCACCTTTCTCTTTCTTGAAAGGTACACCAACACTCCTTTTGATGTACTTTGTCTGACTTCTATCTTTTCTTGTAGAAGTTCCCGCTCATATTTTCAGTCTGCTTTGTAGAGATAGCGTCTTCAGGGTCACTGAGATATTTGTCAAATCTCAGTGATACTGGTGTTGTTTGTAGCTCGTATACTTTACTCACTGACACCGTCTCAGTAGGTAAAGTGTTTCTTCAACAACGGGCTTTTTACAACACTCACTGATTTCTTTATCAGTGAGTTAAGCTATTTTATATTCAAATCCTTGTAGGGTAATTGGGTCAATATTTGACCCAACAATCTCCCCCTATTTGAATATACAAATAGCTTGGGTGAATGAGGTACTGGTCCTGCTTTTCCAAGAACTTTGGTTTTAGTTCCTGAGGTTCATGTGACTGGGGGTTCAGGGTCCTGATGGTTCAGGGGTTCAGTCACAAGGGGTTCAGTGACCAGTTCAGTCACCAAGGGTTCAGGTGTTCCTGTGGGGTTCAGGTTCCTGAGAGGTTCAGTCAGGAGGGAGTTCATTGACTGATGGTTATGGGGTTCAGTGACCTGGGTTGGGGTAGGGTTCAGGGTCAGTTTTGTGCTTCAGTGAGTAAGGAGACCTGGTTCAATTATGATACATCAGTGTCCTCCTTTTTTTTAGGTTAAGGGATATAGTGTTGGGTTTTATGGGTTCATGTTGTGAGTTCAGTGTTGTGTGTCAACACAACTGCCTCTCAGCTTCCCACCCTTGTCACACCCTGAAGGATCCTTCAAGGTTGTGATCCCTCCCACCCATTCAAACACTTCCTGCTCCCTGCTCAGTTTCGTTTGACTCAGTAATCATTTCAGCTTCCTGAGTCAAACACTTCCTGAGTACTTTTCACTCCCTGCTCCCTTCTCCCCCTCAAAATTTTGCGTCTCAACGCAACTTTTTGACCTGTGTATCTCAGCCTGATATCATCCCGAAAACATCACATTACTGATAAGTATTACTACTTACACTTTAACCACATCACTCCCTGACGCAATTCGTGCCACCTGATACAATGACCTGGGTTTTAATCACTGGTTCAGACTACTGAGGGTTCAGGTTCCTGAGAGGTTCAGGGGGGTCCTGATAGGGTCAGGGGGTACTGATGGGGTTTCGGGGGGGGGGGGAGGGGGGTACTGATGGGGTTCCGGGGGGGAGGGGGGGTACTGATGGGGTTCCGGGGGGGGGGGAGGGGGGTACTGAAGTTTCAGGTCTGGGGTTTGGTTTCAAGTGACTTGGGTTTACTTTGATAGGTTAAGTGAACACCTTTATCAAACACGGCAGCATCCTGATAATACTGCTCCTGATTCAGCTTCAAACCATCAGTTTTCCCACACAAGTGACAACCTCAGTCCCTCACTTATAATCCTCCCAACTCCCTGAATTAGAAAAGTCTCAGCCTGAGAATAAGGTTCACACTCCCTGAGTTCAATTCAGTCGTGTTCTTCAGAACACTGATATACCATCAGTCTCAGTCCTACCCTTGGGTTTTACCACAGCCTCAATTCTGGTTCAACCCGCAATACACCTTAACACTCCTTGGGTTTAGAGTCAGGGCCTCGTTCAAGCTCAACTCGCAACCAAGCCACCCTGATTTATCTCACTGAGTCACAATACACACGGAGTCAAACTTCACGGTTGACCCAAATTTTTTTCACAACCACAGCCTTCCCATTCACTGATTCACTTACTGAATCACACCCTGAGTCTCTGACTCAGTGATACATACCACCAGATTCTTCACACTTTGCCTGAAAACTAATGTAAACCACAAATCCAATTCAACCTTTTAATCATTTCCCACTCGCTGGATTCACAAAAGAAACATAACCAATCGTTCCTTAACTAACAACAATGATCCCATATCATCCTAAAAAAAAACGAAACCCATATCACCAACACTAACACCATGAACTTAATTGATTTCGTTATTTTGAAATCTATCAAAAACCGACTTAACCTAATTTTTATTTCCTCCATCTCTTTTCTTCCGCAAGACGTTTGATGATGGTATTAGGTTTTTTGTGTCGGTTTAATTGTTCGATCTGGGTTGAGATCGATAGTGGTGAGTTGGTTGACTTTGTTGATGATAGATGGATCTGGGTCTTGATTTATGTTGTTTTTGAAGATGATCGATTGTTTTGGTTAACAACAGATCGAATGGTTTTTTTTTTTTTTTTTTTTGATAGAGTTGAATCTAGGTTTTGATGATTTTGTGGTTAGAGGTTGTTTTAAGGATCTACGGAGTAGTTTTTTTTATAGGTGTGTGTGATGGATTTGGACCTTTTGACTGATTATTTGAAACAGTCGTGGTTTTTTTTGTTTTGGTGGGTTTTTGTTTTTGATTGTGTTTAGGTAAGGATAAGATCTGTTTTTCAGATCTTGGTTTTTGTGTGGGTGTGTGTGTATTGTGTGTGGATAAGATTTGTGTGGTGGGTGGGGGTTCAGGGAGATGTTTGTGGGGTTCAGGGAGGGGTTTTGGGTATGTTTGGTGTATTTGTCAGTCACCAAAATGTGTCTCTCCCCCTCAAAAATTGCTATATCACTAGCAGTTTTTGAAGAACACATTTAATATTTTTTGAAGATTGTTATCAGTAATCATGCATGGATCTGGCTCATAAGAATGAACCTTAATTAGGCTCTGATACCACTTGTTGGTCCATGAAATCTGAGTAAAACAAGAACATATTCATTGATAGTGAAATGATTGTTACAAGATTACTCAAAACCAATTAGATTAGATGATAACATCTTCAGCTTCTTCAAGGGGATAATTCCGGTAAATCATCCCCTATGGGTACAAATTAATCATCCCTGGTGACAAATAAACTCTCACTGATTCAGTGAGAGGATGGTTCCTAGCAACTAATACACTATGTGTATATTTTGGTTTCTTTAGGAAAACATACTAACTCTATTACAAAGCCTACTATTTATACAAGTAAATAAACAAAGTGCACATGGGTTGGTGGTCCCCATGACTTTTCAATAATGAAAAGTCCCATCACCTTTCTCTTTCTTGAAAGGTACACCAACACTCCTTTTGATGTACTTTGTCTGACTTCTATCTTTTCTTGTAGAAGTTCCCGCTCATATTTTCAGTCTGCTTTGTAGAGATAGCGTCTTCAGGGTCACTGAGATATTTGTCAAATCTCAGTGATACTGGTGTTGTTTGTAGCTCGTATACTTTACTCACTGACACCGTCTCAGTAGGTAAAGTGTTTCTTCAACAACGGGCTTTTTACAACACTCACTGATTTCTTTATCAGTGAGTTAAGCTATTTTATATTCAAATCCTTGTAGGGTAATTGGGTCAATATTTGACCCAACAATTTGTATGAATAATGAGTCCCAATATAAAACCATGTGCATTAATCATTCTACGTAAATAGTTTGACCGGCAAATGTCATAAAAGCCCTGATAGATTTAATTTTTGAAAAATCCATTTTATAAAATCTTTTGTTGATTAGATAATTTATTTTTAATGGGCAAATGTTTTATAAAAGTATCATACTTGTTATCATTTCTTTTTCTAGAACAAATTTTTTTCTTATATGGGTACTTATCTTTCAAATTCGGACTTCTTGAGGTACTTTGTGACATATTTGCTTTTCAAATTATTAAAACTCCTATTAGCCAAGAGGGCAAAAAATGTCACAAAATACTCTAAGACCAAATTTGAAAGTTTAGTACCCGTATAAGAAATTTTTTTGTCCAATATACAAAAAAAAAGGTGATGTCAAGTACGATACCTTTATTAAACATTTTACCTTTTTAATTTAACGGCACGGGTTTGACTAAGTTTTTAGTTTACATGGATTCATTATGTTGATGTGGCAAACCTAATTAGACCTTTATAAGATAAACAATACTTGAAAAAAAAAACATACATATACACAAACTATATTTTAACACATAAGCAACTTATACTCCAGTTCCCACCAAAACTGTACTCAGGCTATGTGTAGTCATGGAGCCCCTCTCATGGGGCATTTTGCGACATGTGGACGCCCAGTCAGCAAGGGGCTTCAAAGCTTTAGGTGTGTAATGGTGGGTGGGGTTTTATGCGACATGTGTCAGTCTTTTTTTTTTCTTTTTTCTTTTTTTTTTAATTCAACCAAATAATACATTTTTAATTAAAACAATTTAATTTAAAACTAAAACACAATTTCATTCAAATAAAATAAAAACATTACATAATTTAAAAAAAAAAAAAAAAAAAAAAAAAAAACGAAACATGACATAATAAAAAAAACGAAATATGACATAATTTTTTTTTAAACCGAAACCATCACATAAAACCATATTTCTTTGCAATGTCATGGAGCAATAAAATCATATTTCTATAGTTTTTTCAAGAATATTACACATGTTTAATTTATACTAAAATTGAATAAAAAACCAAAACATATGAGCATTAAAACCCCTTTTGGACTCTACCTTCTCCCTGCTTCACTTCTTTCTCCCCCACACACATACACAAATAGTGATCAAAGTACACTCCACCTCAAAGATTCAATCTTTAGTACAACCCACAACAAAATTTCTTCATTTTCTTGATTTTCCAGCCAAAAATATGGAAATGGATTTCTGGGGTTCAAGAACTGGGAGGGCATTTCAACGGCTAGAATTCTTGGAAAATAGGAGGGGCACCAGCGTGAGGGAGGTCACGCCCAAGACGATTTTGTGGGCTTTAGCGCCCATATGTAACGAGGGGGGGGGGGGCGCGAAGGGCGCGAGGGGGGCTTTTTTGGGGTGCCTAGCGCCCCATTACGGATGGCCTCACAACATGCTTCAACCATATTAAAAAAAGGACAGCCGACCTTTCTGACGCCCCCATTGATCGATCATACGGATAACATATATGATCAAAAAATATACATATACCTCGAGCTGGACGGAGCCATGTATGTGGTAGGGTGGGCCATGGCCAACCCAAAAGCTCCTACATTTTCCACGGATATCCAATATTCCTATGCACAATTGAATTACTTGATCAATTTTATTGTCTTTGGCCCACCCAAAATCTCATTAGTAAACTTGTTTACATTTCTATATTATAATATATACTAACAATGAAAAATGAACGGGGCAAATAGTGAATTCTTAAGGGGCCCGTTTTTACTTAATTTTCCATCTCATTGGCCTTTTGTTAATGAAAAATTGCAAATCAAAGCCCAACAATAGCTTAAGGGATGGTGGGGCATTTTCTCATTGGTTGAAAGTGTTGTTCCCTTCACACGCTTAGAGTTAACTAGAAAGTTAATATATTCGTGTTTATGACTAATACAATGTTATGATTAATTCTAACAGATTAATGAAACGTAAAAGTAAAAACACATAAGTATTTTTCAACGTTTAAATTCTTATTAGAAATGAATCAAAGAATCTATTACCAAAGTGTTTTGCGGAACAAACACTTGGAATTGAATAGACAAGGTATGGTGGTGTCTCCTATCTAAACTCAAGCTTTGCTTCGAGTGGTAACAATTCGACCCACTGAGCTATCTCAGGGATACGTTACTCTTTGTAGGAGAGAAGTTGTTTTGTAAAAGTCTAAGCTTTCAATGTACAAAACACACTCAACTTCTCTCCCATCTGAACCTATTTATACACAAGTATAGAGAGTAAAAGTGATTAAAAATAATACAAGTTGTTGAAGCAAGCGTGTCTGACAATTAAAAAAGTAATTGTCATTTCCAAGAACCAATAGGAATGGGCTAAAAGTCTTTAGGAGTGGTTGGTCTGACACTCCATGACTTTTAGCCGTCTTAGGGAAGGTTTCTTCCTGACAAGATAAGATTTGTTCTTATCTTAAACTCTTCCCAGATCTTCCCGCCTTTCTTTCAGGCTTTAGGTTCTTCAGTACACGCCTTCATTTATTAATCACAATTGTCGTTGAGGAGACTGGGGTTCAGTAAGTTCTTGTCCAACACTCACAGAACCATCATCTTCTTCTTTGGCTTAAGTCCTACTCAGGGAGTACCGCCTTCCTGAGTAGTGAATCATTCTTCTTGAATTCGCCTTAAGCATCCTGAAGATGACTCACTGAGAGACTGTTCTCTCAGTGACTTGAATTGTTCTCGGTTTAAGTTAACACTTAGTTAATTTGTGTCCAAATCTTGTTTTAAGTATTCTTGGGTACTGACGGACCCAACAGAAAGGAGTTGCGGGTTTTCCTGTTCATCCCCGTTTCTGCATAATGATTCCGTTATACAATCACAACCACACATTGTTCATCCCCGTTTCAGCGTAATGATTCCGTTATACAACCAAAGCCACACATGTGTAAATTAACTTTGTACGAAACCTGCATAAGATTTTTTTTGATACTTTCTCTTATCTACTCCGATTCTCTCTCACTTCCTAGAAAATTCTAGCATCTGATTCTTCTTCACCAAAAAACATAGATAAATTTCATCCTCAAAACCCAAAAACGCAAGGACGCGATCACAAATCGAAACACCCTTCAATCGAAACACACTTCCTAGAAAATTCTAGCATCTGATTGTGTTCCTTAAGGAGTTCAGCCTGAAGCTTGAGAAACTCATCCCATTTGATGTCCTTTTTCTCAGACTCCTGGATCACTTCTTTAGCAACCTCAACAATTACTGGTCTGTTGAGTTGCTGTTCAGTCTCTTGGGCCTTCCTGAGATCTTCTTGATGTAAGATTTCAGCTATTTCATCAGGAGTCCCAAAGACCCTTTTCCCTCCTTCCAAATCAACGTAAAAAGGTTCATCAGGATCTGCACGTCTTTCATTTGTGGCCTTAACCAAGTGTGCTTCAGGAGGAGTGCTTGTTTCAGTCACCATGATTCCCTTCCCTTTGTCAATGGGAGGGGGTTGACTGGCGGAAGTTTCAGGGACAACCACAATAGCAGAAGAAGGATCAGGGATAGGTTCATCATTTTTCTCCCCCTCAGCAGGTATTGGAACTTCAGTGGATGTACCTGCTGACTGAGGAGGAGGAGCTACTTGAGAGGCCTGAAGAATGGTGAGGATACTGGAGACCATCTTTTTAGTTTCTGATGACTCATTCTTCAGGGTCGTAATTTCAGCCGCCATTGCCTTTTGGGTCGTGGTAAGTTCAGTGACATGGGAGGTATAGTGGTCGATCAGCTCATTATGTTTTGTTGAGAGCTGATCAAAGGCTGAGGATATTCTTTCCAGGTGCCCCTTGGTATCAGTGACTGCCTGATGAATAGAATCTTGCTGCGACCTGATAGATTTGAAACCCACCCCTGAAGAAGCTTGAGAAGCTCAATGATGAAATTGGAGGTGAACTTCTGGGTATCTATGTACTCATGCAGTCTTTTGATTAGGATGGGATCATCTCCAAGTTATTCTTGAACAGATTCAAGACCCTTAAGAATGTTGGAGAGTTCCTTGTGCTGTTCAGTGCCCATTTCATCAATTGTTTCTCTCAGGTCGCCGAGTTGTTTGTCAGTCAGTTTGGCGACCTGAAGCACTTTTTCCTGAGATTCTTCAACAGAAGCCCTGAAGTCAGCATAGGAGGCTGCCACTTCAGTGTGCTGATTCCACTGTTCTTCCATGAGTTCAGTGTAAAGACCCTCGTTGGCTTTGCGAAGTAATTTAACCAGTTGTCTTTCAGTCAATGGAAGAATGTTATCATATCTCTCCAACCACTGAGGAGTGGCGGGAGAGGAAGCACCTGATGATGATGATGATGATGATGTGGGGGAGCTGGGTTGTTGATCCTCAGGGGGAGGAGAAGATGGTTGTAGTTCAAGGTGCTGAGGAGGGCTTATATCAATCTCCATTTCCTCCTCAATACCCAGAACGTCGTCTTCATCACCAAAATCCACTAATTCCTCTTCTGACTCTTCATTCAGTAAGAGTTCAAGATCAGCCAAAGAAGGAACCTTCAGGGAATCCGGCTCCCCCTCAAAAGAGGGCTCACCTTTGTTGTGGCCAGGTCCTGACCCCGTCATAATAACTGAGTGGGTTTGCTAAGCCTGACTAGTCATAATAACTGGGGGAGGGGTTGCCCAACCTGACTTTTGAGGGCAGTTCCTGAGTGAAGGGATCCGCCTGAGGTGGTCATGGGTTCCATATCAGCGGGTGGTTTATATCCCTCTGAGTCTTTGTCCCCCTGAGCTCATTCAAGTCCTGACGGGTATTTTTCAGAACTATCATGAGGCACTGATTGTGATGGTTGATGGTCCCCCTTCCCATCAGGGTTGTACTGCCCTTTTGGGGATTCAGGGACCTTTACTCCCTGAGACCCTGAGTGTGATTACTCAGGAACGTTAACGGGATGTGATTGGTGATGGGTCCCCTTCTCAGTGGAGTAGTGCTGCCCCACCGAGGATTTAGAACCCTTTTCTCCCTCAGGAACTGATTGTGATTTGTCAGTTCCTTCATCGGAATGTGAATGGGTGGTTGTTCCTGATCCCTCAGACTTGTGTATATCAGTGGGAACATGTGGAAAGGGTTTGCCCGAGGACACTGAGGATGATTTCTCAGTGCCCTCCGTTGGCCTTTGTTTTGTGGTCAAAGGGGTATCTGTAGTGGGTGTCTCAGAGGTCTGGGCCACAGTCAACCCCTTTTTAAGGTTGAGTTGGTTTTTGGCATCAGTCTCAGTGGCGAGTGGTTTGGGTCTAACCACCTTACTGGACTGACCCTTCTTTGTCTTCTTCACCTGCTTTGTAGGTGAAGGTACTGGAGAAACAGCGTTCTCCCCCTGAATAACCACCAGCATGTAGTTAGTCAGGGCAATGGGTTGTACCTCAGTGATGCCACTAGTGAAATTGGTCTTATGCAAGACGTCAGGTTTCATACCTTCGACGTCAGGCCTCACATAGTCAGAACCAAGAAGGTCCTGAAGCACACAGGAATAAACCTAGGATAAGACAAGTTGTTGATATAAATAATGCCTAAACACGTTATTAATATTTTTCGATATCTCTACGTTTTGATAATCACAAAATGTAAAATCATTAATCGGAAAATTATGACGTAAACAAGTATTTAGTTGTAAATATCTATTTCTACAACTCAAATCACTTAAGGTATGAATGAACTAATGCTTAATGCATTGTATGATCAAAGGAACATTTTCTTAAACACTAGATTTTTTATAAAATGTCAAAAACATTTTATATCTTTTAGAAAAACATTTTTGGTAATAAATAAAAAGGTTTAATTCATTATAAATTTATGAATTCAAATTTTCAACCAAAATCAGTAAAAATGTTTCAGAAAAACCTTCCCCACAAAAAGACAAAACTGGGCAACGGCTAGGGAGGGGCGGCCCCCTTAATTATACTAGGCGGCCCCCTTAAAATTAAGGGGACCGCCCCCCTATTTAAGGGGACCGCCCACGCTCCAGTAGCTCCCAGCTGTCCAGTTTTTCTGCCTATAAATACCAGCCTTCCCCTGGATTTTTACTTACCTTTTGCACCCCAAACTTTCTGTTTTAAATCTTGTAAATACTTTCAAAAATCCTTTGATCATATTCTCTTAAGCATTGGTTTCCAAGTGATCCAAGCTTCATCCATCCAAGTGCAAAAGAAGAATACTTCTATCAATCAAGATTAGAAGTATTACAACTTAGTATCATCTTGTTACTTAAGTTGTTAGTTTAACAAAGTTTGTAAATCATTCATTCATTTGTGTGTAAGGTGTGTATAGTAGATTAGTGTTGTATGTAAGTAGTGAAGAAGTTGTATAAGTACTTGTGGTATAGAAGTTGTGAAGACATAGTGTAGAAGTTGTGAAGCCGCAAGATAGAGGTCGTGAAGTCCTAGTGTTGAAGTCGTGAAGCCGTAGCATATAGAAGCTGTGAAGCGGTTGTGTTGAAGTTGTGAAGTCCTAGTCGTGAAGTCCTAGTGTTGAAGTCGTGAAGCCATAGCATAGAAGTTGTGAAGCGGTTGTGTTGAAGTTGTGAAGTCCTAGTCGTGAAGTCCTCGTGTTGAAGTCGTGAAGCCGTAGCATAGAAGTTGTGACGCGGTCGTGTTGAAGCTGTGAAGTTCTAGTCGTGAAGTCCTTGTGCTGAAGTCGTGAAGCCGTAGCATAGAAGTTGTGAAGCGGTCGTGTTGAAGTCGTGAAGTCCTAGTCGTGAAGTTCTAGAGTTCAAGTCGTGAAGCCGTTGTGAATAAGTCGTGAAGTAGTTGTGTTGTGAAGTTGTGAGATTGGTTCTAACTACGATTTGAACTCGACATTTAGCTTTGTGTCGTTAAGCCGGTGTAAGCCAAAGTCGTGTAAGGTTTTCTCCGCCATAAGGTAGCTCATTGAAGTTGTGAAGAAAACTCTCGAGCTTGGTGCTCGGGGAGTGGAGTAGGGCAAGGAAGGTGTCCTTGTAGCCGAACCACTATAAATCTCTCGTGTCTCGGTTAGATCTTTCCATCCCTTATTTATTTCTTTACTTACATCGTTATTACTTTCATACACATAGGCTTATATAATTGTTTGCATGAAAAATCGACGGCGTCCCCTTTAAGTGATAAGGGGCCAACATGGTTTTAAATTAAAGAGGACGCGAAAGCCCTTTTTGACGGCGTCAAGCTTGATAAGCCAGAGCGGTTTCGGGGTCAAAGAGGGACGGCTCAAAAGGCCCCACCGGGGAACCCTAAAAGCGGGGGGGTACGGCGTCGGATCTACAACTGACGCCGTCACCCTTAAACTCTATATATAGTTTTGCAATTTTTGTCATTAGTGGGAACTTATTGTGTTAACTTTGGAGGAAAACCCTAAAGAATTTCTGCCAATTTTAAGGGTTTTCATACCCTTGGTCTCCCATTTTTTAATTAAAGAAAAGTTATATTAATCAAACAATAGTCTATTGTTGTTTGTTTATAATATGTTCTTGCTTTTAATTAACAGCTAGGCTAGATTTATTTGGTTTGCTTAGATCAATGAAACCTAGCTATTGATTATTGGTTATTTAGTGTGTTATTAATTGTATTGGATATTGTTCATCGATGTTAGGCTTAAGAAAACGGGCTAACTACCTATTCTAACTTGTTGAACTTTTTTAAGAAACTAACCAATGTGTACTAAGTTTTAATGGGTATTTAATGCATGCGAATTCTATTATCCCATGTTAGGAGCTTCCTACCGGCTCGACATAGAGTGAATAGGGCTTGTAAAGTTGGGGAAGTATACGCCCCCCGGGGGACGATTGGTATTAAGGAATACACCTTCATCCACGCAATTAATACACACAATAAACCGGTAAAAATAGTTAGGGTGTAAGGAAATCTAAGTAAACACATTTCTCCCATATAAGTTTACCACCTTTTCATTTTCAGTTATTTTATTTTATTTGCATATCGTATTATTTGGGTTAGTTGACTAGCAACTAATTCCGCCCACATCCTTCAAACCCGAGATTTTACTTGCTTTCATAAAAAATATAAAAATACAAAAGAATCTTCCCTCACCCTTAGACCTACTAAAGTAGTTTTTCATACCTAAACGAACACTATTCCCTGTGGAGAAACGACAATCCCCCGTACTTACCACTACACTATACTACATCGTCAGGTACACTGCCTGGGGTGTTTAAGCCTCTTAATCCCTCGAAAATAAAACCTTTTAAGGTTGCAAAACCACGCATCAATTTTTGGGCCCGCTTGCCGGGGAATAGTTATTGTTTGGTTGAATTTTTTTTTATTAGGTCTACTCACTAGATTCCTTCTAGGAGATTTTAATTTTCTTTTTCTAGGTTTTCTTAGTCTATCTTTTTCTGCTCTATCCGTTACTTAAATCTTCCTTGCCATCATGGTAAACGAAGATCTCTCCAACCTTAAGTCACCAGGACGTAGTTCACTAAAACCTATTCCACCCTATGCTGAACCCAAAGGGAAATGCATCAATTAAGGCGACACCACCAAGCGCTGAACCATCCACGATCAATTTTGATATCTCTCTCCGAGAAAAATCCAATCTTCACTCTACACCTCCTAGCCCTCAAAACAATCACGATATGGAGGTTCCCGAAAACACCAATCCCTAAATGCCCAAGGACTACTCTTCTCCCACCCCCGTGGTTTTTTCCAATGCTATCGTTTTTCCAAATGAACACACAATGGGTCTTGCGTGCAACCGATATTTGCTTGTCCAAAGTGTATGCAAGTTCCACGATTGAAAACTGAAGATCCATCCAACACATCAAGACTTCCTAAAATAGTGGATACCCTCCAATACGGCGGGGCCACTAGAGATACCTCCCCTGCGATTCTTCCCCTTCACCCTTTATGAAAAAGCCGGAACTGTATAACCAACTTCCCTCCGATCCATTTTCACATGGGAACAGCTTATCTCAAAATTCATGAGAAATTCTTTCCAATAGGAAGAACTTCAGCATTAAGAGCAAATCTTCCCGCTTCCAGTTGGACCACTGAACCCATTCACGAATCCTGATCAGATTCAAAGACCTAATTAGACAAGTCCCTCATCATGGCATTGAACTCTGGCTTCTTGCCAAATCTTTTAATGACAGTGTCCCTAAAAAGCGACCAATTTGGCATTAATAATTCGGTGAAAGAAAAATAGCCAACCTAACGCTGAGGAAGGATGGATAGAATTGAGGAATACGCAAATGACAGACATGCCTGGGATGAACCCGATTCAATCATGGGTGTTTCCAAGATCATGAAAAGCCTCCTTTTGTTAGCCGTTGAGTAGATTGAATGATCAAGTATCTTATCTTGACAAGTCACAACCGACTAAACATTATCCAAACCCATACTTGATCTGTGACCAATGTGGGGCCCGCATGAATGGAGGAATGCGGGGATATACCACCACCAGAACGAGTATACTTGTCAAGCCCACATCTTCGATGATCCTTCGCTCTTAACTTTCTACCAAAACAATGATTTTACCCCTTGGGGAAATCTTTTGAGAGAAGAGGGAGGAGGGGAATATCCTGAATACAAGGTTAGGAGACACTTTTGAGGATGATCTTGGGCATTTCACGCTTGAAAAGAATCGCAACAAATGGTCTCGACAACCTCATCAATAGCCAGCAAAACGACATAGGCCAAATTCGCAGAACTCAACGCCACTCCGACCCTTGGCGAACCTCAAACAAATCAAAGAGATCCCTTACTCGCCATCACCAACCGTGCTGAACAACTACTAAAGATCCACCTTACCCACTCAACAATCAAACGTCATGGAACCCAACACTCCTCATGAGAGGAAGGTAATGTGACGATGAAAATCCCCAACAAACCTCCCGTAACTCCCCTCTCCACCTACTCCAACCAAACAGCCCATTAAAGTCCCATACCTGCCCGCCTCAAGAATCAAAAGGTCGAAAATGATAATAAAAGATTCTGTCATATTTGAAGGATTTCGTCGTCACCATACCCCTTCCGATGCATGTTACCATATGCCCAAATATAGTGCATACTTCAAGAAGCTGCTAACCAACAAAAAGGGCTCGAGGTCTATAACCTTAGGAGAGGAAATGTTCGGGTGAATCAACGAGGGCTACCAAAGAAGTGGACGATCCAGGTAGTTTCACCTTGCCCTGTCAATTGGATCTCTTTCATCAAGAATGCTTAGCCACTTAGGAGCAAGTATCAATCTTATGCCGCATTCCATGTTCCCAAATTAGGGTACTCTGGATTGAAACCAACCCTATGAACATCCAACACCGATAGATCATCAAATACCCCTTAGGAATATGTGAGAATGTGCTGGTTAAGGTAAGGAAGTTCAAATTTCTAGTTACTCGTCATCTTAGAGATGGAAGAAGATGACCTAGTGCCCACATTCTGGGAGGCCATCCTTGCAACTCTCGTCTGGTTATTGATGTTCATGACGGCAAACTAACCTTACGATTGGGGGCCGATAGCTTAACCTTCGACATCAAGACACAAAGAATCTTTCTCTCGAACAATAAACAGCTGCATTTCATCGGAGAAATCAATGAACTATCCGACGAGATTGACAATTGTTAGATGAACAGGTGAAGCTGGTTGGTTGCGAGATGAAGCTTTCTTACCCACCTTAGAGAGGAAAACTATGGATTGAATGCATCTCCTTCTATCCCAGACAAGAAATCGAACCGCTTGAGCTTCGTAAACCCGAAAAACAAACTTAAACCTTCCATCATCGAGCCACCTACGTTAGAACTCAAGGAACTCCCAAACAACCTTGAATATGCTTTCCTCCAAGGAGAAGATCAACTCCGGTAATCATAAGCCTTCTTTGAAAAGTGAACAAAAGGATAAACTCTAGGAGTTTAAAAAAAAATAAAGGATTTATAGCATGGAGTGTAGCCGATATCAAGGGATTGACTCTACCTTTTGCACGCATAAAATCCTCATGGAGGAGGATTATAAACCCACCGTGCAACCTCAAAGGCGAGTAAACCCCAACATAAAGGAAGTCGTTAAAAAGGAAGTCATTAAGCCCTTGATGCAGGGCTAATTTACCCAATTTCGGACAGTCCATGGGTAAGTCCTGTACAGGTGTACCAAAAAAGGGAGGAATGACGGGGTGATGAACGATAGGATGAGTAGTGCCTCAACGAACAGTAACTGGATGGCGGTTGTCATCGACTATAGGAAAGTTTGAATGATGCAACCTGAAAGGATCATTTCCCTCTCCCCATTTAATCGACCAAATGTTGGAAAGGTTAGCAGGGCATGAGTACTACTGCTTCCTAGATGGGTTCTCAGGGTATTTCCAAATCCCTATCGCTCCTGAGGACCAAGAAAAGACTACATTTACATGCCCTTATGGCACCTTCGCCTACAAGCGAATGCCCTTTGGAGGACTATGTAACGCCCCCGCCACTTTCCAGCGCTGCATACAGCAATCTTCCATGAGTTAATGGAAGACCACAAAGGGGGTCTTCATGGATGACTTTTCGTCTTTGGAAACTCTTTTTATCGCTGTTCTTGCTAACCTGAGAAAATGCTCAAGCGTTTGAGGAACTAACTTGGTACTAAACTGGGAAAAGTGCCACTTTATGTAAAAGAAGGGATTGTGCTAGGGCACAAAATTTCAGGAAGTGGAATTGAAGTGGACCGGCAAAAATTGAAGCTACTCCAAACTTCGCTATCCAACAACGTCAAGGCATCCGTAGCTTCTTGGTCATGCTGGTTTCTACAGGAGATTCATTAAAGATTTCTCAAAGACAGCTAGACCAAATGACTCAGTTGCTCGTGAAGGATGCCCCATTCGACTTCTCTCAAGAGTGCAAGGATGCGTTCGATCGATTGAAGCAGGAACTCACCCAAGCTCCAATTATGGTCACCCCTAACTGGAGCTACCCTTTGAAATCATGTACAAGCTACGATTAGCTGTTGGAGCATATTAGGCCAAAGGCTTAATAAACACTTTTTACCAATATACTACGCTAGCAAAACCAGAATCCTGCCCAGAAAACTACACTACCACTGAAAAGAATTACTAGCCGTGTATTTGCTTTTGATAAGTTTCGCCATATCTTGTCCTTTCTAAAACGGTTGTTTTTACGGACCATTCAGCTCTTCGATATCTTTTCACTAAACAGGATGCTAAACCGCGGTTAATTCGTTGGATCTTACTATTGCAAGAGTTCGATATAGAGATTCGTGATAAGAAAGGAGCAGAGAATCTTGCGGCTGATCATCTCTCTCGTCTCGAAAACCCCAGCCTCGCTGAATCTGACAAGAGTGAAATTCGGGAGTCATTTCCTGAAGAGCACTCATGTCATAAATATTCTGAACCATTTATGCGGATTATGCTAACTACCTGGCAAGTAAGTCATTCCCTCGAGCATATGAGCAGCATGAAAAAAGGAGTTCTTCAATCAATTAAAGTACATACTTTTGGATAACCTTTCTTATTCCGAAATGTCCGGATCAGGTAATTAGGCTTTGTTTTGGGAAAAGGAGGCTGTCAATTATGAAAGATGTCATCAGGTCCCTCTGGAGGACATCACGGAATGAACACTACTGCACGAAAGGTCTTCGACGCGGGATTCTATTGGCCTACAATATTTCGTGATGTGAAGGGAATGATACAGACTTGTGACGCGTGTCAAAGAGCTGGGAATATCTCTAGAGATGAAGCCCCACAGAATTATATACAAGTTTGCGAGGTTTTCGATGTTTGGGAATTGATTTCATGGGACCCTCCCATCTTCAGGAGGAATGAATACATCTTAGTGCCATTATTATGTTTCGAAATGGGTGGAAGCACAAGCCCTTAGGACTAACGACGCTAGGGTGGCATTCATTCTTAAAAAAATTGTTCGCTAGGTTCGGAATTCCAAAGGCTCTTATTAGTGACAGGGGAACCCATTTTTGCAATTCGCAAATGGAGAAAGTTATGAAAAGATATGGAGTCTCTCACCGATTCTCCACCGCTTACCATCCTCAGACCAACGGTCAAGTCGAAAACACTAATAGAGCCATAAAGAGAATATTGGAGAAAACGGTCCAATCAAAACAAAAAGATTGTCTTTTAAAGCTCATGAAGCTTTGTGGGCATTTTCGAACCGCTTATAAGACACCAATCGGACAACCTCGTTCCGTATGGTATATGGCAAGGCATGCCACCTTCCAGTAGAACTGGAACACAAGGCATATTGGGCACTTAAGGCTTGTAATTTGGATTATACGGTTGCGGGAACAAATAGATTCTTACAGCTCCAAGAGCTCGATGAATTGAGACTAGAGGCTATGAATCTTCCCATTACATACAAAAAAGGGCAAAAAGATGCATGACCAACGGATTAAAGACCCAAGAGTTTTCGAAGGAGACAAGTATTATTATAAATTCTCGCTTAAGGCTATTTCCGGAAAACTTAAATCTAGATGGTATGGACCTTTTACTTAAGGAGCTCCTCTAAAACCGGAGCCGTTGTGTTAATTGACGACGAGGATAGAGAATTCACTGTGAATATACAACAGTTAAGCATTATCAAGAGAAGGTAATGAAAGATCAATAGGAAAACATAACTTTTGATAAGAAGTCACGAATGTACGGTGACTTTGAGTCTAGCTACAAGACTCGTTAATAAGAAAAGCGCTTCTTGGGAGGCAACCCAAGCTTTATTTGCTTTGTGTGTTTATTTATTTTTTGTTTGATTTTATTTGCTTCCGTATGTATTTAAGTTTTATTATTATTGATTCATGTTCAAAACTAATTTGTGAAAATGCTTTATCTTGTTTTTTAACTTCGTCTTAACTACATATAAAGGTATTTGCAAAAAGATAAGTGTAAGGGAAATCAAAATCGTTATTAGAACACAAATAACATGAATCGTAATGAAATAAATTAACATACATATTCGTATTGTTTAGTCAAATCTTGTATCGAGTCATAATGATTTTTGCAGATTTCCAGAAGTAGTGAGATTTTCCAGAAATTTCCGGAAACTTAACATGAGAATTCTGTCAGATCATTCTGACGTGTCAGCTTTACAACCTGACGGCGTCCAATTTGAATTTTTGAAATATTTGAAAGTTTTGTTTTCATAAAAAGTTTTTTTTAAATCTATAATTAAAACTCCAGGAATCTTAAAATTAATCATTCCACAAGCATTATATCCTTATATATAAGTTTATCCCGCCGATGTTATGCAGGTTTTCGTTTGTTTTCTCAGTTTAACCCTTTATTTTGACAAGTAAATGTTTGTTGGATCAAACTTTTGGCGATGCATTAGCATAAAGCTTCTAAAATTCTCTTGGGAAAAAGATCTAACCGTGTTACCACAATTATCCACCGAGCGAATCAGGGAGTATTTGATTTCATTCTTTTACCTTATTACTTTTACATCTTGTTATTTTGAACATGGGGACAAGTTCATCTTAAGTGTAAGGGGGGGGTAAAATACGATACTTTAGAGAATACAAGTGCGCTTGATTTTATTTTGTTTAATGTAATGTGAATAAAACTGAGAGAAATACATGTTAGGGCAATTAATGCCAAATTTAAATTTTTTTTACAACATATAGGAGTGAACTTTGATCTAATGAGCGTCTCACGGGTAGGAGTTATATGACTAGCACAAAAACCTACCACAAAAAAATTTTCCACCCCCCAAAATGTAGGTTCGCCCTAAATTGGTAGGAAAAGCATTTAGCTATGATGTGTGTACCGTTAGCACTTAGATTCTAGAACTTGCGTTAGGAGCATTCCGAGCCACAAGTGAGACTACATTCGGGTAGTTAGATTTACTACATGAAAGAGCATTAGGATTAACCCATTGTTTTATACCTGTGTTTTTGTTATAAATTACTTTGGCTACATTGGTCAAGTAATTCTCCACACCCCTTTGCGTTGTACTCATTTTTGTACACGATACCCCCTAGTACACCCCCAGAGCCTATCTTTTCTTTCGACCTTAAGCATTTTACTTAAAGGAAGAATTTGTTTACACCCCACTTAAAGTACACCCAAATCGCCTTAGCCTACCTTGTATGCACTCATTTTAGTGCATTATTGTGACAACATTTGTTTAAACCCAAGTTAATTATCTAGTTGATTACATGGTTGCTAAGTCGAGTCATATCCTTGTACATATTGTTTTGGGACGATTGGACTCATGGTAAAGTACTAGTGTAATGGAGTAATGGGGAAGAACATCATTTATTACCCCCATATGTGCTAAATATTTTTAAAAGTACTCCAATGTTTTGATTATCTTAATTCGAGTCATTAGAATATTATTTGTAAAGTTATGTAAAAGTTCAAGTGTAAGGGGAATGTAACGCCCCTATGATGTATTATTTTGGATGGTAGGGGCAAAAGTGTATGAAAAAAAAAAAAATCAAGAAAAATACAAAAAAAATGAGAAAAAAGAAAAATAGAAAAAACATACGGACTACCATCCCGTTTCATTCTATGTCTATTTATGTTTTTGTTATTTTCTTCATTAGCTTAAATCGAGTCTAGTCTTGGCTTAGCAACATTGTATAGTACATGTAATTAATCAAGATCTTTAACTCGCCACCATAAAAATCCCTTATCCAACAAAACCGTGTTTATCATATCCCTACACCTTACGTTATAACCCATTTAAAGCCCTCTTTGATAGTTTATCTTAGTGCTTACCCAGTGGAGGAGGTTTTCGATCCTTTCCCAAGCCTATGGTAATCTATTTGCTATGACAGTAGTGAAGATATTATCCGTTTTCATTTATGAGATTATTTTGATGACACCCTGAGAGATGTGAGTATCTAAACACTACTTGTGAGGTGCTAGTTTGTAATCTCCGTGCTTATTATGATTAAAGTGGAACGACTAATTTGTTGTAATTACTTTATATTAGTGTTAAATGACCCCTAACTGTATTTTAATTAGAATAAAAGCGCATTTGCTTGAGGACAAGCAAATCTCAAGTGTAAGGGTATTTGATGAAGCGAAAAGTGTACCGCTTTTAGGGGGTCATTTAAGCCCTAAATCGTATTTATTTGATCAAATATTGCCCTAAATCGTTCCTTTTGTCATTTTAGGTACTTTTGAGGAGAAATCTGGAAAAGGAGGCATTTTGGACGTTTTTGGAGCATAAAAGTGAAGAAAAACGACAAAGTCTCAAAATCGGCTGGAAAAGTACCTTAGACGGCGTCAGGGATTGCCCTTGACGGCGTCATGGCTTGGCAAAAAAGGTGGATATGAAAATTACTCATGATAAGCCAAGAATTTTGCATGAAAAATCTGACGGCGTCACCCTTTGAAGTGATCAAGGCCATCACGGTTTAAATTAAAGAGGGGACGGCGTCAAGCCCCATTTCTGACGGCGTCAAGCTTTGATAACCAAGTGGATTTTGGAGGTCTAAAGAGGGACGGCGTCAGGAAGGCCATCCGGAACCCTAAAAGCGCGAGGTGACGGCTCAGGATCTACAACTACGCCGTCACCCTTAAACTCTATATATATTTTGCAATTTTTTGTCATTAGTGTGGAACTTATTGGTGTAAACTTTGGAGGAGAAACCCTAAGACAATTTCTGCCAATTTTAAGGTTTTCATACCCTTGGATCTCCCATGTTTTAATGAAGATAAGTTATCATTTAATCAATCAATATGTCTATGTGTTGTTTTGATTATATATTGTTCTTGTCTTTTAATTAACATGCTAGCTAGATTTATCTTGTGTTTGCTTAGATCTAATGAAACCTAGCTATTGATTATTGTTATTAGTGTTTATTAATTGTATTGGGTGATTGTTCATCGATGTTAGGCTTTAAAAAAACTGGCTAACTTCCTATTCGGTAACTTGCTTGAACGTCTTAAGAAACAGAACCAATGCTACTAAGGTTTTAATGTTGTATTTAATGCATGAGCGAATTCTAGTGATCCCATGTTAGGGGCTTCCTAGCCGCTCGACATAGGAGTGAAGTAGGAGCTTGTAGAGTTGGGGAAGTACGTACCCACCCCACGATTGGTATTAAGGAATACACCCGTCATCCACGCAATTAATACACACTAATCAACCGTAAAAGATAGTTAGGGAGTAAGGAAATCTAATAAACACATTTCTCTCCATATAAGTTTTACCACCTTTTCATTTTCAGTTATTTTATTTTATTTGCATTCGTAGTTATTTGGTTATTGACTACAACTAATTCCGCCCACTCCTCAAACCCGAATTTTACTTGCTTTCATAAAAAATATAAAAATACAAAAAGAATCTTCCCTCACCCTTAGACCTACTAAAGTAGTTTTTCATACCTAACGAACACTATTCCCTGTGGAGAACGATCAATCCCCCGTACTTACCACTACACTATACTACATCGGTCAGGTACACTGCCTGGTGGGGTTGTAAGCCTCTTGAGATCCCTCGAGAGGTAAAACCTGTTGTAAGGTTGCAAACCACGCATCAGTCATCCTCCCTTCCCACAATGTGTCTAACCCTAGCAGTTGCCCAAAACTGCTTAATGAGTGAATCATACACCGTTACAGGACAATGAGTGAGTGCATAGTGAATAGATGACCCACGAAGAAAAGCTAACACCTCATCATAACCATCACTCTTAGAAGAAGACTCTAAGTATGCAACCTTGTTGTGATCATCTTTGTAGCGAAGTGTTGTCATTGTATAAATGAATGAACTAGGTTCGAAAGGAGAAAAATAATGAATTAGGGTTGAAAGGATTTTGAGAATTTGAGATGTGAGAAGTGCAATTTTAGGTTAGGTTGCCAAATATACAATTTAAATGCTGTAATTCCGCGCACTATCATTGACCGATTGACTTAACGAACTTCCCCAAATTTAACATAGTCACAGGAACCATTAGTCAAACGGCAGTAACACTTGGTCAATCGGCAGCAATGAAGTGGTTTGACCAAAGTCAACCTTCCAAATCCAGTCATTAGGAATAACCGCCTGAATTAAATCTCAACACCAACCAACAATAAATTCGCACTAATCACCTTCTCATTATATAAGCCTCAAATCAAATAACTTCATTATCACAATCCTAACCAATAATCTTCAACTCAAAGAAAATCATGAGTTCATCCAAAATTCCCATCATTGAAATCTCGTCAGACTCCTCCTCCTCCAACGAATCAGGGTGGGAAAATTACTTTTCCCCGACTGCATCATCTTCTCAAAATAAAGGTAAGGCAAAGGTTGAGGAGGTTTCATCTGATCCTCTTCCATCTACTCCATCGTCATTTGAGTACTCCAGCTCTGATGATGAAGGATCATCAGAGCTGAAGTCCTTGACTTATTATCAGGGTGAATGGGAAACATATCCTCCCAATTTTCCCATCACAGATAAGCTAAGGGAAGAGATGAAGAATACTGTGGCTCTGCTTAGTGAAGAGATGGAAAGGACTGCTGCTACCTTCTACAAAGTACCGGTACCAAAAGAAATCATCCAACCCCAATGCCGAGCCAGCCAACTCCTGGGCCAAGCCATCCCACTCCACAACCTAGCCAACCAACTGCAAGGTTACGCCCCAGATCACATCAGAGACAAACTACCCCACGACATTCAACTCCAGTCCCTGAACCAAGACAGCCACTCCCAGTGGTGTTGGCACTTCCAGCCCCACATGTGTATGAAGAAATAAGTCATCAGAGGGGTAGGAGGTTCATGCCCGATTGTATGGGTAAGGGAAAAGGGAAGATGGAATAGGTAGTGGGGTTGAGAAGCTTGTGTCTGTAGACTGTTGTATGGTTTGTTTTATGAAGTTATAATCTCTTGTCTTTGGATGTAATCACCTCAAAAAGATGAATGGAAGTTTTTATTTTAATGTTTTATTTCAAGCATTGAGAAGCTGTAAAACAAAGTTAGTGGAACAAAACACACTAAAACCTGCAAAACAAAGTTAGTAAAACACAAAACATAAAACATAAAATAAAACAAAATTACAAGCATTAGCCTCCCCTCAAAACCAGCAAAGAAGTATACAACAACATGATCAGACAAACAAGACAATTACCAAGGAAACCATGGAGAGTAAGCCATTCCCCCTCCAAAGATTGGATTAAAATAAGCGGGCCTGAAATCCCTCTGAAAGAATGAAGAAGCACCAGCAGGAATGGTTTCCTGACTATCAACAACAACAGACTTACCTGCAGGAGCAGGTCTATTAACAGAAAGGGAGCTCTATAAGAGTTCATTCCTGCTGTATGTAGAACATATGGTGGTATTTGTTTAACATTTTTCCATAATGATCTTGTCTGTTGTTGCCCACCATTCATCTTCATTCTCTTCTCATGATAATCACAATCTTTAATGAGATGATATTGACTACCACACACAAAACATGACTTCTTCCTAACAGCCTTGTTCTTACCATAATTTTTCTTATTACAGACAAAATTATCACTACTGGAACTAGAGACAAATTTGTTTTTAATAGAATTACTTGAGCTGTTTTTTGAAAAAGCTGTTTTAGAAGCAGATTTATCATTAGTTACACTTGAGGACTCATGGTACTTAGGTGTTGATGACTCTTCACTTGAATCACATGAAACAAAGTCTTTGGACTCTGCTTCTGAGGACTTGACACTTGTGGAACAAGAGACAAAATCATCAGGTTCAGGTAAGTCTCTGGACTTTTTACCATAAACCATTTGTGACTCATCTGAGTCAATGTCAGAGAGAGAGTGGACAGGGGTAGGCATAAAAACTCCTCTGATAGGTGGAGGAACTGCATTCATTCCTCCTTCTTTTACAAACTTTACAGGAATTTTATAGTCAACAGGTTCAGGGTCAAACACACTATACTCATTAGGGTCATAGACTTGATCTTGCCCTATGTAGTCACCAAACCCTAAACCACGTTTAGTTTTTACAGACATAGAACTATCAACTAACTTGTGTAGGTTTTTAGATGAATCTTTCCATTTATCAAACCTAGCCAAGGAATTGTCTAGCTTAGTCTGCAAATCCTGTTTTTCTAACATGACCTTAGCATTTTGAGATTCAGAATATTTAAGTTCATTAGCAGTGTTTCTTAAATCTCTCTGTAAAACCTTAATCTTTTCCTCATAAGCTAACTGATTCTTTTGGAACCAAACCTTTTGTTTTTCTAAGGTTTTAACAGCATTATCATAAGCTTGCACCTTAATAAAGTATTCATTATACTTAGATTTCATGTCATCATATTCTTTATTAAGAGTTGAGTATAATTCATGACAGGCAGGATTACATTTTTGTACCTGAGATGGGAATCCCATTAGAGCATATTCTTCCAAATTTTCCTTTGCCTCATAAGATTCATCATTTTCAGTCAGCTTTGCCATAGAATCACTATGGAACAAGGTTCTAATCTTCCTTGCCCACAATTCAAATTTATCTCCTGATAGCGACATTGCAAAAAAGGTTCAAGAGAGAAGATTTAGAAATGTTTTTCTTCTTTATCAGAGATCCTCACCAGCTCTGATACCACTTGTAGGATCGAGTGCTTCTAGCTTGATAGAGCTTGGTAAAACGAGAACCTCTAGGAATAAGACTTGCGTTTATGCGGAAACTAAACAACAAGAATGTAAAGAAGAAAATAATAGAAGACAATGATCCTCTATGGATCAGACTATGAACTAAGAAATTGTGTTATTGAATATTGTAATGTCGTTAAAGTTGTTCAAATCTTATAGACGGGGTTTTCTTTTATACTGACAAGAAACCCTAACCCTAACCCTCATACAAGAAAACGTGTGAAGAGATAAACATGATCTCTTCTAAAAATAAATCTAACAAACTTTCTAAACATACGGATAACAATTACTAAAACCCGCAGTAACAACTACTATCAGCAGAAACAAAAATAAACTATCGGCAGGAACCAACTGCAGCAGCAATGAATAACTATCAGCAGGAACCAGCTTCACTATCGGCAGTAATGAAAAATCCTTATTTCTCAGAGATCCTAACAATGAAGAAAAACTGGACCTGAGATAAGTCTTCTTTTTAAACTTTCCTGAGTAGTTACTCCTTGCATATAGTTATGATAATCACTGCCTTAAGATATGCTTAGTTTGATAGGTTGCTTTGCTCTCACACTATTAGTTATATTACTTGTTAATAAACTAGAAAACCTTAAGTTAACCCTCCTAAGCATTAAATAAAGTGTTCTTTATCGAACATATAATATTTAGTCATCACTATCATTTAAATCGCATAATTTGTTGAAAGGGATAGCATGAGACAATAGCCTTAATCACGTTTTTATCAAAGCCAAAAAGTGTAACAACTTCTTTTTATTTCCTTATAAAAACACTTTGAAACAAATTCAAATCTACCTTGTTGAAATAATTTTCACACTCAAATAAAATTTTTTTTCTCAAACATTGTTGAATAATGCCCAAAAACACTTACTCAAATCATGCTTGATCCAAGTCTAGAAATCCATGCTATCACAAATTTCCCATCACATAGACACTTATTAGGATTAATTAACTAGCTAATTAATCGTCATAATAATGGTAGTATGAATTACTTGGTAATTATATGTTGTTTTCTTGTTCATATATACATATATGCTTCTTGGTAAATGAGTAGGTTGCATGATAATTAAAATTGCTTAATTGAATGTGCTTAGCATACATGAGTTATTAAATTTTAAATTGCCTCAAAAAGAAGTTGGACTTGCTTGAAACTAAACTAAAAAACACAACCTTTTCTACAAATTTCTGCCAAAAAAACCATTTTCAGAAATTTGGAAGTTAGCAGATGGGCGGCCCCCTTAAATACCTAGGCGGCCCCCTTAATTATTAAGGGGACCGGCCCCTATTTAAGGGGACCGGCCATCTGGAGATCCGGATTACTGTTCTCTTTTTCAATTTCCAACTCATTTTATTCCATACTTCCCAAAACTCACAAACACATTTTGTCATAAACCACTCACCAAAATTTACCTTCCTAAACCACATCATTCCTTCACTATAAATGCACCTCCTCATCATAAATGCCCATTCACCTCATCCACTCAACATGTCATCCTCCAACTACCCAAAATCAAAACCCTCAAGAGTTGCCAAAATCTCGGTGAGACCAATTTGGAGAAGGAAGCTTGAAACTTGCCATAACCCAACTAATGATGTTGTTCAAACACATAACCAATCATCCATTCCTAACCCTTCATCTCCCTATGATCAATCCCAAAACCTCAATCCTAATCTCATCCACACTCAACCACCAATTCATCATTAAAAACACTCACCACTCTTGGAACATCCACTTCATCCACATCACCATCTTCATCCACTCATGATTACCCAAGTTCACAAACATCTCCACCACCAAGAGTGTCACCACCACCTCCTACCAACTCACATGCTACCCCTATGTTGCATGTGCAAACATCCATCCCTCATAACAACAACACTTTGCCATCATCACCTTCATCCGAACACTTGAAGTTCATCGAGTAACTTAAGGAAGCTCATGAGCTTAGTGCTCTTCTTGCCCTACACCTAGCCCAAAGAAACCTAGATCAACCTCCATCTAGCTCTCCTACATCATCCCACAACAAAAACCAAGTTGAGAAACATGTCAACAATTGTCCTTGTTGCATCTTTCTTCAACAACAAACCATTGCTCTAAATGAGCACTTTACTTGGATTGAGTATCTTCTCACTAGATCCAATCCAACATCCCCACTTGAACAACATCAAAACTCTCATCCAACATGGTCCACTCCAAGCTCACCACCTCATATGTCTCCCCATCACCATCTCCGACCTCCACACACCCAAACATATACCTTCACTAATCCCATTTACTCACCCTCTCACTTGTTTTCATTTCAAAAACCACCTCCATCATCAAGCAAGTCAAATGGATTTTTTAGGCAAATTAGAATTCTCTAACTAATGTATGCTTTAAGCACTATGTATGTTGTAACAATGATTATGTTTGTCACATAATCATTTTAAATTAATGAATGTTTGTTTCTTTCCTTCTTATATATGTTTGCTATGAATGTGTTGTCTCATTTTTTGTTTAATTAAGATATATGCTTATGACATGCTTACAATATGATCTTAGTAGTTTACTTATAAACATTATTCTTCTTAATATGTTATTGCTACTATATAATCATTCTTCATGTACATGATCTAAATGAAGCTTGCTGCAAATACACCCTAACAATGACCCTTTTCTGGAAATTTTTCAAATTTGGTCACCTGGGAAAATAGCAGATGGGCGGCCCCCTTAATTCCCTAGGCGGTCCCCTTAATTTTAAGGGGCCGGCCAGCAATTAAGGGGACCGGCCATCTGGGAAGCTAAATTCACTGTTTTCTTTTGCATCATGTGACCACTTTTATCTAGCCCCAGATACCATTTCTCCTTATGGACGAACTGGTATTGGAATCTTACTACAAAACCTCAACATTTAACCTAAACCAACCACACTTTCATATTATAAATTCCCTCCATAAAATCACCTCTCATTCCATCATCCTTCACCATCCAAAACCACCATGCTATCACCAAAATCCTCTATCTCTAAGACTCCAAGGAAGCAAAGACTTGTCATCATACCACCAAAACAACCTTTCATAGACTTAACCCAAGATGACACCAAAACTCCATCACCACCACCTCAAAGTTCATCCCCAAGTGCACCAAATGCACCATCTAAAACACCCTCTACCCATGGAGCATCATCTTCCTCCATACCATCCACTTCATCCATCAATGACTACATCAACACTCACCAAACATCATCACCAAGAGCATCATCACCACCATCCACTCAAGAACCTTCATCCACCCAACTTGCCATTTCCTTATCACCCATCACACCTCTTGATGCTCACTTCTCACCATCACCAATTCCACAACCATTCTTTCCCATACCTTGGGCATTGCTTGAAGCCCATGGTGACAATTGTCTTTGTTGCATCCATAACCGGACTATAATCTTTGGTCTTAGAGATGAGATACACTACATGTTTTCATCACTTGAACACATGATTACCAACCCAACACCACCACCTCCTCCACCTCCTTCACCCACTACACCACCACCACCTCCATTTTCATCCAATTAAGCATATGCAATGCTTAAAAATAATTTTCAAAACCTTTTTGTGTGCAAGCCCAATGGAAGATCATGTACTCCTAAGATGATTTTGTAGTATCATTAGTTGTTTTGTTTCAATGTTTGCATGCCTTATATTGTAATCTACTTGGTTGTGTATTTATACACAACATTTCTATTAAATGAATGCTCTTTTTTTTTCTTTGCTTATTGTTGTTACATATACTTGTGCTTCTAACATTTTTCTTGCAAGCGTTCCATAGCTCGTTTCCTTGTGCCCCCAAACGAGGGGGAGTACACATCAAGGGGAGTTCTCATACGACACTTTTACACTTAAAACTTGTCGGTTAACCTTTTTTGATTCTACAAAAAGGGGGTGAAATAGATGTAAACTCACTAAATACTTGTCTAAAAAGTAACTTTTAGATTTAATGAGTTTAGATTTTGTAATCATCAAAAAGGGGAGATTGTTGATATAAATAATGCCTAAACACGTTATTAATATTTTTCGATATCTTTACGTTTTGATAATCACAAAATGTAAAATCAGTAATCGGAAAATTATGACGTAAACAAGTATTTAGTTGTAAATATCTATTTCTACAACTCAAATCACTTAAGGTATGAATGAACTAATGCTTAATGCATTGTATGATCAAAGGAACATTTTCTTAAACACTAGATTTTTTATAAAATGTCAAAAACATTTTATATCTTTTAGAAAAACATTTTTGGTAATAAATAAAAAGGTTTAATTCATTATAAATTTATGAATTCAAATTTTCAACCAAAATCAGTAAAAATGTTCCAGAAAAACCTTCCCCACAAAAAGACAAAACTGGGCAACGGCTAGGGAGGGGCGGCCCCCTTAATTATACTAGGCGGCCCCCTTAAAATTAAGGGGACCGCCCCCGCTCCAGTAGGTTCCAGCTGTCCAGTTTTTCTGCCTATAAATACCAGCCTTCCCCTGGATTTTTACTCACCTTTTGCACCCTAAACTTTCTGTTTTAAATCTTGTAAATACTTTCAAAAATCCTTTGATCATATTCTCTTAAGCATTGGTTTCCAAGTGATCCAAGCTTCATCCATCCAAGTGCAAAAGAAGAATACTTCTATCAATCAAGATTAGAAGTATTACAACTTAGTATCATCTTGTTACTTAAGTTGTTAGTTTAACAAAGTTTGTAAATCATTCATTCATTTGTGTGTAAGGTGTGTATAGTAGATTAGTGTTGTATGTAAGTAGTGAAGAAGTTGTATAAGTACTTGTGGTATAGAAGTTGTGAAGACATAGTGTAGAAGTTGTGAAGCCGCAAGATAGAGGTCGTGAAGTCCTAGTGTTGAAGTCGTGAAGCCGTAGCATAGAAGCTGTGAAGCGGTTGTGTTGAAGTTGTGAAGTCCTAGTCGTGAAGTCCTAGTGTTGAAGTCGTGAAGCCGTAGCATAGAAGTTGTGAAGCGGTCGTGTTGAAGTTGTGAAGTCCTAGTCGTGAAGTCCTCGTGTTGAAGTCGTGAAGCCGTAGCATAGAAGTTGTGAAGCGGTCGTGTTGAAGCTGTGAAGTTCTAGTCGTGAAGTCCTTGTGCTGAAGTCGTGAAGCCGTAGCATAGAAGTTGTGAAGCGGTCGTGTTGAAGTCGTGAAGTTCTAGAGTTCAAGTCGTGAAGCCGTTGTGAATAAGTCGTGAAGTAGTTGTGTTGTGAAGTTGTGAGATTGGTTCTAGCTACGATTAGAACTCGACATTTAGCTTTGTGTCGTTAAGCCGGTGTAAGCCAAAGTCGTGTAAGGTTTTTCTCCGTCATAAGGGAGCTCATTGAAGTTGTGAAGAAAACTCTCGAGCTTGGTGCTCGGGAGTAGAGTAGGGCAAGGAAGGTGTCCTTGTAGCCGAACCACTATAAATCTCTCATGTCTCGGTTAGATCTTTCCATCCCTTATTTATTTCTTTACTTACATCGTTATTACTTTCATACACATAGGCTTATATAATTGTTAGCATTACTTAGAAGTTGACTTCACATAAAGATCAATTTGAAACTCCATTCAAGAAACCAAAACTTTTACAATCAATTTAAAAGAATACATATAATAAGGTTCAAGTTTTATTTTTCATAACAAACTTGAATCTAAGTTATTAAAAGTAAACAAAGGTTTTATAATAAATTTAAAAAGACTTAAAACTATTCAACCCCCTTCTAGTTTTCCACACAAGTGTTTTTGCCTAGATTTTCCTGAGACCTTAGCAACAAGGTCACGGAAGATAATACCTCTGATATCTATTTTCTACCCTCCAAGAGACTGAACAACATCAATTGTTGTGATGAGTTCAATTGCTCAGTGGAGGATTTATTCCCCCCAAGGACCTAAATGACGAATGCCATCAGGATCCTCCAGACTGGGTGGAACCAGGTTTTGACAATTGGAGCCTTTTCTAATAAGGCTCCAACGGACTCCTTAGGACGTTTTGGGTCATGAGGTCCTAAGAATATCAACTCTGCTTTGACCTCTTGGTCAGTAGGATTGGGCTCAAAAGTCTCAGCAAAATCAAGACTTGTGGCCTTGATAAAGGTGTTGTAATCCAGGGAAAGGGGTCTTTTCCAATTCATCACTGTGAATGTGATGATGGATTCTTTGGTGTCTTTTGGGCTAGTAGCCACAGCAGTACACCAGAATTCCCTCAGGTAGTCATGGTAGATGACTGAGGGGGTCTTGGTAAATGCCTTTGCAAGAAAACAGTTTTGAAGATATTTCATAACGTTCTTGTAGGCATGGAACTTTTGTGGATAGGAAAAGTTTCCCACCACGTTGTTCTTTGTGAGGTCTACACCCTCCAATGTGAAATCCACATTAGGGGCGTATGTCACAGCTTTAGTAGAAGCCATATTTGTTGGTAAGTCGGGTAACAAAGATGGTTTGGGATTTCTTAAAGCTAAGAACACACACTATTAGTTTTGAGAGAAAAAATGGGCAGAATTTGCTTAAAATTTCTAATAGACGTGTATGTGTTATTTTTGGTTGGGGTATTTATAGGGAAGTGAAGTGGAGGGTATTTTAGGCATTAAGCGGATTTAATTTATTCAAAAAGAATTTTTGGAAACTGTTTTGAATAAAATGTTTTGGGATCCGCATTTAATGCCAACACTCCACTTTTCCCTGGTTTGGCGCAATAGTCAAGGTGAACAGTTGAGCAGTTCTGCAAAAGTGTAATTTGCAGAGATGAGTCATCACATATCTGTAATGTGATTGGAGAGGCATTTAATTCCAAGTGGGAATGTGGTGGCCCAGAGGTGGAAGCCAGAAAGGCAAAAAGAACAAATATTCTTAAATTAAATATGAGTTCAGTTACCAACCTCGGACATTTACTAACTAGATACTTAGAGCATTTAAGTCAGTATTTAATGTCTCTTGAGGACCCTGAATGACTTATCATTCAGTGAACCTGATTGTCAGGACTTGGGTTTAGTCACTGATGGTTCTTGTGATCAGGAATTTGGGTCTAATTCCTGAGGTTCAGGGTTCAGGAACTTGGGTTTAATTCCTGAGGATTAAGGGTTCAGGAACTTGGGTTTAGTTCCTGAAGTTCAGTGACCTTTCTCACTGAAGAACACATTGAGTCAGGGATTCAGAATTTACACATATTTGGATGGAGTCAATCAGTGGACTGATTCTCAATATCCAACATTCCTAGTTCAGCTTTCAGTCTGGTGAAAGTTGGTTCATCCAATGGTTTGGTGAATATATCAGCTAGCTGATATTCAGTAGGAATGAAGTGTAATTCTATGTCACCATTCATGACATGGTCCCTGATGAAGTGATATCTTATATCAATGTGTTTTGTTCTCTGATGAAGAACAGGGTTATTTGAGATGGCAATTGCACTTGTGTTATCACAAAAGATGGGAACCATCTTGTATTGAATTCCATAGTCACTGAGTTGACTTTTCATCCAGAGTACATTTGCACAACAACTTGCTGCTGCAACATATTCAACTTCAGCTGAGGACATGGCAACTGATTGTTGCTTCTTAGCACTCCAACAGACTAGTTTTCCACCAAGAATTTGGCAAGAGCCTGAGGTGCTTTTTCTGTCAATGTTGCATCCAGCATAGTCAGAATCTGAGTATCCTTTAAGATCAAGGCCTGAACATTTTGGATAATATAATCCAAGGTTTGGAGTACCTTTCAGGTACCTGAATATCCTTTTCACAGCAGTGATATGAGTCTCTCTTGGGTCAGATTGATATCTGGCACATAGGCAGACTGAGAATTGGATATCAGGCCTTGATGCAAGTAAATACATCAGTGATCCTATCATTCCTCTAAAGAGAGTTTGATTCACTGGTTTTCCAGTAAGATCAGGGCCAAGGTTGTTTGGGGGTACCATAGGAGTCTTGACTGAGGCACAGTCACTGAGCTCATACTTCTTCAGTAGGCTTTTGACATACTTCTCTTGACTGATAGAGGTTCCTTTATCAGTCTGCTTGATTTGTAGACCAAGGAAGTAAGTCAGTTCTCCCATCATGCTCATTTCAAATTTCTTTACCATTAGTTTTTCAAACTGTTTGCAAAGTTTATAATTTGTTGAGCCAAAGATGATGTCATCAACATACACTTGTACAAGTATGACATCATTATTTGTCTTGCAGATAAACAATGTGTTGTCTATCTTGCCTCTGACAAATTTGTTTTAGATCAGGAAGGCTGAAAGAGTCTCATACCATGCCCTGGGAGCTTGTTTCAGTCCATAAAGGGCTTTGTTAAGCTTGCAGACATGGTCAGGAAACTCATGGCTTTCAAATCCAGGAGGTTGCTGAACATAAACTTCTTCTTTCAGTGAGCCATTTAAGAATGCACTTTTAACATCCATTTGGTACACCTTGAAGTTCATGTATGTAGCAAAAGCAAGGAAGATCCTGATGGCTTCCATCCTTGCTACTGGTGCAAATGTTTCTTCATAGTCAATGCCTTCTTGTTGATTATAGCCTTTGGCTACAAGTCTGGCTTTATTTTTAATGACTATGCCATTTTCATCAGATTTGTTTTTAAATACTCATTTCATGCCAATGACTGAAACATCTTCAGGACATTTGACCAAGGTCATTACCTTGTTTCTGTCAAATTGTTCCAGTTCATCATTCATGACTTGAACCCAACTTGGATGTTTTAGTGCTTCCTTAACACTTTTGGGTTCAATTGTGGAAATGAAGTCCACAAAAAGGCATTCATTGGCTGAGGCTGCTCTCAGTTCAGCAGCCATGCTTCTTGTGAGCATGCCTTCAGTAGGCTAACCAATTATGTTGACAAGTTCTATATCTTGAGACCCAGTCCAACTGTCCTGAGGTCTTGGAAATTGATTAGAACTTGTAGAGGCCTGATGGGTAGGATCAGGATCAGACACATGATGTTCTTCAGCATCATGAGTGTCTGAGTGGGTTGACTCATCACTGTGATTGTTTAGTACCTGAGTACTTTGTACTGACTGAATGAATTCATCAGTATTTTGTGCTTCAATAAACTCAGTGATGGTTGGGTAAGGAAGGTTGTGGGGAATGATGTAATAGGAGATGTCAGCATTTGCATGGTACTGAGTGGAAGGACCATTATCAGTATGATGTTCATCAGGAGGGTATCTTGATGATTCATCAATACCTATCTCTTCCACTGAGTTGTTAGAGACACTGATTGCATCAGTGCTCTCATCAAAGGTAACATGAAATGTTTCCTCAGCATGCTGTCTCCTAGTGTTGAACACCCTGAAGGCTTTTGAGACCAAGGAGTATCCTAGGAAGTATCCATCATCAGCTTTGGCATCAAATTTTCCTAAGTGATCCTTGTTATTATGAATAAACACAGGACACCCAAAGACATGAAAATAGCTGATGTCAGGGATTCTTCCCTTGAATAACTCATAAGGAGTTTTGCTATGTCTCTTGACAATGATGGATCTGTTTTGTGTGTAACAAGGCAGTCTTTACTGCTTCAGTCCAAAAGTGTTTGGAAAGGACTGATCCATTTAGCATTGTCCTAGCTGCTTCAATGAGTGTTCTATTTTTCCTTTCAGCCACCCCATTTTGTTCAAGTGTGTAGGGTGAGGAAAAATTTTGTGAAATGCCTAAAAACTTGATGTGCGTGTCGTTGTGTTCAAGTTTTAAAATTTATAAACACGATTTATCCAATTTTCTATTCACACATACGAGCAAGTATACTCGTCCGTGGTAGTAAAGGTGGGTAAGTCGAGATCGTCCCAAGGGAATTGGGGTTTAGGTTTAGTAAATAAGTTTTAACAAAAAGGGTTGTCAATCCAATTTGAAGTAAATTCAAAAACAAGCAAAGTTCAATCAATCAAAAACAAATATACTTGTGTGTGATTCTATGACCAATTGTTTAGAGTAACCAACCAAGTTGGGTGTGACTTGTAATGATGCACAACTTAAAATGAATGATTCACAATCAATGGTTTTTATCATGAGAAATCATATCTAAGAATTCAATCTCCTAGTTAATTCCTTTTGGCCATGATTAACTATTACAATAATTCTATTAAGCTCTTTTGTTGTTTGAAAGCATTTCTTATCTTAAGAATTCCTAAGAATCCTTTCGGCCTTTTTCGTGATGAAATCGTTTCCAAATCCATTTTAATGAGTAAAGATGGTGCTTGTCACACACCACAATCCATACTAATTCGTGCACTAACTTTTTGGAATAAAAACATAAATAAAACTCCTTTCGGCCTTTGTAAGTCTTTAAAATTGTTTTTACCAACCAATTAAGCAAGACTAGATTGTATTTCAACAAACTCATAAAACAAGATATGTTTTCATGCATCACTATGATAAGATTACTCCAATAATTGCCACATCATTCACACACAAGTATAACTAAAATCACTCCATAACAATCATAATCAAACACAAGTAATTAACCAAACTTTAATTCATCATATAGTAAAAGTAAAAGTAGTTCATAATAATAACTCAACAAGAAATACCTAATCAAGGAATTACAAGAACTAGAATTGTGGAACTATAGCAATCCACACTCCTCCAATCGCCTATTATCATACGTAAACAACTCCACACACGGACACAACTCTTGAGACTCGAACTCAAGGCTTCCTGGACGTTTTCACAGCAACTACAAGCTTTCGGGCAATAATAATAAGGTGGTGTAAGCTTTTTAGGTTATGTCACTTCCCCAAGAACTTCTCTCTTTGTAAATAAGCTAAGGGTTCCTTAAATAAGTGAGGAAACCCTTACTCTTCAAGTAAAAACGTCCCAAATGAGTTAATAGCCGAGAAATGATAAGCCATAATGATTATAAGACTTAAATTCTCCTTTTAATGCAACTTTGTAACTCCAGTGTCGGCCAACCGATCGGTATTTGGCTCCTACCGATCGGTTGGAGCTCTTGGTAACTCAAACTTCACCCATCCGATTCGGATGCGGGCGCCATCCGATCGGATGGATGACCCTGCCATGCAACTTTTTATTTTTCTTTTCTTTTCTCGTTACGTGCTTGATCCTTCGCTGTACCACTAATTCCTTTTATAGAACTTGATCTTCTCTTGATATATAAGGCATAGAAATCTTGAACTAATCAAATCCTTGAAGTATCACGTGGTTTCTTTCTCGTAATTCTCCATATGTGCATAATCTCTTCGTTTCTTCGTCTTTTCCTCAACTTTTCCTGCACTTGGCTATATTTACTTGCATACACACTTTTTCATCATTTAGCAACAAATACACGCAAATATAACCAAATATGATGCATAAAACTAGCAATAACGCGCCTAAAAACATGTTAGATTTAAGCGTTATCAAATCCCCCACACTTGAGTTTTGCTCGCCCTCGAGCAAGTCTAATTTTTAGAAAAACTGAATTCAATGGCATCTTCATTATGATTATAAAAAGCTAACAATCATCCCAATAGGACAATTGTTAATTTACTTTAATTTACGAAAAATCCTTGAAATATATGCAAGTTAAATCGAGCTTGATAACATCACTAAGCACCTCACAAAGTAAATTTTAAATTCACACAACACTCGAGGGTAGATTTGATTGTAGATCACTCAATTGCCCAGACATGATTCATGTCTCTTACCATAAGCTTGTACTTGTATCAAAACAACAGAACAAAACATCAAAGAGGTCTTTTATTTGGGTTTAAGGTTTAATGGTTTTGATTACCTAGCTAATGTATAAATACTTCATACAAGAACATCATAGCTCGCTAACAACGAATCCTTGTGTAGTCAAGCAATGGATGGTCACTAGATTGTGCCTTGGTTCGCTAACGACGTTACTTGCATAACGGATGGTCACCAATTTACTCACTAGATTGCTAACAACGTTTTTCAACTACCCAAAAACTCGGATGGTCACTAGAACATCCATGTACTACATATCTAAACAAAGCCATCACTAAATTCGGATGCTCGAAAGCTAACGACGAATAAAGTAATTGGTAAGGGTAAAGATAAGACATGCGAATTTGATTTGGTTCTATAAAAATAAAAATCAAAAAAGAATCAAGTCCAAATTCCGTCCTAACTCTTTATATCACAAATGATTACTCCACCAAACTTCTTCGATTATTATTCCGCATTTCATATAAACTCCATTCCTTCCATAATAGCTCCTTGACTATTTTATTTTTATCACTCCATACTTTCATAGCTCATTGGCTTTCTTTTTCTCTTTTTTTTTTTTTTTTTTTTTTTTTTTTTTTTTTTTTTTATACATATCACCCCCACACTTTGGATGAGCACACGCTACAAAAAATACAAATAAGAGTAGCCACCTCCTTCTTCATTGGAACAACATATACACATACAAGGTGTGGTCAACATACAATCATCAAAAATAAATAGTTTCGAACTTCATTTGAACTTGATTCGGGAAAGTCTAAGGTGTATGGTGCAATGATTTTTTTTGGGTTAAATCAAAAGAAAAGATAGGCTCAAAAGGGTGTAACTAAGGGTATCTAGCATATAATGCTAACAAATGGGTTCCAATTACTTAGGACAACTAACCGATGTGGTTAGCAAAAATGTATTGTAAACGGATGGCCATTTGGTGTAAATCCTAATTTGCCTCTTATCATTTGAATATATTTTATTACTTGAAAAGTAATTTTAACCGTAATGTATAACAAGTACAAGTTCTAGAATCGACATAATCACCGGCACACTCATAACGAAATATACGGCATAAATCCTCACAATTTAAGGTGGTGATAAAATGTACTAGCACTAGTTATCAAAATCTCTCATAAATTGATTATATTCCAAAAAAATTTCAAAAAAAACTCATTTTGACCATTGAATCAATTCATCTATCAACTAGAAAGTCAAGGGCAAACATGATCACACATTCTAGTTCTTGAAATCCAAAATCTAAAAACTTAAAAAAAAAAAAAAAAAACAAAAATCAAAACCAATCTTTCCTATTTTCTTCCCTCCCCCACACTTAAGTTTTGCATTGTCCTCAATGTAATAAAACTAACTTCAAAGTAAAGGAAATGGGAAAGAAAAATAGAAAAAATAAATAAAAACTACCCGGAAAAAAATAGCATAGGCCTAGTTGATCACAAGTAATCACATGAGTTCTTCCAACTCCAAATATTGATCAACACTAAGCTTCCGTCACCTCTTCCCCTGCAAACACTGCAAACTATGCTCGAAACAAACAAAACAAAATACAAAAACAATAAACCAAACCAAACATAATAAAATAAAAATAATCCAAAATCAAAACAAATAAATCCTACAAAAGTTAAGTTAAAGAAGTAGAAATAGAAAATAGAAATTGTTCAATGATGCGTGGTTTTGCGACCTTACAACAGGTTTTACCTCTCGAGGGATCTCAAGAGGCTTGCAATCCCCACCAGGCAGTGTACCTGACCGATGTAGTATAGTGAAGTGGCAAGTACCGGGGGATTGATCGTTCTCTAGGGGAATAGTGTCGTTAGGATTGAAAAACTACTCTAATAGGTCTAAGGGTGAGGGAAGATTCTTTTTGTATTTTTATATTTTATGGAAAGCAAGTAAAATCTCGGGTTTGAAGGAGTGGGCGGAATTAGTTGCTAGTCAACTAACCCAAATAACTACAATTGCAAATAAAATAAAATGACTGAAAATAAAAAGGTTGTGAAACTTATATGGGGAGAAATGTGTTTACTTAGATTTCCTTACTCCCTAACTATCTTTTACCGGTTGATTAGTGTGTATTAATTGCGTGGATGACGGGTGTATTTCTTAATACCAATCGTGGGTGGCGTACGTACTTCCCCAACTCTATAAGCTCCTACTTCACTCCTATGTCGAGCCGGCTAAGAAGCTCCTAACATGGGATCACTAGAATTCGCTCATGCATTAAATACAACCATAATAACCTTAGTACGCATTGGTTCATGTTTCTTAAGACGTTCAAGCAAGTTACCGTATAGGAAGTTAGCCAGTTTTCTTAAGCCTAACATCGATAAACAATCATCCAATACGATTAATAACACACCAACAACCGATAATCAATAGTTAGGTTTCATTAGATCTAAGCAAACACAAGATAAATCTAGCCTAGCATGTTAAATAAAAGACAAGAACAAGATATAATCAAACAACACATAGACATATTGAATGATTAATTGATTACTTATCTTCAATTGAACATGGAGATCCAAGGGTATAAAACCCTTAAAAAATGGCAGAAAAATCGTCTAGGGTTTCTCCTCACAAAGTTGCACACTAATGACTAAAAATTATGAAAGTATATATAGGAAAACAGATCTGACGGCGTCACGTTATAGAGCTTGACGCCGTCACCTCGCCGCGGTTAGGGTTTCTTGATGGCCTTCTTGACGCCGTCCCCTTTTAATCCTCCAAAATCCTCTCTGGCTTATCAAAGCTTGATGACCTTCTTGACGCCGTCCCCCTTTAATCTTCCAAAATCCTCTCTGGCGCGTCAGGGGTTGACGGCGTCACACTAGGGCTTGACGCCGTCACAGGTACTTTTCCAGCCGATTTTGAGACTTTGTCGTTTTCTTCACTTTTATGCTCCAAAAACGTCCAAAATGCTTCCTTTTCCAGATTTCTTCTCCAAAGTACCTAAAATGACAAAAGGAACGATTTAGGGCAATATTTGATCAAATAAATATGATTTAGGGCTTAAATGACCCCCAAAAAGCGGTACACTTTTCGCTTCATCAAATACCCTTACACTTGAGATTTGCTTGTCCTCAAGCAAATGCGCTTTTATTCTAATCAAAATACAAGTTAGGGGTCATTTAACGCTAATATAAAAGTAATTACAACAAATAGTCGTTCCACTTCAATCATAATAAGCACGGAGATTACATCCTAGCACCTCACAAGTAGTGTTTAGATACTCACATCTCTCAGGTGTCATAAAAGTATATCTCATAAATGAAAATGAATAATATCTCTCACTACCTGTCATAGCAAATAGATTACCAAAGGCTTGGGAAATGATCAAAAACCTCCTCCACTAGGCCTAAGCACCTAAGATAAACTATCAAAGAGGGCTTTTAAACGAGGTATAATGTTAGGCGTAGGGATATGATAAACACGGTTTTGTTGGATAAAGGATATTTAACTGGTGGTGAGTTAAAGATCTTGATTAATTACATGTACAATATGGCGTTGCTAAGCCAAGACTAGACTCGACTTAAGCTAATGAAAGAAATAACAAAAAGATAAAATAAACATAAAATGAAACGGGATGGTAGTCCGTATGTTTTTTCTACTTTTTTTTTTTTTTTTTTTTTTTTTTTTTTTTTTTTTTGCATACACTCTTGCCCTATCATCCAAAATAATACATCATAGGGGCCTCGGTTTTCCCCTTACACTTGAACTTTTACATAACTTTACAATTACTATTCTAATGACTCGAATTAAGATAATCGAAACACTTGGAGTACTTTTAAAATATTTAGCACATATGTGGGTAATAATGTTGTTCTTCCCCATTACTCCATTACACTAGTACTTTACCCATGAGTCCCAATCGTCCCAAAATAATATGTACAAGGATATGACTCGACTTAGCAACCATGTAATCAATTAGATAATTAACTTGGGGTTTAAACAAATGTTGTCACAATAATGCACTAAAGATGAGTGCATACAAGGTAGGCTAAGGCGATTTGGGTGTACATTTAAGTGGGGTGTAAACAAATTCTTCCTTTAAGTAAAATGCTTAAAGTTAGAAACGAAAAGATAGGCTCTGAGGTGTGTACTAGGGGTATCGTGTACTAAAAATGAGTACAACGCAAAAGGTGTGGGAGAATTACTTGACCAATGTAGCCAATGTAATTATAACAAAAATACAGGTGTAAAACAATGGGTTAATCCTAATGCCTCTTATCATGTAGTAAATCTGACTACACGAATGTAGTCTCACTTGTGGCCTCGGAATGTTCCTAACGCAAGTTCTAGAATCTAAGTGCTACCGGTACACACATCATAGCATAAATGCTTTTCCTACCAATTCTAGGGGCGAACCTCACATATTTGGGGGTGGAACATTTTTTAGTGGTACGGTTTTGTGCTAGTCATATAACTCCTATCCGTGAGATGCTCATTAAGACCAAAGTTTCACTCCTATATGTTGCAAAAAATTTTAAATTTGGCACTAAAATTGCCTTAACAGGTATTTCTCTCAGTTTTATTACACATCTACCATTAAACAAACGAAAAATCAAGAGTAATAGCATTCTCTAAAGTATCGTACTTTACCCCCCCTTACACTTAAGATGAACATTGTCCCCAATGTTCAAATAACAAGATGTAAAAGTAAATTAGGTAAAAGAATGAAATCAAATACTCCCCTGATTCGCTCGGTGGATAAAGGGGTAACATGGTTAGATCTTCTTCCAAGGTAATGTTGAAGCTTCAAGATTAAAACAGCGCCAAAAGCTTGATTCCACACACATCTCCTTGTCCAAAATAACCTGTTAAACCTGAGAAAACAAACACGAAAACCTGCATAACATCGGCGGGATAAATCTGTATAAGGATATAATGCTTGTGGAATGATTATTTTGCAGATTCCTGGAGTTTATAAGTTAGAGATTTAATAAAGCATTTTATGATTCCGGTAGAAAAACAAAACTTTCAAAAATTTCAGAAAATTAAAACCTGACGCCGTCAGAAATGATCTGACAGAATTCTCATGTTAAGTTTCCGGAAAATTTCTGGAAAAACCTATACCTTACTTCCTGGAAATCCTGCAAAATATCATTATGACTCGATACAAGCATTTGACTCAAACAATTACTAATATGTATGTTAATTTAATATTGTTATGATTCATGTTCATTTGTTCTAATAAACCGATTTGGATTTCCCTTACACTTAACTTTTGCAAAATACCTTTATATGTAGTTAAGACGAAGTTAAAAACAAGATAAAGCATTTTCACAATTTAGTTTCGAACATGAATCAATAATAATAAAAATTAAACATACATACGGAAGCAAATAAAATCAAACAAACAAATAAATAAACACACAAAGCAAATAAAGCTTGGGTTGCCTCCCAAGAAGCGCTTTTCTTTATTAACGAGTCTTGTAGCTAGACTCAAAGTCACCGTACATTACGTGACTTCTTCATCAAAAGTAATGTCTTCCTCATTGATCATTTCATTACCATTCTCTTGATAATGCTTGACTCGTTGTATATTCACAGTGAATTCTCTATCCTCGTCGTCAATCAACACAACGGCTCCGGTTTTAGAGGAGCTCCTTACGGTAAAAGGTCCATACCATCTAGATTTAAGTTTTCCAGGAAATAGCCTTAAGCGAGAATTATATAATAAAACCTTGTCTCCTTCTGAAAACTCCTTGGGTCTCTTAATCCGTTGGTCATGCCATCTTTTTGCCCTTTCTTTGTATGTAATAGAAGATTCATAAGCCTCTAATCTCAATTCATCGAGTTCTTGGAGCTGTAAGAATCTATTTGTTCCTGCAACCGTATAATCCAAATTACAAGCCTTAAGTGCCCAATATGCCTTGTGTTCCAGTTCTACTGGAAGGTGGCATGCCTTGCCATATATCATACGGAACGGGGTTGTCCCGATTGGTGTCTTATAAGCGGTTCGAAATGCCCACAAAGCTTCATCGAGCTTAAAAGACCAATCTTTTCTGTTTTGATTGACCGTTTTCTCTAATATTCTCTTTATGGCTCTATTAGTGTTTTCGACTTGACCGTTGGTTTGAGGATGGTAAGCGGTGGAGAATCGGTGAGAGACTCCATATCTTTTCATAACTTTCTCCATTTGCGAATTGCAAAAATGGGTTCCCCTGTCACTAATAAGAGCTTTCGAAATTCCGAACCTAGCGAACAATTTTTTTAAGAAATGAATTACTACCCTAGCGTCGTTAGTCCTAAGGGCTTGTGCTTCCACCCATTTCGAAACATAATCAATGGCCACTAAGATGTATTCATTCCCTCCTGAAGATGGGAAGGGTCCCATGAAATCAATTCCCCAAACATCGAAAACCTCGCAAACTTGTATATAATTCTGCGGGGCTTCATCCCTCCTAGAGATATTCCCATCTCTTTGACACGCGTCACAAGTCTGTATCATTCCCTTCACATCACGAAATATTGTAGGCCAATAGAATCCCGCGTCGAAGACCTTTCGTGCAGTAGGTTCATTCCGTGATGCCCTCCAGATGGACCTGCATGACACTCTTTCATAATTCTGATAGCCTCCTTTTCCGAAACATAACGCCTGATTACTTGATCCGGACATCTTCGGAATAAGAAAGGTTCATCCCAAAAGTAGTACTTTAATTGATTGAAGAACCTCTTTTTTTCATGCCTGCTCATATGCTCAGGAATGACTCTACTTGCCAGGTAGTTAGCATAATCCGCATACCATGGTTCAGAATCATTTATTGACATGAGCTGCTCTTTAGGAAATGACTCCCGAATCTCACTCTTGTCAGATTCAGCGAGGCTGGGGTTTTCGAGACGAGAGAGATGATCAACCGCAAGATTCTCTGCTCCTTTCTTATCACGAATCTCTAAATCGAACTCTTGCAATAGTAAGATCCAACGAAGTAACCGCGGTTTAGCATCCTGTTTAGTGAAAAGATATCGAATAGCTGAATGGTCCGTAAAAACAACCGTTTTAGAAAGGACAAGATACTGGCGAAACTTATCAAAAGCAAATACCACGGCTAGTAATTCCTTTTCAGTGGTAGTGTAGTTTTCTTAAGCAGGATTCATTGTTTTGCTAGCGTAGTATATTGGCTGAAAGTGTTTGTTAAGCCTTTGGCCTAATACTGCTCCAATAGCATAATCGCTAGCATCGCACATGATTTCAAAGGGTAACTCCTAGTTAGGGGTGACCATAATTGGAGCTTGGGTAAGTTCCTGCTTCAATCGATCGAATGCATCCTTGCACTCTTGAGAGAAGTCGAACGGGGCATCCTTCACGAGCAACTGAGTCATTGGTCTAGCTATCTTTGAAAAATCTTTAATGAATCTCCTATAGAAGCCAGCATGACCCAAGAAGCTACGGATTGCCTTGACAGTTGTTGGATAGGGAAGTTTGGATATAACTTCAATTTTTGCCCGGTCTACTTCAACTCCACTTCCTGAAATTTTGTGCCCTAGCACAATCCCTTCTTTTACCATAAAGTGGCACTTTTCCCAGTTTAGTACCAAGTTAGTCTCCTCACAACGTTTGAGCATTTTCTCAAGGTTAGCAAGACAGCGATCAAAAGAGTTTCCAAAGACCAAAAAATCATCCATGAAGACCTCCATGCTGTCTTCCATTAACTCATGGAAGATTGCTGTCATGCAGCGCTGGAAAGTGGCGGGGGCGTTACATAGTCCAAAAGGCATTCGCTTGTAGGCGAAGGTGCCATAAGGGCATGTAAACGTAGTCTTTTCTTGGTCCTCAGGAGCGATAGGGATTTGGAAATACCCTGAGAACCAATCTAGGAAACAGTAGTACTCATGCCCCGCTAACCTTTCCAACATTTGGTCGATAAATGGGAGAGGGAAATGATCCTTTCGGGTTGCATCATTCAACTTCCTATAATCGATGCACACACGCCATCCAGTTACTGTTCATTGAGGCACTAACTCATCCTTATCGTTCTTAACCACCGTCATTCCTCCCTTTTTTGGTACAACCTGTACAGGACTTACCCATGGACTGTCTGAGATTGGGTAAATTAGCCCCGCATCTAGGAGCTTAACGACTTCCTTTTTTTACGACTTCCTTTATGTTGGGGTTTACTCTCCTTTGAGGTTGCACGATAGGTTTATAATCCTCCTCCATGAGGATTTTATGCATACAAAAGGTTGAGTCAATCCCCTTGATGTCGGCTACACTCCATGCTATAACTCCTTTATAATTTTTTAAAACTCCTAAGAGTTTATCCTTTTGTTCACTTTTCAAAGAGGAGTTTATTATTACCGGAAGTTGATCTTTTCCTTGGAGGAAAGCATATTCCAGGTTGTTTGGGAGTTCCTTGAGTTCTAACGTGGGTGGCTCGATGATGGAAGGTTTAAGTTTGTTCTCGGGTTTACGAAGCTTAAGCTGTTCGATTTCTTGTCTGGGATAGAAGGAGACTGCGTTCACATCCATAGTCTTCTCCTCCTCTAAGATGGGTAAGAAAGCTTCATCTCGCAACCAACCAGCTTCCACCTGTTCATCTATACAATTGTCAATCTCGTCGGATAGTTCATTGATTTCTCCGATGAAATACAGCCGATTAGCTGCTTCGAGAGAAAGATTTATTGTGTCCTTGATGTCGAAGGTTAAGCTATCGGTCCCCACTCGTAAGGTTAGTTTGCCGTCATGAACATCAATAACAGCGCGAGCAGTTGCAAGGAATGGCCTCTCCAGAATGATGGGCACTAGGTCATCTTCTTCCATCTCTAAGATGACGAAGTCAACTGGAAAATTGAACTTCCCTACCTTAACCAGCACATTCTCACATATTCCTAAGGGGTATTTGACTGATCTATTGGCTAGTTGGATGTTCATACGGGTTGGTTTCAATCCAGAATACCCTAACTTGAGGAACATGGAATGCGGCATGAGATTGATACTTGCTCCTAAGTCGGCTAAATCTTTCTTGACTGAAAGAGATCCTATTGAACAGGGCAAGGTGAAACTACCTGGATCGTCCACCTTCTTTGGCAGCCCTCGTTGAGTCACCACAGAACATTCTTCTCCTAAGGTTACAAGACCCTCGAGCCCTTTTCTGTTGGTTAGCAGCTTCTTGAAGTATGTACTATATTTGGGCATATGGTAACATTCATCGAGAAGGGGTATGGTGACGACCGAATCCTTCAAATATGACAAGAATCTTTTATTATCATTTTCGACCTTTTGATTCTTGAGGCGGGACGGGTATGGGACTTTAATGGGCTGTTTGGTTGGAGTAGGTGGAGAGGGAGTTACCGGAGGGGTTTGCTCAGGATTTCCATCATTTACATTACCTTCCTCCTCATGAGGGGTGTCGGGTTCCATGACGTTAGATTGTTGAGCTGGGTAAGGTGGATCCTTAGTAGTTGTTCCAGCACGAGTGGTGATGGCGAGTAAGGGATCTCTTTGATTTGTTTGAGGTTCGCCAAGGCCGTCGAGAGTGGCGTTGAGTTCTGCGATTTTGGCCCTCAGGTCGTTTTGTTGGCTATTGATGAGGTTGTCAAGACCTTTTAGTTGCAGATTCTTTTCAAGCGTGAAATGCCCAAGATCATCCTCAAAAGTGATCCTAACCTTGTAGTCAGGATATTCTCCTCCTCCCTCTTCTCTCACAAGATTTCCCCAAGGGGTAAAATCATTGTTTTGGTAGAAAGTTAAGAGCGAAGGATCATCGAAGATGTCGTGGCTTGACAAGCATACTTGTTCGGTGGTGGTATCATCCCCGCATTCCTCCACTTCATGCGGGCCACCACATTGGTCACAGATCAAGTATGGGTTTGATAACCGTTTAGTTGGTTGTGACTTGTCTAGATAAGATACTTGATCATTTAATCTACTCAACCGGCTAGCAAAAGGAGGCTCTTTCATGATCTTGGAAACGCTCATGATCGAATCGGGTTCATCCCAGGTATCGTCTTGATCATTTGCGTATTCCTCAATTCTATTCCATCCTTCCTCAGCGCTTAGGTTGGCTATTTTTCCTTTCACCGAATTATTAATGCCAAATTGGTCGCTTTGAGGGACACTGTCATAAAAGATCTGGACAAGAAGCCAGAGTTCAATGCCATGATGAGGGACTTGTCTAATTAGATCTTTGAATCTGATCCAGGATTCGTGAATGGGTTCAGCTGGTCCAACATGGAAGCGGAAGATTTCATCCCTTAACGTTGAAGTTCTTCCTACGGGAAAGAATTTCTCATAAAATTTTGAGATGAGCTGTTCCCATGTGAAGATGGACTCGGAGGGGAGTTTGTTATACCAATCTTTGGCTTTCTCATAAAGGGTGAAGGGGAATAATCGTAGCCGGGAGGTATCTCTAGTGGCTCCGTCCGTATGGAGGGTATCCACTATTTTCAGGAAGTCTTTGATGTGTTGGATTGGATCATCACTTTTCAATCCGTGAAACTTGCATACACTTTGGGCAAGCCAAATGTTGGTTGCACGCAAGACCCCATTCGTGTGTTCATTAGGAAAAACAATAGCATTGGAAAAACCGCGAGGGGTGGGAGAAGAGTAGTCCTTGAGGGATTTAGGGATTGGGTTTTCGGGAACCTCCATATCGTGATTGGTTTGAGGGCTAGGAGGTGTAGAGTGAGGATTGGATTCTTCCTCGGAGAGGGCATCATCAAAATTGATCGTGGATGGTTTGGCCGCTTGGTGGTGTTGCCTTAATTTACGCATTTCCCTTTCGGGTTCAGCATAGGGTGTGGCAAGAGTTTTGATCGAGCTACGGCTCCTAGTGATTCTAGGATTAGGGGGGCTATCATCCAAAATTAGGGAATATCCTCCTAAAGTATGTGCTCTACGAGTTTGGTTTTGTCGTGGTGGTGGGTTGTTGGGATCGAGGATATTACCACCTTCCATGATGTCGGATGGTAATGGTTACGAACAAAGAAACGAAGAAAAAAGATAGACTAAAGAAAACCTAGAAAAATAAAATAAAAATCTCACTAGAAAGGAATCTAGTGAGTAGACCTAATAAAATAAAAATTCAACCTAAACAATAACTATTCCCCGGCAGCGGCGCCAAAAACTTGATGCGTGGTTTTGCGACCTTACAACAGGTTTTACCTCTCGAGGGATCTCAAGAGGCTTGCAATCCCCACCAGGCAGTGTACCTGACTGATGTAGTATAGTGAAGTGGCAAGTACCGGGGGATTGATCGTTCTCTAAGGGAATAGTGTCGTTAGGATTGAAAAACTACTCTAATAGGTCTAAGGGTGAGGGAAGATTCTTTTTGTATTTTTATATTTTATGGAAAGCAAGTAAAATCTCGGGTTTGAAGGAGTGGGCGGAATTAGTTGCTAGTCAACTAACCCAAATAACTACAATTGCAAATAAAATAAAATGACTGAAAATAAAAAGGTTGTGAAAATTATATGGGGAGAAATGTGTTTACTTAGATTTCCTTACTCCCTAACTATCTTTTACCGGTTGATTAGTGTGTATTAATTGCGTGGATGACGGGTGTATTCCTTAATACCAATCGTGGGGTGGCGTACGTACTTCCCCAACTCTATAAGCTCCTACTTCACTCCTATGTCGAGCCGGCTAAGAAGCTCCTAACATGGGATCACTAGAATTCGCTCATGCATTAAATACAACCATAATAACCTTAGTACGCATTGGTTCATGTTTCTTAAGACGTTCAAGCAAGTTACCGTATAGGAAGTTAGCCAGTTTTCTTAAGCCTAACATCGATAAACAATCATCCAATACGATTAATAACACACCAACAACCGATAATCAATAGTTAGGTTTCATTAGATCTAAGCAAACACAAGATAAATCTAGCCTAGCATGTTAAATAAAAGACAAGAACAAGATATAATCAAACAACACATAGACATATTGAATGATTAATTGATTACTTATCTTCAATTGAACATGGGAGATCCAAGGGTATAAAACCCTTAAAAAATGGCAGAAAAATCGTCTAGGGTTTCTCCTCACAAAGTTGCACACTAATGACTAAAAATTATGAAAGTATATATAGGAAAACAGATCTGACAGCGTCACGTTATAGAGCTTGACGCCGTCACCTCGCCGCGGTTAGGGTTTCTTGATGGCCTTCTTGACGCCGTCCCCTTTTAATCCTCCAAAATCCTCTCTGGCTTATCAAGGCTTGACGACCTTCTTGACGCCGTCCCCCTTTAATCTTCCAAAATCCTCTCTGGCGCGTCAGGGGTTGACGGCGTCACACTAGGGCTTGACGCCGTCACAGGTACTTTTTCAGCCGATTTTGAGACTTTGTCGTTTTCTTCACTTTTATGCTCCAAAAATGTCCAAAATGCTTCCTTTTCCAGATTTCTTCTCCAAAGTACCTAAAATGACAAAAGGAACGATTTAGGGCAATATTTGATCAAATAAATACGATTTAGGGCTTAAATGACCCCCTAAAAGCGGTACACTTTTCGCTTCATCATTCAACCATCCTTGTTTTGAAACCATAGCCATCAACCATCCCAGGTGGTTATTGATTGTATATCTAAGACTTCTGGAAGTCCTCTTAACTTTCCATTCCTGCTTTCTCTAAGATTTGTGAACTTTTTTATATCAATACTCCATGGAATAACTGGTTCGCCAAAATCGCTCATTTCCTTTTCATTAAACAACCCAAGATTCCTAGCAATTCGAGAAATAAAATGCCCCGCACATATGTAATTTCTTGTCCTATCTGTTGCTGTTTTGTGCAAATGTTGCACTATTACCCATGCTACGTTCAAATGCCTATAGGGATGCTTCTAGTCTAGTGCTTGTAGTACCCATAAATCATATTCATAAATCAACTCCACACCAGACGTCCTATGTAACAATGATTGCACTATTATCCTATGAAGCACACGTAACAACGGTTTCTTGATTGTCGACACTTCACTTTCTCCAAACACTAGCTTGTTTTCCGTACTAATCCTCTCCCAGTATCCGTTCGCATCAAAATTGTTTTTATTCCTTCCTCCACTTATTACCAAAAACTTGAAATCCCTATTACTTAAATCTTCGTCCGAATATAAACCTAATAGGTTTCCAAATTCAAATAGTGTAACCTCGTGTTTTTGTCCCCCTAGTCTGAATTCGAGGAATTTATCGGTGGTAACACCGATATCAGTGATCTTTTCTTTCATCCTCATTGAACATAAAAATTCTAAGCACCATTCCTTGTATATCGGTTCCCTTATGCTCAATGCTTTCATCCACATGTTGGAAGTCAAAATTCGTCCATCCCAAAGAATCCTAATAAGAAACATGTCTTCCAGAAACTCATCACAACCAAGCTCTTTCATGTCACTCCAGTTCATAATCCTTGGTGAATGAATCACCCATCCGCCAATCTTAAGAAGTACAGCACTAAAAGCTTTTCGAACACTCGCATCCTCCCCTTTCTACAATAGATTGGGGTGACATTCCGGAATCGGCATCTGTTCTCTCTTCCTAATTCCTTCTCTAGTTCTTTTCGCGATTCCTGATCCACCTGCAAGATAACTCTGTAGAAATCATGATTATTCGTTAGTATAAGAGTATAAGAAACAAGGTTACATGATTTAGAAGTCCTAAATATCCGTTTTGAAAATCTTCAAAAAGTTTTACCGAGGGCTCCATCCGATCGGTAGCTCTCTCCATCCGATCGGATGGAGTATTGACCTTGTCCAGCCGATCGGTATCAACACGCAACCGAATCGGTTGGACTCACTGTATCCAAAACAAAAATTATGCCGACTTTAAATCAATCCTAACTAGTTCCACTCTTTCCTATCATGCATTTGATCAATCAATACTGTCTCTACATATCCCACTTATCTCCAAATCATATCCTTAACATACTCGCATGATCAATATTAGAACATATGAACATATTCAAAATCAAAACCTTATTGATGTTCTAATCCGCAATGTATCATCCTAGAAATACTAATTAACATCTAAACAACATCTGGAAATCAACAATTTCTACCAAGAATTAATTCAAAGTTTTGACCCATATGATCCAAAAATTCCAATTAATTAATTCTTTCTCAAAACTTATATCAATCCATCTCATTCTTTTTGCAATAATTTCCTCAATCATTTACCCAGCTACTCCAGAAAAATCGCATCTTAATTCGAACTAAATCAAAAACGCCCAAAATTTTGACCTAATTTAATCAACTCAAATTAAAACCTAATTGACACAAATTAACGATATTACTTACTTGTTTAGATGCCATTTATGATCTTTCAACTCTCCTGCAACTCCTAATACCCTTCTAATGGTCGAATTAATGAACCCCAAGTGTGGTGGAATGAGTGTGTGTGTGTGTTTTTATGATTTTTGAAATTTTGGGTATATATACTTCACTCCATCCGATCAGTATTTCATCCAACCGATTCGGACTGAATTTTTGCAAAACTTCAATTTTTCTTCTTTCTTCAACACTTTGACACTTGCAAGAACAAATGAGAAATGTTTTGACTTCTTTTGTTATTCCAAAATACTTCTTTTTAAGTATGAAAAATACCCAACACACTTATTCTCCCAACTTGTTATTCAATCTATCTCTACAACTTCTAAAACAAAACTTAACTCCAAATTAAAACTTAATAAAACCAAGATAACCAAAAATTCTTAACTTAACTCAAACTTAAATGCAAACATTAAACTACTAAAATGCATTAAAAAAAAAACTAGCACAAGCCTTGTGCTTTATTCTTCAACTTTTGTCTTCAACCTTCAAAGTATTCGTGCTTCAAGATGTCTTCACTTTGAAATTTGCCGGACAACTTTCGATTAGTCATTTGCGTTTTGAACTTCCTTGCAAAATTTCTTCCGTCCGGACAAACTATATCAAACTTCACATGCCATTCTCCATCACCTTCTTCTTTCTTGTAAACACTAGCTCCTTCGGGTCCCCATTCCAAATTCTTCAATTGAACCGGTAAAGATCCAAGAAAATCTGTCAATTTATTGAACACAAAAACATTCTTGAATTGGTTATAGAAAACCTCCATAGCTAAAGCTCTTTCCAACTCATCTTCAATACCAAAGTAACTAGGGACAACCGGCCCATATTTAGGCCTCCCCTCTTCATCTCTACCAACTTCGAAACAACCTAAATGATCTTCTTCCTCATCTTCTTCATGCACTTCCTTCACAATCTTGCCTCTAGGTTTAGGATAATAGGTATGCTTCAAGATCCCATCACTAATAGTCATAGTACCTCTACCCATATCTATAATAGCTCCGCAAGTTCTCAAAAACGTTCTTCCTAACAACAATGGTAACTCCTTATCCTCCGGAATGTTAAGCACAAGAAAATCGGCTAAGAAAGCTTGATATCCTACTTGAACTCTAACATTCTTCACTTCTCCCATTGCTTTTGCTCTTGAATTGTCAGCCATAGTAAGATTATATTGATTTGGTTGAGGATTACCAAGTCCTAATCTTTTGTACAACGGGTACGGCATCAGATTCACACTTGCTCCTGTATCGGCCAATGCATACATCGCATCGGTTCCATTCACCTTAATTGGTAACACAAAATTTCCTGGATCGCTCTCTTTCTTGGGCAATTGATGTGCGTGTATGTTGTGCTCTAATTTATACCCACGGTATGTCGTTGTGGTTTTAGCAGTATTCAAGTTTTAAATTTATATTTAGCCGACTTAACAATATAACACACACTTTAACGAGCAGTGTACCCGGTCAGTGTGAATATAATGGTAAGTAGAGTGTCGATCACTAAGAGTGGAACGTATTATCTAGTTATTCAAATCAGTATTTTAATATCTTAAGTTAGCTATACAACCTAATCTAACGCAAGAGGGTTTCAGCCTGAGAGACTGGCACGGTTTGTTTGAGATTAAATAATAAACTAAACTAATAAGCACGAATCAGCGATTAGCACACACGTACACAGATAAATACTTGAGACAATAAGAAGACCTGTCCTGATAGTTAAGTAGCTTGTCACTTGTTTTATTGCTAGTTTTATATGAAGTGTATAGTTCGATGCGACGCACCGAGATTAATCCCTTTCTCGTTGGCTCTAATCTTATCGGCGAGTAAACCCTTAATGATTACTTATGTCTATCCTATTTACCTTTCTTCCTACTTTTCTACAGACGATAGAATGCATAGGCAACCGAATAAATAGGCGAGGACAGAGGCATGGCGACCCGATCAATGCTCAGCTAGACACAGAGGTTATCAATGCACTAATAAAAGTCACCAAAGACATCAACATATAAACTTTAATTAATGGGAAAACAATTTTAAGGGGAGTTGAAGTGCATGATTAAATCAATGACACAAGCCCATCAATCCTAATAAATTAAAGTGTACTAATACAATAAAACAAAACTACTTAATGAATTGAATACATGAAGGACCTTCTTACAGCTCTTGTATCTTCGTTCAAGGTGTGTCTTGTGCTGCTACTTCGTCTGAATTCGGCTTAGGGTTTTTGTCTTCTCGTACTTTGTATATCGCACGAACAAAAGGTTTTGAATTTCGTCTGACTTTGGGGTATTTATAGTTTCTGTCTGAGGGTTAGATGCGGCGCATAGAATAAGTAGATGCGGCGCATTGACTTAACTTCGCGTGGGGTCCAAGATTAATATATTCAGGAATATTCGTACACCGCCAGAAGATGCGGCGTAACTCCATTCTTGTATGCGGCGCATGTCCTTTGCCGTCTTGGATTATAACTTGTGAAATCTTGATAGTGATGCGCCGTATATAATAAGTAGGATGCGGCGTATCTGAAGCAGAATGGTCTTGATCTTGTACATTTCAGTAGACTCTTAACTTCTTGCTTGTTTTGCTCCATAATTAGTCCAAAATCGCCAAGTTTCACATAATACTTGTTTTTACCTGAGAATTACAAAAGTAAACATTAACGTATCAATTCTCACAGATAATATAATAAAACAAGTCAAATAAATAGGATAAATGATGGTAATAAAATGTACTTATTTGAGTTCATCAAATATCCCCCCACTTGAACTTTACTTGTCCCCAAGTAAACCTTATAATTAATCTTATGAAAATGTATCCTAAAAGATATTAGGATTTATTTTTTTATTTAAGCATGTATTCATTTTGTCATAATCACACAACCAAACACTTAACGAATTAGAAATAAAATAAAATATTTTGATAAAAGCAAATCTAATCGTTTAACTGTCCAGTCGTGACGAATATTCTATCATAAGCTTGGCAAGTATACGCATCTCCCCCACTAAAGCCAAGGAATAACAAGTCTAAAGCGGTAAAAAGGGTTTGTAGGTTAAGGGTTAATCATTCTTCTTAATCTCTACCGATCTCAAATTCCAGAAAAGGCGACAAAATCACAAATACATGATCGAATCCACGAACACGATACTTGCAATTGCTCAAATCCTTAACTCGAATAGGCTAAAGATAGGACCAAGTAATCTTTACCAATAATATTATATCAAAAAGGGCGACAAAATCATAAATACATAGCCGAATCCACGACTACGTTACTTAAGATTGCTCAAATCCCTAATCTCAATAAATCAAAGGTTTGGATAAAGAATAATATAGGGTATGGATAATATTTGGGATACAAATTGGTGTAAAATAAAAAAAATAAACAAAACAGATAAATTAAAATCCTAAGTGTGGTAAATTGCTATCCCAACCATCCCATGAATAAGACTCATATCATTGAATAACTCACGCTTTAACACTTGAAACACACGCTTTAGGTAGACACGAATTATACTCAACAAGATCTCAATCAAAGAATAACCTTAGTTGGCGTTCCTATAACGGCCAACTCCCATTCAATCCATAGATATAATATACAACAACTAGTGGTGATATCGACCACTTAATACAAAACTTTACATAAGTTGGTTAAAACAAACTTCCAACTTTTTCTTTCTTTTTCTTTTCTTATTTTTTCGATTTTTCTTTTTTTTTTTTTTTTTTTTTTTTTTTTAACATCAACATATACATAGATGTGTAAAATTTCACCACATCACTATAACGATAACTCTGGATAATTTTTCCATACTTTTCATGACTTCAGAAATAACGGTAACTGTGAAAGTAGTAAACACACGAAAAATAAACTCAAAGATATACAATATTTACTTTCACTCCAATTGCATTGTGCAATTTCCCGACTCAACCAAAGATAATGAATTACGCACGCGAACACAGGTAATGTAAGGAAACACACTTTGCCTAAAGCAATTAACCAACCACGGATTTTAATCTACAGGGTAGGCTAAGGTGTAAGGGTGTAACGAAACATTATAACAAAGGTGTAAGAAACGAAAGGAATGGCTCTGAGTGTTTTTCTAGGGGTATCTTACTCTAAAAGTGAGAGTAACAAAAGGTTTATACGGGGGTTAACTAACCAGTGTAGTTAGTTAATATCACATAACATATAAAGGCTATTTGGGTGTAATCCTAGAAATTTACCAGTTTAGACAAGTCATTCCAATTATATCAATAATACTTATTATGGTGGTCTCGAATAGTATACAAGCCAAGTTCTAAAGTTTACAAGTCACCGGCACACTCATAGATTTGTGAATTTTTGAAAAGTTCACAATTTTTGAAAATAATGTCATGTGTGCAGCTATGTAATTTAGAATTTAAACAAAAACATGCTAAAAATTTTAAATTTTGATATATTAAGCACATTTTAAGCATATTTTGAAAAAGTTTAGGACAAGTAAGTGTTCTAATTCTCCAATCCCCCCACTTAGGTTAAACAACGTCCTCGTTGTTTGTATAAAAGGTTAAAAACTGGAAAATAAAAGAATTAGAACAGAAAAACTCCCCTGAGATTTGCTCGGTATGATCCTCCATTATTTGTATAAGAGCAAAAATCAACTTCCTTGTGGATGAGAACGTTTAAGCTTCATAATTGATGTATTCACAGGAATTGCAGGAATCTATAATACCACCAAGACTTTAACACACCTGAGTTAAGAAGGTTCAAACTTGCATAATACATTAGTAGTTAGCAAAAATAAAACTTAAAAATTAAAATGAAAATCATCAGGTCAGTCGATACGCCGTATCTTATGGAAGAAGATACGCCGTATCGAGCCTGGAACAATTACGAATCAGAATAAAAGATGCGTCGCATCCTTAACCAGGGATGCGCCGCATTAAAATACTGACAGAAAGTTTTAAAGTTAAAAAATAAAAATGCAGAAAATAAAGTAAGATATGACCAGTGCAGGAGATGCGTCGCATCTCAGGATTGAGATGCGCCGTATCTTCTGCGGGCCTGACTGACTCGACACAGAACAGAATAGTAAAAATTTTCTGGGTTGTCTCCCGGTCAGCACTTGTCTTTATTCCAGAGTCTTCAAGTTAGACTCACGTTCAGCTCTTTAATACCGATCATTGAAGGAGTCGGAAGCATCGCGCTCCCTCATCGCCAGTCCAGTAATGTTGAACACTCCTTGCTCGTCCTTAATTTCCACGCCGTTCTTCTTTAATATCTGTATAAACAAAGTTCTGTCCCTTTCGGGCAGAGATGACAAAATGATAGACGGGAAATTCTTATTACTATAAAGGCATAAATAAGCAAGGTGGGGTGGTAGTTCAATAAACGCATCATTATTCAAATTCGTATGCTCAACTATTCTCCTACGTTTGTTAATTACTACGCAATCATACCACTCGTCATCAGAATCATTAACAATATCGCGCCTAAGTTCGGTAGGTACATTAAGGTCAATAAATTCCTTGAAGTTCTCATAATTAGGATTAGTTGAGTTGTTTTGAATCAATGTTTCTCCCATAAGCCTAGCTTCTAGATCGAGGTCCATCCGTTCTCTTAATCCTAGCACATAGACGCCTCTAATTATGCTTTTAACAGGATTTTGGCACTTATAGACTAGTTTATTATTCCCTACCCTTAATGAGATTTTTCTTTTAAACACATCAATCTTAGCATGGGCGGTAGACAAGAAAGGTCTTCCAAGGATTAAAGGAATCTTAACATCCTCGGGCATATCTAATATAACAAAGTCTACAGGGAAAACAAACTTCTCAATCTTAACTAGCACATTATTAGCAATCCCTTCAGGTTGTTTTACCGTTTTATCAGCCAATTCAATAAGCAACTTAGTTGGTGCTAATTTTCCTAGTCCTAGGGTAGTGAATGTCTTAAGGGGCATAACACTAACACTAGCTCCTAAGTCAGCTAACACATTATTGAAAGATATATCATTAATTGAACAAGGTAAAGTAAAACTTCCTGGGTCCTTTTCTTTATGAGGCAAGGCATGTAAGTCGGTTGCAGAGCTCTCTTCTTTCATTGTAGCCTTGATCTCCTCTTCAATCTTTGTCTTCTCTTTGAGTAGCCTCCTTAAACTGATTGAAGAATTAAAGAAAAATTCGGGCTTTGCAGCATCATTACCATTCATCAATCTTCTAGGAAAAGGAATGTTAGGCGTGACTTCTTCAGTAGTGCTTATGGCCTTGACATGATCTCTTGGGTTGGTTTCTGTTGAGCTAGGTAACCTTCCGTATCCCCTTTCTTGAAGAACTTTGCTCATTTGTCCAATTTGTTGTTCCAATGCTTTGATCGAAGCTCCTTGATTTCTTGTAATAGTATCCGTTGAAGCTCGGATTTCTTTGATCATAGCAGTGTTCTCATCATGTCTTTTAGCAGCATCGGCCATAATTTGCTTTAGAGTGTCATCTAAAGTCTGCCTCCTTTCTTGATAAGTGGGATTAAAGTTGTTCTTTTGATAGAATCCCGGAGTAGCTTCCCTAAATCTTCCTGAAGGTCGGAATGGTTGTCCAAATTGTGTGTAGTATGCTTCTTCTAAAGTCTCACTTTCATTCTTATTCGGGCAATCCTTAGTGTAGTGAGGTCCTTCGCATTTTTCACATCCAACTTGGGCAGCATACACTTTCTCATCACGCTTCTTCATCTCTCTACTAATTTTATCCAATTGAGCTAGAATAGCAGCAAACCCGTCAAAATTAGTGCTGCTCTTAGATCTAGTAGAGGTTCCATCGTGCCATTTTTGAGAATGATCAGCAGCTTCTTGGATAGCTTTCCTAGCATTGGCTGCACTCATTTGAGGCACAACTCCCTTAGCATCCAAGATTTGTCTAGTAGGCACGTCCAATCCTTGATAGAACAATATTATCTCCTGCATTTCACTTAGATAATGTTGAGGGCACTTCATCAACAAGTCTTTAAATCTTTCACAAGCTTGATAAAGAGTTTCATCAGGCTCTTGCTTGAAACTGTTGATAGCCCCCATCTTTTTAGCGGTTTTAGCAGGTGGACAATATCTTTTCAGGAATTTGCTCTTCAAATCTTCCCATGTTGTGATTGAACTAGCAGGTTCATTCCTTAGCCACTTATTAGCAGCTCCTTTAAGTGAAATTGGAAAGACTCTTAGCATGAGTTGATCGTCAGAGACTCCTTCTGTAGTAAACAAATCTGCAATCTCGAGGACCTTTTCAACATGTTCATTAGCATCTTCATGTTCCGATCCACTGAAAGCATTTTCTCTTAGCTCCTTGAGAAACTGACCCTTCAACTCAAACTTAGACTTTTCATCAAACTTTGGTCTAGCAACTCCTGAAGTGTAATCAGCACGGGTTTTGTTCATGTATTCCTCCATAGTTGTGTTTTCCGCCATTGTTTCTGTTTCTACTTCCTCTTTCTCTTCAGAAAAATAATCAAGCTCGAATGAACTTGAGATATCAAAGCTTTTTGTGTTGAAAAGCCTTTTAAGCGAATGGAAGGCTCGTTCAGGATCTTCGAAAGGTTGAATCAAGTTCCTAGTAGAACTCCTGGTCATGCACTTCCTGAAACTATCACAAAAGCATCAGTAGGGTATGTTCAAGAAATATATCAGAAAATCAACAACGAAAAACGGAATACGAAAAATAAAAGTTACTGATATCTGCAGACGATGCGCCGTATCCAAAAAGTTGGATACGCCGTATCTTATAATCGTTAAAATTTAATCAGACTTTTATTCAGAAAATAGATACGCCGCTTATAATCTAGAATGCGCCGTATCAGTTAAATTATCAAAAATCAATTATATTTAGCAAAATTGAATGCGTCGTATTAACAAAAGTTAATGCGCCGTATTTTCGTTACGTTTCAAAATACAAGATTTTTGGTTCAGAAGATGCGCCGTATCGATAAAAATCGATGCGTCGTATCTGTTTAATAATTCGAAAAGCTGTTTTTAATTAAAATAATAAATACGCCGTATCTGTCAAAACAGATGCGCCGTATGGCGTTATCGTTTAGAAATTTTTTTTATCAAAAACAGAATACGCCGTATCTTGGGGAAAGATGCGTCGTATTGAATTTATTAAACGCGCTGTATTTTATAAAAATTAAACGCAATACGCCGTATCTATGAAAATAGATGCGCTGTATCGTTTGAATTAGCTCAGTACAACGATAGCAGAATACTGAAAAACAAAAATAAAAACAAACACAAAGAAACACAAATTAAACACACAAAAACAGAAAATATGCAAAATAATACAATGAATGCAATTTAACTAATATATAACAGGGTTAGCGGTTAGAATAAAAATTAAAAAGAAAAACCTAATTAAAATACTAATCAAATTAACAGATAATTACAATTCACTCCCCGGAAACGGCGCCAAAAACTTGATGTGCGTGTATGTTGTGCTCTAATTTATACCCACGGTATGTCATTGTGGTTTTAGCAGTATTCAAGTTTTAAATTTATATTTAGCCGACTTATCAATATAACACACACTTTAACGAGCAGTGTACCCGGTCAGTATGAATATAATGGTAAGTAGAGTGTCGATCACTAAGAGTGGAACGTATTATCTAGTTATTCTAATCAGTATTTTAATATCTTAAGTTAGCTATACAACCTAATCTAACGCAAGGAGGTTTCAGCCTGAGAGACTGGCACGGTTTGGTTATGATTAAATAATAAACTAAACTAATAAGCACGAATCAGCGATTAGCACACACGTACACAGATAAATACTTGAGACAATAAGAAGACCTGTCCTGATAGTTAAGTAGCTTGTCACTTGTTTTAATGCTAGTTTTATATGAAGTGTATAGTTCGATGTGACGCACCGAGATTAATCCCTTTCTCGTTGGCTCTAATCTTATCGGCGAGTAAACCCTTAATGATTACCTATGTCTATCCTATTTACCTTTCTTCCTACTTTTCTACAGACGATAGAATGCATAGGCAACCGAATAAATAGGCGAGGACAGAGGCATGGCGACCCGATCAATGCTCAGCTAGACACAGAGGTTATCAATGCACTAATAAAAGTCACCAAAGACATCAACATATAAACTTTAATTAATGGGAAAGCAATTTTAAGGGGAGTTGAAGTGCATGATTAAATCAACGACACAATCCCATCAATCCTGATAAATTAAAGTGTACTAATACAATAAAACAAAACTACTTAATGAATTGAATACATGCAGGACCTTTTTACAGCTCTTGTATCTTCGTTCAAGGTGTGTCTTGTGCTGCTACTTCGTCTGAATTCGGCTTAGGGTTTTTGTCTTCTCGTACTTCGTATATCGCACGAACAAAAGGTTTTCAATTTCGTCTGACTTTGGGGTATTTATAGTTTCTGTCTGAGGGTTAGATGCGACGCATAGAATAAGTAGATGCGGCGCATTGACTTAACTTCGCGTGGGGTCCAAGATTAATATATTCAGGAATATTCGTACACCGCCAGAAGATGCGGCGTAACTCCATTCTTGTATGCGGCGCATGTCCTTTGCCGTCTTGGATTATAACTTGTGAAATCTTGATAGTGATGCGCCATATATAATAAGTAGGATGCGGCGTATCTGGAGCAGAATGGTCTTGATCTTGTACATTTCAGTAGACTCTTAACTTCTTGCTTATTTTGCTCCATAATTAGTCCAAAATCGCCAAGTTTCACATAATACTTGTTTTTACCTGAGAATTACAAAAGTAAACATTAACGTATCAATTCTCACAGATAATATAATAAAACAAGTCAAATAAATAGGATAAATGATGGTAATAAAATGTACTTATTTGAGTTCATCAGCAATCCATTCTCAACTATCCTTTCCCTTGCAAACTCATCAAAATTCTTATCCTCTAGCCTAGCTGTTGCCATCATAACCGCATCTAACTTCTTACGATAAGTCATGTAATTGTTCAACACTTCTATAACCGGCTTCTCTTCCATAAGCTCCTTAAATTTCATTTCCAAGTTCTCCAAAACTGCTTCCTTCTGTTCTTGAGTCAATGGTTTAACTTCTTGAGGTGATTTGGGTGATGAACTAGATGAACAACTCTCATTCTTAGGGGTGGAGGGTTGGGTAAGTTTGTTAAGTGGTGTTTTCTTACGATTAGCCTTTCCCATTTTCACAATCTCTCCTCTTCCTTCCTTCTTCTCTACCATATCATCATCTACATCAATTCTCATCTCTCCCAAAGCAAAATCAACCCTACATTTAGTTTTCACCATGAAATTTCTACCAAACATAACTTCCGGTTCACCCACATTTCTATATTCCAACACAACAAAATCCATCTTGAAAACATGACCATGAATATTAACATTCACATCTCGCACTATCTTTCTCCCATAATTTTCATAATCAAGCCTAACAAAGCCAAGCTTACTAAGCATATCTTCCGTAATATAATTTTCACCATATTCCATATTAAGCTGAGCATCCCAAGCCTTAATTCCTTCCACACCACATGGTGTAGCATACCTCATGAATGGTACATCAAACTCCTTAGGTGGTGCTTGTGTAAACACAACCACCCTTTTCTCCTTAGGTAAACAAACAATGCTTTCGCCAACTTCTTCATTTCCTTCTAAACCAATCTTAGCTTCTTCCAAAATACTTTCCAACTTCTCCAAAGAATCACCTGAATCTCTCAACATCTCCTCCAAAATTTTCAAGTATTCTGAAACATTGCTTAAACTCTCCATTCTACTTAAGCACTAACTAAAACATAACCACAAAACAAAAATCCAAACTATTAGCGTGAGGGTTAGTTATAATCGAATCATATCAAAAATAAAAAACCAAGCAAGCTAACAAACAACTTCAAACTATCAAAACATCAAAACAACTAAAAATTAAAAATCACAAAAATTATTACCGAGGCAACCATCCAATTTGAAGTAAATTCAAAAACAAGCAAAGTTCAATCAATCAAAAACAAATATACTTGTGTGTGATTCTATGACCAATTGTTTAGAGTAACCAACCAAGTTGGGTGTGACTTGTAATGATGCACAACTTAAAATGAATGATTCACAATCAATGGTTTTTATCATGAGAAATCATATCTAAGAATTCAATCTCCTAGTTAATTCCTTTCGGCCATGATTAACTATTACAATAATTCTATTAAGCTCTTTTGTTGTTTGAAAGCATTTCTTATCTTAAGAATTCCTACGAATCCTTTCGGACTTTTTCGTGATGAAATAGTTTCCAAATCCATTTTAATGAGTAAAGATGGTGCTTGTCACACACCACAATCCATACTAATTCGTGCACTAACTTTTTGGAATAAAAACATAAAGAAAACTCCTTTCGGCCTTTGTAAGTCTTTAAAATTGTTTTTACCAACCAATTAAGCAAGACTAGATTATATTTCAACAAACTCATAAAACAAGATATGTTTTCATGCATCACTATGATAAGATTAATCCAACAATTGCAACATCATTCACACACAAGTATAACTAAAATCACTCCATAACAATCATAATCAAACACAAGTAATTAACCAAACTTTCATTCATCAAATATTAAAAGTAAAAGTAGTTCATAATAATAACTCAATAAGAAATACCTAATCAAGGAATTACAAGAACTAGAATTGTGGAACTATAGCAATCCACACTCCTCCAATCGCCTATTATCGCACGTAAACAACTCCACACACGGACACAACTCTTGAGACTCGAACTCAAGGCTTCCTGGACGTTTTCACAACAACTACAAGCTTTCGGGCAATAATAATAAGGTGGTGTAAGCTTTTTAGGTTATGTCACTTCCCCAAGAACTTCTCTCTTTTTAAATAAGCTAAGGGTTCCTTAAATAAGTGAGGAAACCCTTACTCTTCAAGTAAAAACGTCCCAAATGAGTTAATAGCTGAGAAATGATAAGCCATAATGATTATAAGACTTAAATTCTCCTTTTAATGCAACTTTGTAACTCCAGTGTCGGCCAACCGATCGGTATTTGGCTCCTACAGATCGGTTGGAGCTCTCGGTAACTCAAACTTCACCCATCCGATTCGGATGCGGGCGCCATCCGATCGGATGGATAACCCTGCCATGTAACTTTTTATTTTTCTTTTCTTTTCTCATTGCGTGCTTGATCCTTCGCTGTACCACTAATTTCTTTTATAGAACTTGATCTTCTCTTGATATATAAGGCATAGAAATCTTGAACTAATCAAATCCTTGAAGTATCACGTGGTTTCTTTCTCGTAATTCTCCATATGTGCATAATCTCTTCGTTTCTTCGTCTTTTCCTCAACTTTTCCTGCACTTGGCTATATTTACTTGCATGCACACTTTTTCATCATTTAGCAACAAATACACGCAAATATAACCAAATATGATGCATAAAACTAGCAATAACGCGCCTAAAAACATGTTAGATTTAAGCGTTATCAAATGCCTTTCTCATCACAGAAACATTCAAGTTCATAATTTTTGAACTCTGTTCCATTGTCAGTCCTAATCTGTTTGACTTTGATGTCATTCTGATTTTCAATGTTCCTGACAAAGGACATAATTGTTTCAGCTGCCTGACTCTTTTTGATCAGGAAGTATACCCAAGTGTATCTTGAGTACTCATCCACAATAACCAGAGTATACTTCTCATGGTTAATAGATCTAGGACTAATTGGTCCAAATAGATCCATATGAAGAAGATGTAGGCAATTCCTGATGGAAAAGTTGGTTTTGGTTTTAAAGGATGCTCTGTGATGTTTACCTTTTTCACAAGCTGAGCATGGTTTATCCTTTGAAAACATAAGAGATGGTAAGCCAAGGACCTTGTTTTGTTTTACAAGGTTGTTTATGTTTTTGAAGTTCAGGTGGGAGAGTCTCTTATGCCAAAGCCAGTTGAGTGTATCAGTGGCCTTGGTAAAGAGACAAGTTCCATTCTGAGTCAGACTGGACATGTCTAACACATAAACATCATGTCTTCTTGGAGCAATAAAGACAACTTCCTTATTAGCATTGAAGATGATTTCTTGCTTATCATCAAACTGAACTATGTATTTTGCATCACATAGTTGACTAACACTTATCAAATTGTATTTTAGACCATTTACATAAGCTATCCTAGTAAAGACTATACCATTGCAGTTTACTGAACCATAACCTTCAGTGAGACATGATGAGTTATCAGCAAATATCACTTTGGGTCCTGATTCATCCACATACTTGTGCAAATATTCCTTCACACCAGTCATGCTCCTTGAACATCCACTATCAAGATGCCAAACAGGGTCCCTGGCATGTTTCTGCACAAATGGTAAACTGGGTCAGTTCTTTCTAGGACTCCACTTCTTGGAGGTTTTAGCTTTGAGGGTCTTATTAACATTTTCAAGTGATTTATGGTCAGTGGTGGAGTGGACTGAGCTACCACATATTATGCATTTGATTGCTGATGTAGACTCAGTGAACTGAGAGGCTGACTTTGTCATACCTCTTCTGGCATGAATGGCCTTACCACGTCCTGAGGTGTTATGAGTGGAACTTCCACTATTTTCACAACCATTGTCAATTTGACAATCCTTAGGATGGTGGTCATTAAACCCACAGTAAGGGCAAGGTGCAAAAGGCTTTGCCTTTTGTTTCTGTTTCTGTTTAGAATCAGAAGGATAGTTTAAAGACTGAGCTTTAAGACTTGCCATGTTTGATGTGACTGTATGTGTTTTATGATCAGAGGTCCTGTGATCATCTTTTTTGCAAATCATGCAATAAAGAATTCTATAGCAATCTTCAGTGATATGATTGGTATAGTTACACAGTTCACATCTTTTCAGGGTTTTTGTGGGTTTGGGTTTGGTCTTTGAGGAAGCTGGTTTTTGTTCCTTCTTGGATTGAGAAGGTTTCTCAGAAGATGCAATCTTCTCTCCCAGCTTCCTGACCATTTCAGCCAACTGATCAAATTTTGAATCAGGGCTTTGGGTTGTTACTTCAGAAGGGACTGAAGTTGATGAGTCATCAGTATTTACTGAGACTTCAAGGGTTGGTCTCTTCAGGATGGTTGTTCCCATTCCTGATCTCTCCTTTGGAGAGTGTGGTGAGAAGACCATTGGTGGGAGGCCTAATTTTGGTGCAGCACCCTGAAGGGTATTCATTGGAGGAAGTGGTGGGTATGATTCTGATTCAGACTCATTCACAGAATCAGTATTACTGAGTTGTTCAGTGAGTTCAAGCTTACTGAGTTGTTCAGTAAGTCCAAGCATATTTTTCAAGGCCTGACTTTCAGGAAGCAAGATCTTTCCAGTCTCAAAGTTTGGTAACTTACTGACTGGGTTGTCCCTGACAATCCAGTCATTAGACTTGGGAAGCATTTCTTGCTCAAAAGATATGCCAGCTGGAACAAAGGTTAATTCACTGTGACTCACATTAGGATCAACCATAAGAGGGTCAATTCCAATGGTTTTCTGAGAGCTTAATCCCACAATGTCAAAAACCTTGGGGTTCTTCTTGGTCCAGCTTTGGATGACAGCTTTTTCTTTGTTAAGTTCAGTTTGTAGGGCTTGGTTTTGTTTCAAAATTTCAGTGTTCTGAATTTGTAGAGTTATTGTTTCTAATTTGGCTTGCTTCAGTACAAGCAATTCATCTCTACATTTGTTCAATTTTGACACTATGTTGTTATATTTTGAACACATGTTAAGCCTTTGTTCCTCAACAAATTTAAGATCTACACAAATATAATTCATATAAGACTGCCAATCAGAATCATCATCCATAGAAAGTAAAGTATTTATCTTCTTCATGGTGATGTTTACCCACTCTCCATTCCTTGCATGGCTTTTCCCAACAGCCACCTGATCACCTTCAGAGAGTGCCATCAGTGCACTCACTCTAATTTCCTCATCTGAGAAGACCTCTTCATTATCCCAGTCATAAGCTTCAGCTACTAAAACCTTATTCTTTGCCTGAACAGGTTTGGGTGTTTGAGCAGCCTGAGACATTGAGGGATTAGTTTCAAGAATTGCAAGTTTAGCCTTGGCTTTCCTATATTTTGCTTCAAAGTCTTTTTTACCCTTGTTTTGAAATTGTTGGGTCGACTGAAATATTCTAGGTTGAAACTTGCTAGTTCCTGAGGAACTATTTCCTGAAAATTTGTAAGAGGGTTCTGAGGTTGTTTTAGAATAACAGTCCCTAGCAAAATGACCCTTTTTACCACAATTAAAGCATTCAGTGGTTTCATTTGCTTTTCCTTTTGAAAAATTGGACTGGTTTCTTTTGATGAAACGTTTTGAACTAGCAAGGAGTGCCCTCTCTTGGAATTCCAAGTTTAGATCTTTTAGGTACTCATCACTAGTTCTTTCATCAATTTCATCCTCAGACTCCTCTTGAAAGTCCTACACAACACAATTAGTATAAAAAGCAGTTGATATGCGTGTGGAGGTTAAGGCCTTTTTGGACTCAAGAGCTTTTGAGTCAGGATATCTCATTGAGATCAAGTTGTCCTCATAGACAAATTTCCCATAGATTTCAGGGAGCTCAAGGGTCTGAATGTGATTAGCATTCCTCAGGCCTTGTGAGAAGTTTAGCCACTTCTCAGGGAGACTGTTGACAAAGCCAACATTTGTCTCATGCTTAGATAATACTACACCATCATTTGATAGTTCGTTTATCAAAGTCTTGTATCTGGTATAAGTCTGAGAAAGACTTTCAGAGTCTTTTGCCCTGAAAGTATTATACTCAAGTTTCAGGTCCATGACCCTGTTTTCCTTGGTATCTGAGGGACCCTCAAAGCTATTAACCAAGTCATCCTAAGTTTGCTTGGCTGTTAAACAGTTGATGACTGATTCCATTATATCGTCAGGAAGACAAGATATAAGGATGCTTTTAAGGCGCTGATCTTGATTGACCACCCTCCTCTCATCAATGGTCCATTGTACCTCAGGCTTGTTTAGCCCTGCAGCAGTCTTAGGGACAAATGGGCCATCCCTGATACAGGTGATGTAGTAAGGTTCCATACCAGTTAAATAGCAAATCATACATTTTTTCCATTTGCTAAACTTTCTAGCTTCTAGTCTGGGTGCAACAGCAGAATAGTTGCCACCCTTTTTATCGACCAGCTGGGGTACATTAATATCAGCCATAGTAGGATCTTGGTTTTAAAAACCTTGAGCACTCTTGGTTAGTTTTGAAAGATTTTATAAACCAGAGGCTCTGATACCACTTGTTGTTCCCTTTACACGCTTAGAGTTAACTAGAAAGTTAATCTATTCGTGTTTATGACTAATACAATGTTATGATTAATTCTAACAGATTAATGAAACGTAAAAGTAAAAACACATAAGTATTTTTCAACGTTTAAATTCTTATTAGAAATGAATCAAAGAATCTATTACCCAAGTGTTTTACGAAACAAACACTTGGGATTGAATAGACAAGGTATGGTGGTGTCTCCTATCTAAACTCAAGCTTTGCTTTGAGTGGTAACAATTTGACCCACTGAGCTATCTCAGGGATACGTTACTCTTTGTAGAAGAGAAGTTGTTTTGTAAAAGTCTAAGCTTTCAATGTACAAAACACACTCAACTTCTCTCCCATCTGAACCTATTTATACACAAGTATAAAGAGTAAAAGTGATTAAAAATAATACAAGTTGTTGAAGCAAGCGTGTCTGAAAATTACAAAAGTAATTGTCATTTCCAAGAACCAATAGGAATGGGCTAAAAGTCTTTAGGAGTGGTTGGTCTGACACTCCATGACTTTTAGCCGTCTTAGGGAAGGTTTCTTCCTGACAAGATAAGATTTGATCTTATCTTAAACTCTTCCCGCCTTTCTTTCAGGCTTTAGGTTCTTCAGTACACGCCTTCATTTATTAATCACAATTTTTGTTGAGGAGACTGGGGTTCAGTGAGTTCTTGTCCAACACTCACTGAACCATCATCTTCTTCTTTGGCTTAAGTCCTACTCAGGGAGTACCGCCTTCTTGAGTAGTGAATCCTTCTTCTTGAATTCTCCTTAAGCATCCTGAAGATGACCCACTGAGAGACTGTTCTCTCAGTGACTTGAATTGTTCTCGGTTTAAGTTAACACTTAGTTAATTTGTGTCCAAATCTTGTTTTAAGTATTCTTGGGTACTGACGGACCCAACAGAAAGGAGTTGCGAGTTTTCCTGTTCATCCCCGTTTCTGCGTAATGATTCCGTTATACAATCACAACCACACAGTGTTCATCCCCGTTTCTGTGTAATGATTCCGTTATACAACCACAACCACACATGTGTAAATTAACTTTGTACGAAACCTGCATAAGATTTTTTTTGATACTTTCTCTTATCTACTCCGATTCTCTCTCACTTCCTAGAAAATTCTAGCATCTGATTCTTCTTCACCAAAAAACATAGATAAATTTCATCCTCAAAACCCAAAAACGCAAGGACGCGATCACAAATCGAAACACCCTTCAATCATGAATCAAAAGCTACGCAGCAGGTATATAAAGCCTCATGAAATGAAAGAATTGATTAACATCAAATGCAAAAATAATAATAATAATAATAATAATAATAATAATAATAATAATAATAATAATAATAATTCATGCTTTACTTTTTTAAATTTTTAATTAACGAAATTGTGTTTATGATCGGATTTGATGATACTTTTGCATATTAAATTTGTTGCTTTCAGAGGTTGTAGTTCTTCAGAAGGATAGCGATAATGACAATGTTGAAAAAGAGGAAGATGATGGAGAAGAATAAGTGATTACAGGAGAGGCAATTTTTTTTCTCATTCTATGTCCTCTTGATATCTTCTCCCGGTTGTGGTCTGAAAGTCATAGTTTTGCTTTTGAGATATCGGTTTTATATCGTAAAAATATATTGTTGCAGGACCTGAATATCATGTTTTCCAACCCTCTTAAAGAGCTGTTTTAATTGGAGAGCGAGGTGGATGATGTCTCTGATATCAATAGATAGCAAGGGGACTGATATTCGTGTTCGTCAAAGTGCACAGGTATGAACCTGCTAAAGGGGGTGTTTGCCATTGGGTTTTGAAACTTAATTTGATTATTGCATTTTCACTTTCAGTTGTATGAAGTTTTTAAGTGATTAAAAGAGGTGGTAAAGTCTTTGTTATAACTAATATTTAGTATTAATTATTATAACTAATAAGCTTTAACGAGTGTTATGTTAATAGTTACTTAACGGAAGTTACTAACGACCGTTAGACGAAAGATAAGGACCCGGTTGTAAATAATAGGAGAGAAGGATCTAAGGATCTAGAATCCTCCTTGTGGAAAACTAGAAGGGGGGGTTTGAATAGTTTTTGCCGATTTATCGTTAATTATTAAAGTTTCTTTGTGAAAAACTTAGATTCAATTGCTTGTGAAATCAATCAACACCAATATCAACACTAACTATACTATCTATTGTAAATAACAAATATAAAGAGTAGAGATGGAAAGATCAAACCGAGACAAAGAGATTTATTGTGGTTCGGCTACGAAGCTCTTCTTCGCCCTACTCCACTCCCCAAGTACCTAACTCGAGAGTTCTAAGCACTATGTCAACAAGCTCCCTTTAGGCGGAGAAAACCATACAACGTCGCTTATCCCTATTTCCGACACTAAGCTAAATGCCGAGTACTAATCTTAGCTAGTACCAATCTACCACGATCCACACGATCCTTACTAAATCACACAATCAACACACTTCACACGATCTACCCGATCTACCCATGATCCACTTGATCAACACACAAGCACACAAGCTACAAGAGATCTCCAAGATCTCAACAAGATCACAATGATCCACAATCACAAACTACACAAAAGAAAACCAACTTAGTGTATGCTAGGATACAACAAGTATATAACAAATGTTACAAGTGCACTAAACTATGACTACAACACCTTGTATCTTTTTGATACTTTGTGTTCTTCTCTTGCACTAGTGGAGGAATGAAGGTGATCACTTGGTTGGATGATAGGATCACTCTATAAACAAAAGAAACTAACTAAATGATCAAAGGAGAGTAAATGTGATAAGAGTTTTAAACTCAGAAAGTTGTGTGTGAAAATGGATGCTCAAAAACTGTGAAGTGGGCTGGTATTTATAGGCAGAAAACATTTACCCGTTATAGTGGGACGGTACCACTAAATACCACACGGTACCACTAAATTTAGTGGTACCGTGGTACTGTGCCAGACAAGAGACGCTCCATTTTTTATTTTTAGTGGTGAAAGTTTATTTGGGGAAGTTTGGAGCTGATTTGGGGGGGGGGGGGGGAATAACTATTACAAATTTTAAACTTATTTTTCCAATTAAAACATTTCTTTGTAATTTAAAAATAATTTGTAAAGTATATTTTTGAAAAAATGTTTTGTCACATTAAAAATGTGAAGTTTGAAACACAAATTCATTTCTTTGATCATTCGCCAAGTTGTAAATTTGTTTGTTCTTATCTAGAGTGATTTACGTAGAAACGGGACATTTCGACTAAAAACTTGTTTACGTTAATTTTGACGTAAAGTGTTTTCACATTTTGTTATCATCAAAACGTGGAGTTATCGAAAGATATAAATAACGTTTTTAGGATATTATATGCATCAACACTCCTCTCCTTATGTGTTTCGGCCGACCAACTCCAAGAGGAGATGGGATTGCTTTCTTGGGCTCCAAGTTATTGAAATCCTATATAATGAATCCCTTATTCATTAAATCATTCATAACTTTTAACCCTAAAGCTAGTTTCTCTTCTTTTCTTCTTCCTCCCTCACTATAGCCGATCGTACACCCCTTTGAGAAGCAAGGTATGATTTGTTTTGTGATCCATGTGATTCACTAGCTTATTGGTTAACGAAAACTACCATTCTAATTGAATTGCTATAACAAACGTGTGTGTGAGATCGTAGAGAAAACCTAATTGGTTTTTTGGTGGTTTTTGTGTGTCGTTAAACACAAAGGGACGATCCAAGCAAACCCTAAACCTAGGGTTTACTAGTTTATTAATCTTGATTTGATTTGCGTGGAAGCTAACAAGGTACGTTTACTTTTAGGTTAATTTGTTATACTATATGATTTATTTTCCGCTGCGTACTCTTGATGCATATATGTTAATTATGTGATAATATGGATTATATATTTCAACAGTGGCATCACGAGCCGTTATATAGTGTAATTAATTACCTAAAAAACGTTAAGATTAATTTGATCAATTGTTGCATGCAATTTAGGTTTTCTTGATTTTTTTTAACCCTTTGGGTTGATCGATTTAAAAAAAAATAGTTTTGAGTTTTTTAAATTATAGAAACCCTAATCCAAGTTTGCATGAAATCTTAGTGTTTAAATAACATATAATTAAGATTATTTGACGTTAAAATGATCTTGTTACCTTTATTAATTGTTAATATGTGTTTTTATATGTGATTCATGATAAAAAAAAAAAAAAAAAAAAAAAAAAAAAAAAAAAAAAAAAAAAAATGCATGTTTTGTCATGTATCTTGAATCTTAATATATAATATTACTTGTAATAATATTACTTGTATGTATTAATTGTTAAATGCTTTTACATGCTTAATTAGACGATAAGTTAATTAATTAAGACATATTAGTTAATTAAATTGTATGACACCTAATTACTTAATATTTAATTAATTCCAAAATTGGGTAAGACCCCATACTTATCGTATTTTAATCAAATTATATGTATTATTGTATACATTTTACGTAGGGCTTACGCTATCCATTTATAGATGTAAGTGGTCAATGTGTACCAAGCTCGAAAATAAGTGGGAGCCTTAGTTAAATATATACATGTTAGTTGATTTTAATTACGCATGTTATTAATTTTTAATTGTATTAGTTGTTTATTTTATTTGCTTTATTATTTGTTTGACTCATGTTTAAAGCAAATTGTGTGTTTGGAAAATAAATAAATTAGACTAATAACTATGAAATTAGAATCATTGATCTTGCGCAATCTTATGTGACAATAAATGGGTTCGCCTTACATGCGATAATGCTAACGCCTCCTACGTCGAGATTTGCAAGATCTAATGGTTTATAATATGTTTTCTAACTTAAAGTTTTATACTTTTTATCAATAACTATTGTTACAATAGGGTGATTGATAGTTATTCTACGCGTCACTTTTTGGTAATTATCCGAATAACTTGGGTTTTCTAACTCATGCAGCAGTAGGATATGGTAAGTTGGTCTTATCAATACCGCGATAAAAAGAATAATACTTTAACTTTGAAAACATGTTGCATCGTCAATTTTAAAAGTATAAAGTTATTATCGTATGTACACAGGATTTGCACATAAAATTAAAGGACATATACCATAATAAAATAACTAAATTGAGTAAAGTTTTTATTAAAACTCTATGATACGAAGATGTATGTATGCTTCTTCTTACATATTTGATTACACATCAAATTATAACGTACCCTTTGAAAAATTTAAGTTAATGCCATCCAATTAAAGGAACACTTGCAGTTACAGTTTACCTTGCGTTAGACGTAGCTAGATTGTAATCCCAAGGTAAATCTCCACTTATCGTGAGATGGTAATGGAATAAATTTACAGTTCTTTAAATAGGACAACTTAATTGAGTTACATGGTGAGACCCTTAACCCAAGGCATAAGATGGGATGAAACATGCTTACATGACACTATGCGATTGTCCCTAGTGCCATAAGTAAGTCCCATAATCTAGGAATTGCGCAGAATTGGCAATTATTCTTCGACGCTTACCTTATTGAGTATTAGATGATAATAAGCCCAAGTCCGTTTGTGAATTTAGGGTTTATATATTGTGTCCCAATAAAAATCATAACCGAACCGGAACCGTACCGGTACCGTACCGAAACGGTACCGATTCCAGATATACGGTACGGTACCGGTACCACGAAATAAGGCCAAAAAAAATTCGGTGCCTTTCAAAAGTGGTACGGGACTAATTCGGGAAATCCTGATTCGGTACCGAATACAAAATGTTCTTTTTTTTTTTTTTTTTTTCTTGGCCCATTAAGCAAGTAATTGAGGTGATTGAGGGTCAGATATTTCTTGAATGAATTAAAAACATTTAGATATTGGACCTGAAGGTTTAGAGTTATAATTCTACATGTCCTTAAGAAGAGCTCAGGTGTTACTTTAATAATTTTCAGGGTAAATATCATGTATAATAGCATATAAATTCAACCCAACTTATAATTCTTAAAAGATTTTAAGAAGTATACTAGAAGAATAAAATATTGAATTTGCATCACAAGTTTTCATTTCTGTTACTGCTTAGTAGGCATATGAGCTGTGCATTTAGAATAAAGTTAGAACGTTTTCATAAGCACCCATTATGCACGGGATTAAGAACTACTCCGTAGTACACTTTATAAACTAAAAATACAGATCCATAAAATCAAACAGTAGCATCAACTTACTAAAAAGCAAAAACACTCTAACCGTTAAAACATCATTTCATAACTGATTCACGTATCCCTACAGTTCACCTAAACCTTTAGCACACGTGAAATTGCATATAGTCATATACGCTCGAAATTAACAACAATCACAACAACAAATTGAGAAATTAGAATTAAACCACGCTGAATAACTAAAGTAGCCTAACCGAACGAATATCGAATCACAATGCAACATGATGTTTTGTCCTATTTTTATTAGCATGAGCTACGATTTTTTTTTTTTGTTTAACAAAAAACGGGAAGTACCGGATAGGTACCGATTTCCTGGTACCGAATACCGGTACCGGTACCGGTACCGAAATCCCGTACGGTACGGTACCGGTACCCCTTTTCATGCTCGGGAAAAAAAATGTACCACTAATTCGGTACGGGTTCGGTACCATTCTGGTACCGTGCTCATCCCTAGGTTTATATAATCCAACAGAAGTAATTAACGTGAGTAAGTTACTAAAGTAATGTAAAAGAGAGAAAATTGAAAATAAATCTCCACCGTCTAAAGTAGTGTTGGCATAAGAAATCTTTTGAATGGCTAACTTGCTTATTTGCCAAGTTAATTAAGACGTACTAACCAACTGTTTTTGTTGTTTTTGTAGGCTGTAAAATACCGAAATGAAGAAGTGTTTGTGATGCCCCATAAGTGGATAGCAAATGCATCTTTCGTTGTGAAGTTTTCAAAGATGGGATCATTGATGTTATTAAAATGGTTTCTGCTTTGTTTAATGGGGAAAGAAACCAGCCGGTTACCACAGAGTAAGACCTTCTTTCTTCATCTATGTAATGTGTTATTAATGACAATTTTCTTATGCGGTTTTAATATATTTTTTTTATAGCTGTGTGGATGTCTATCTATATCCGGTTACGGTATGGTCCTGAATACTTGATCGTTGGAAGATCCTATATGGACTGTGTTCATAAGGATGAAGTAACTCAAGAGCATTGTCTCTTACTATCGCCACCTAGGACAACAAGGAGCTTTTTAACCGGGTTAGATTAGTTACTTTTTAACACTGTTTTTGAGTATGTTTAGTGAGAGAAAGTGGAAAGAAGGATGGAAACTATTCCGCGATTAACTTGGTGAAGTTGCGTACATCTTAGTAAAAAAAACTTGCCCTCCCCGGTAACCTGAACAAGTAAAACCTCATTTATTTACCCGACTTCTTGGCCCACTAACCAAGTCGACACGTTTCTACTGTGTCGCAAATTTTTTTTCCTTGTATACAGGGGCGGAGCCAGGATTTCAAGTTAGGGGGGGGGGGGGGGGGATTTTTTTTTTTAAGACCATAGTTCCAAGAAATATAGCAAACCATTATAATCTAGAAAAATAGATGAACAACCAAATATCTAATAAAATAAAAAGTAATGCCTTAAACTAAATTGACTTACATCATACTTCATCAATCTTAATTAGAATTCTAGAATTGATGAAAAATTGACGAAAAGATCCTTTATGTCACGAACTAACCTGGTATTGGCGAAAAACTGTTAAGATATAAAAACACAACCTTTTATGTAAATGATAAGTAATAATTTTTTTTAAGAATATTCCAACCACCAAAATCTTTTAAACCATGTTGCTTGGAAGCTACGCTTATGAGGACCACAAGGAGTAAGAGGATAATGTGATTTAACAAGTTGATAAGGTCCGAGTCTAATATAAGTTCGTCTAATCTCGTCTTGTAGGTTTATAGGATAACTCGATATTTGGGGCCGCAAACCTGGATCACGAATCAAAGAGTCTAATTTGACCTCATTGGAATTAAATGTAGCATTTGTTTCAGGTTCAACTTGAACTTCAGGTGTCTCATCCACAATATTATCACCGTTGGTTTGATCTTGAGTTTGAGTTTCAGTCTCAGTTTGTGTTTGTGTTTGGATTTCGGGGTCATGAGCAATATCTTGTACTCGCTTGTAAAAAGAATCAATGGTTCTCTTCTTACTCATGACTCCTTAGTGAACCTAAAATCAAAAATTTTTTGTAACAAAAGTGAAATACAAGTTAACAATCAGAACATTGAAATCTCATAAAGTTTGTTAAAAGTGATCAACTATTTAATTGTTCATTAATGTTCTACAATTCTACAAGCAATTAGTACTTATCAAGCGATTATTAAAGGTTCTACACTTCTCTGAAAACTCTCGATTCAATTCAATAATACAAAACACAAACAAAATAAATGTGATAATTAATGAAAACTAAATAATAAAAAGTGTTTAATACCTTATTAGATGAAACTATGAAAGCAAAATTGTGTTTTGTAAATTTGATCGGATAGTTATGGATGAGGGAATTGCGAATACTGAGTTTTGTTATGTTAAAACTGAAAAAAAACACGTTATGCGTATAACTTGGGAGGGGCTATCATTAATTTTCAGATTTTGGGCTATATTGTATTGGGCTCAATGGGCTACCACTAGAACAAAAAGTGGAATTGGTTACACCAAATATGTGTGACGATATACATATAGTCACACATGGTTTTTTTCGTGTGTGTGACTAAAGGTGGTGTGACCATAGGGTACCTACGGTCACATGTTTTGGTTCTTTTTAGTCTCACTTACAAAAGAGTAACCAAAACGTTAAAATGTGTGACTAAATAGGTACAATTTTAGTTGGATTAATCAGCTTTGTGTGACCAAAAACTCTTATAGTCACACGAAGCATTTTCTTTTTGTATCTTTAGTCACATACAATTAACCATAAAGTGGCCAAAAGTGTGACCATATGGTGTTGAAAGTGAAGAAATGTATGTTTTGTGTGACTATAGATCATCCAATTGCCACATAAATTTGGTTTTTGTGTGGCCTTTTGTACCATTTAGTCACACAAAGCATTTTTCTTTTGGGTATTTAGTCACATACAATAAATCATAAAGTGGCCAAAGTGTGAATAAGTGTGACCATATGGTGTTTAAAGTGAAGAAATGTGTGTTTTGTGTGACTATTGATCATCCAATGGCCACATGAATTTTATTTTTGTGTGGCCTTTTGTTACATTTAGTCACACAAAGCGTTTTTCTTTTGGTATTTAGTCACATACAATAAATCATAAAGTGGCCAAAAGTGTGAATAAGTGTGACCATATGGTGTTTAAAGTGAAGAAATGTGTGTTTTGTGTGACTATTGATCATCCAATGGCCACATGAATTTTATTTTTGTGTGGCCTTTTGTTACATTTAGTCACACAAAGCGTTTTCTTTTGGGTATTTAGTCACATACAATAAATCATAAAGTGGCCAAAAGTGTGAATAAGTGTGACCATATGGTGTTTAAAGTGAAGAAATGTGTGTTTTGTGTGACTATTGATCATCCAATGGCCACATGAATTTATTTTTGTGTGGCCTTTTGTTACATTTAGTCACACAAAGCATTTTTCTTTTGGGTATTTAGTCACATACAATAAATCATAAAGTGGCCAAAAGTGTGAATAAGTGTGACCATATGGTGTTTAAAGTGAAGAAATGTGTGTTTTGTGTGACTATTGATCATCCAATGGCCACATGAATTTTATTTTTGTGTGGCCTTTTGTTACATTTAGTCACACAAAGCGTTTTTCTTTTGGGTATTTAGTCACATACAATAAATCATAAAGTGGCCAAAAGTGTGAATAAGTGTGACCATATGGTGTTTAAAGTGAAGAAATGTGTGTTTTGTGTGACTATTGATCATCCAATGGCCACATTTTTTTTTTTTTTTTTTTTTTTTTTTTTTTTTTTTTTTTTTTTTTTTTTTTTTTTTTTTTTTTTTTTTTTTTTTTTTTTTTTTTTTTTTTTTTTTTTTTTTTTTTTTTTTTTTTTTTTTTTTTTTTTTTTTTTTTTTTTTTTTTTTTTTTTTTTTTTTTTTTTTTTTTTTTTTTTTTTTTTTTTTTTTTTTTTTTTTTTTTGTGTGGCCTTTTGTTACATTTAGTCACACAAAGCATTTTTCTTTTGGGTATTTAGTCACATACATAAATCATAAGTGGTCAAAAGTGTGAATAAGTGTGACCATATGGTGTTTAAAGTGAAGAAATTGTGTTTTGTGTGACTATTGATCATCCAATGGCCCACATGAATTTTATTTTTTGTGTGGCCTTTTGTTACATTTAGTCCACAAAGCGATTTTTCTTTGGTATTTAGTCACATACAATAAATCATAAAGTGGCCAAAAGTGTGATATAAGTGTGACCATATGGTGTTTAAAGTGAAGAAATGTGTGTTTTGTGTGACTATTGATCATCCAATGGCCACATGAATTTTATTTTTTGTGTGGCCTTTTGTTACATTTAGTCACACAAAGCGTTTTTTCTTTTGGGTATTTAGTCACATACAATAAATATAAAGTGGCCAAAAGTGTGAATAAGTGTGACATATGGTGTTTAAATGAAGAAAATTGTGTTTGTGTGACTATTGATCATCCAATGGCCACATGAATTTATTTTTGTGTGGCCTTTTGTTACATTTAGTCACACAAAGCATTTTTCTTTTGGTATTTAGTCACATACAATAAATCATAAAGTGGCCAAAAGTGTGAAAAGTGTGACCATATGGTGTTTAAAGTGAAGAAATTGTGTGTTTGTGTGACTATTGATCATCCAATGGCACATGAATTTTTTTTGTGTGGCCTTTTGTACATTTAGTCACACAAAGCTTTTTCTTTTGGGTATTTAGTCACATACAATAAATCATAAAGTGGCCAAAAGTGTGAATAAGTGTGACCATATGGTGTTTTAAAGTGAAGAAATGTGTGTTTTGTGTGACTATTGATCATCCAATGGCCACATGAATTTTATTTTGTGTGGCCTTTTGTTACATTTAGTCACACAAAGCTTTTTCTTTTGGGTATTTAGTCCATACAATAAATCATAAAGTGGCCAAAAGTGTGAATAAGTGTGACCATATGGTGTTTAAAGTGAAGAAATGTGTGTTTTGTGTGACTATTGATCATCCAATGGCCACATGAATTTATTTTTGTGTGGCCTTTTGTTACATTTAGTACACAAAGCTTTTTCTTTTGGGTATTTAGTCACATACAATAAATCATAAAGTGGCCAAAAGTGTGAATAAGTGTGACCATATGGTGTTAAAGTGAAGAAATGTGTGTTTTGTGTGACTATGATCATCCAATGGCCACATGAATTTTATTTTTGTGTGGCCTTTTGTTACATTTAGTCACACAAAGCGTTTTTCTTTTGGGTATTTAGTCACATACAATAAATCATAAAGTGGCCAAAAGTGTGAATAAGTGTGACCATATGGTGTTTAAAGTGAAGAAATGTGTGTTTTGTGTGACTATTGATCATCCAATGGCCACATGAATTTTATTTTTGTGTGGCCTTTTGTTACATTTAGTCACACAAAGCGTTTTTCTTTTGGGTATTTAGTCACATACAATAAATCATAAAGTGGCCAAAAGTGTGAATAAGTGTGACCATATGGTGTTTAAAGTGAAGAAATTTGTGGTTTGTGTGACTATTGATCATCCAATGGCCACATGAATTGTATGTTTGTGTGGCCTTTTGTACCATTTAGTCACACATATCATGTTTCTTTTGGGTATTTAGTCACATACAATTAAGCATAAAGTGGCCAAAAGTGTGAATAAGTGTGACCATATGGTGTTTAAAGTGAAGAAATTTGTGGTTTGTGTGACTATTGATCATCCAATGGCCACATGAATTGTATGTTTGTGTTGCCTTTTATACCATTTAGTCACACATATCATGTTTCTTTTGGGTATTTAGTCACATACAATTAAGCATAAAGTGGCCAAAAGTGTGAATAAGTGTGACCATATGGTGTTTAAAGTGAAGAAATTTGTGGTTTGTGTGACTATTGATCATCCAATGGCCACATGAATTGTATGTTTGTGTGGCCTTTTGTACCATTTAGTCACACAAATCATATTTCTTTTGGGTATTTAGTCACATACAATTAATCATAAAGTGGCCAAAAGTGTTAATAAGTGTGTCCATATGCCGTTTAATTTGAAGAAATTTGTATTTTGTGTGACTATTGATCATCAAATGGCCACATGAATTGTATGCGTGTGTGGCCTTTTGTAACATTTAGTCACACAACGAATTAATTAAACAGTGACCAACAGTGTTAATAATAGTGACTATATGCATCTTTTAGTCACATTTAAGAAATCAATATATATATATATATATATATATATATATATATATATATATATATATATATATATATATATATATATATATATATATATATATATATATATATATATATATAATTCAAATAAATTCAAATACAATAAAATTGGCGTAAAATTGGAATGTATATAAAATTGTAATGCCGTAATACCAACAGTGTTTTGATATATCAAAACAAATTCAAATACAATAAAATTGGAATGTATATAAAATTGTAATGCCGTAAATAATAAAATTCTCAATAATTTAACGACTTCCGAGTCTTGATCTTCTGAGCAGCTTCACTTTTCATGGATTCAATAGAGACGTAGTTGCGCTTCCCTGTTAATTTAGGTGGAACTTTGTTATGCTCACTAATCATTTGTATGGTACTTGGTGGTGTTGCCTGTAGGAAACAAAAAGCCGGGTGTATCAAATACTGAATTAAATATGAGAAATTATATATATATGTAGCTTGATAAAACACATGCATGTATGTACCTGATCTTCCAAAATCACTTGCTCCTTTGGCCATGCATAAAAACCACCTACTGCCTCCATAACTGTTTTGAAACCGTTACCTCCTACATCCGGTATGCAAGCTGCATCCTGTAAGGATTTATCAATAGACACTTTGTAGCAATCCTTGGGGAGTGGTTTGTTATGAAGCATTTGTTTTCCATCACTCTTGTATACGCGACCCAAAGCAATAATAGTTGTTTTCTTTGAGTGCCACAGTTTGCACTTAATTACCTAAAAAAATGATTTGTTGCATGTATGTATCAGAAATTAGTTAAACAAAATAATATATGAACATGTTTAAATACATACTTGTGGTAGTACTAGTAATGAAGACTCATCTTCTTGTGATTGGGAAGCTTGACGTGCATCCTTTCGTTTTCCTCTAGTCGTTTTCTTAGATGCGACAGATTTAACAGTTACCTATACATATAAAACACAGTAAATAAGACATGCATGTAGATTTCAAAAATCACATGTGGAAGTTTTATTACTTACACTTGTTTCCTTTTCCTTTTCCAAAGTTGATAGTCCGTTAGACTTCTGAATGCTCGCAACTTTCTCACATCCAGAAACACGTGTTCCGGCATCCGCATCAGCACTGCTGTTTATATGATTAATGTTCACCGGAGACACCTGCAATATAATGTGTTTAAGAAGACTGCAGCAGTTTTTAAAAGGGTCAATAAAAGATGGAATGTTACTTCTGGTTGTGTCAATGGACTTGGCGTCAATGGAGTTGTTGCCAATGGAGTTGTTGCCAATGGAGTTGACGTCAATGGAGTTGATGCCAATGGAGTTGACGTTGAGTTCGACTGCCCCTTTTGTGCAGCCAATTGCTTCATCAAATCCTGGATTACCGCATCTTTTTCTGAAAGTTGGCGTCTCTCATTCTCAAGTTCACTTTGAAGTAACACCACTCTTTCATCAGATGGTTGTTTGTTTCGAGGCAGATCAAAATACCTCCTGTAGGTTACTCCACCTCCCACTCCTCTCGCATATCCTCCCTTTTCCTTACCTAATACAACTGTCATGGCATCACTGCCATGATCAACCTTCAAGGTTCCTTGTTTGATCTTGTCCTCCATTTCTTTCTGCACACACAATATGGGAAATAGGTTATTATATGTTGATCCCACTTTAATATAAGCAAGAAGACTTTTTAGCCCCACTATGAACATTATAATAAAATATGCAGTAAAACTTACAATTTTTTCTCCCACGGCTCTAGTATCATCATCGTAAAAATCTCCGTCTTTGTTCTTCCTTCCTGTCAACCACAGCGTGGTACGCGGTGGTTCTTCATCTGGTTCAATTTCTTTACGATCGATCTTATAAACATCAAATTCATACACACGTAAGATAAACCAATATAAACGCAAGTATGATGCTATTAAGTGCAAATGTTTCAAGTTACCATTTGATCTCTCACATGGGCGTATCCACCTCGTCCCATTCTATGCTGATAAAGAGACTTGGAACGCGCCACTTTTGTTGCAGCTGATTTCACCTTGCAACACAAAATCATAAGGCATTTAGATGTAGTAATCCTGATATACTATAGAACTAATATATATGGAAACAGCAAATGCTTGAACTTGAATAAAAATTTACTAATTAACACCTTGTATTCATCGCTTTGTGTATAATTTACAAAATTGACCCAATCATCGGCTTTTACAATTGCATCATAGTTAGTCGGGACTTCATTTAGCTTAGAAGGTGTTTCTAGGTTGGGCAATATGTAGTTTTGTGTCAATTTCCTTCTGAAATTGCGTAGAAGTTGACCAAGACGATTCATTAACATCCTTCTGGCTGTCAAGTCAACATCAAAAAATCGCTGCAAAGATTAACACAATGTTCCTAATTAGTTGCACATAATGTAAATGCTACGTATATATTTCATGCTATATTACTGGGTTAAAAAATAGTATAGGTTTACCGTGATTTCGTCCCACATTTTGTCTCTTGCTTCTGAATCAACCTTCTTCCAGGATAGAATCCTGACACCTACATGCTCACGAACCAAGTCTCCCAAAAAACTAGAAAACAATGCTCGGTGTTTTCCTGATATCCTATTCATAGCATCGAAGGTTACACTGAGCTTCTCTCCACCTGCTTTTCCATATTCCCTTCGAAACTTTGCTAACCTGGTTATGCCCCTCTTTTTGACATAACCATTTGATTGGTTGTTATCACCTTCACCATCATCAGAAAACTGCTCCGATTCATATCCCAAAGTGTGGTCAGGATTTTCATTATCAGAAAAATCAATATTATCATGATCAATCTCTTGGATTTCCATGATTCGTCTGAAGCAATGTGTAAAAGAAAAATAGTAAACTAAATTGGTGAATAATGGTTTAAAAAGTTATTGTTTTAATGTTTTGAATGAAGGCTGATTTTTTGGAGAAAAAATAGGGCATATGATGGGGCAGTTTTTCATTTAAGGAAATCATAATCTCCAGAGTTAATTTTAATTTTTTTTTTTGAGAATTTAAACATTTCACAAAAAAATTTGGCTCCAAAATTTTTAATTAAGAATTTTAACATTTCATTAAATTTTTGGCTCCAAAACACCCATATAACTTTTCATGACAGAAATTGTGCTTACACACAGTCCCAAACACCCATATAACTTCAAACCCGCTGTCCCAAACACACATATAACTGCATAAACACAAAAATCACCACATGGCGCATACAAATGAACAAACACGAGCTAATAGCAACAATCAATGAGCCTAAACAACTTTGAACAAGAATCAAACAATATGAGTAGTGATCACTTAGCTTAATCAGCTGTGATGCTATGGGGGCAAGAAAAAGGTCAAAATAAGTTTAGTAAATAAGCTATACAGTCCACAACAAGCTTGGATCAAACAAGACAGCCAAAGACGCTTTCTAAAATACCAAATTACAAACTATGAGCTCAAGGTATGATCAAAATATGGGCTTATGAATCTAGGGTGAAAAAACCACTTGTTATGGGTTGCACACCAAACTTCTGGCAAATGAAAATTCATCAAATATCAGCTGTTTGGACAAGTTATGGGTTGCACAGGACATTCAAATGCCCCAACAGGCCACTTTGAGATTGATTCTAAGCAAGCACAGACAAAAACAGAGCAACACATACCAATTGAACACCTCAATTCACTTTCTTTACTATAACCAAATTCATATAATGAATTTCTTAGCTAACTACCGTAGTTGCATAGGAATATATACAAGACAAGAATTAAAAACACAACATAGACAAGAACCTTAACCATAATTTTCATTAATTATAATAATTCCATACATTGTTGATTAAACGATACTACATTGTTCATCACTACTTCAGTCTCCCCACTAAAATCGATGAGGTCGTCAATCACACGCCTTGCAAGTTGGTTGGGACCGTTTGGTGCTGCCATTGATAAAGATATTTGGTGTTATAGGATAATGATCGGATTTTTGATAAAACTTGTTGAAGAAGAGTGATATGGAAGGAGAATGGGGAAGAGTGATTTATATAGGGGACGTTTGTGGTGGAGATTAGAGGTGTGAACAGGGACGTTTGGTTTTCAGACGGCGGTTATTTGATTGAGGAGAGACGTTAGTTACTAGTTAGAGTATAAAGATGATGATGAAACACTATGGAAACCGTGTGTAAAAGTATAAGAAATGGCAAACTTAAGTCCTCCTTCTTTCAAAGTATATATCACTATAGATTAGGGTTCTTGATCGGTTCGGTTATCGGGTTGGTCGATTAGTTCGGTGTTATTAAATGTGTTTTCTTTTTAATTCGGGTCGTTAAACACATTAACGTGTAAAGACATTTGAAAACGGACGTAAACGGGCAAAAACGGACAAAACAGAATAAACGGAAGAAAACGTGTAAGCAAGTAAGAAAAGGTATGAACGTTAGATAATATACGATAATGTATAAAACAGACAAAACGGTATAAAAAATGAGGAAAACGTTATAAAACATGTAGAAACGGTCTAAAACATGATTAAACAGGGCGAGAAACGTGTAAACACGGACTAAAACGTATAAAAACCGACTAAGAATTATAAGACGTAGGAAAACTGAGGAAAAAGTATGAAAAACATGAAAATGACAAAAACCTACGAAAACGGATAAAAACGTGTAGAGACGGAGTAATCCATGACAAAACGGGGGATAACGTGTAAACATGGACGAAAACGTGTACACACGGACGCAAACGTATCATATAACCTAAAGATACCTTAACGACAGTATGACACAGTCTTCATCATAGTACATATGACTTTACTGATTTTATGGCCTCCTCAAATGTCAAAATTAACGTGCCCACCTTTAATAACTTTAACACACTTCATATAACCTTCACAATATAACTATACACATACCAAGTCTATGCAACCCATGGATGACCAGCGATAATGGCTAATTCACATGGTGGGTCATGGGTAGTAGGTTATAACTGGTCACATTCATTAATGGGTATTTGACATCATATGGGCATTGGGTTATAGTTGTTTAGGGTGTCATTTCAATGAATAGTACGTATGTATAATATTATGTTATCAAAAACCCGACCAAATGGTCAAGATGCTCTCTCCCTGAGATATTCCCGGGTCGTTTTAACTGAGCTAATGTAAAATATTGATCATGTTCGTTAAGTTAATAAATAAACGAACATAAACAAACTTTTACCAAACAAATCATGAAATGTTCAATGAACGTTCTGTTGATACAAAAGTTGGGCGTTCCTTAATTCCGTACCAATCAGATCTTAATGCTTGAGACCTGCGCACTTAGAAAACAAAAAGACACCGTTAGGCTTATCGTGGGATTGTCTCCCACGATTATCCTCCGGCGTGAGAGTAAGTAATCGGTTTTTAGGGTTTAGTTGAAGAGTTAGGGTTTTGTAAGTCGTACCTTTAATGAGAGTCGAGAGACTCTTTATATACACACGAAACCCTAGTTGGTTTCGTGCTCCTCACTCCTCAGCGTATCCCGCATAGGTCGGTTTTGATACGTATCCCATAAATAAGAGATATCCTATCAAGACCATAAATAATTTCGGGTTTGGGCCAACGTAAGCCCAAACCGTTATCGTAATAGCCCATTCGTGCTGGGTTTGAGCCCATTCGTGATGGACTGGAGTCCATTCGTGTTGGACTTGAGTATGGGTCGGGTTCGTGGACCGAATGCAGACTATACGTCATCACGTTCAGTTCGTTTACAGTCCTAGCTACTCACAGGATTCTAATAGGCCGGGAAATAGTAATTTGTAATTTAAAGCCTAGAAATTCAAAATAACTTTTCTTAAGTCCTAAATGACTAAAAATAATTTTAGGAAAAATAATTTTATTTTTTTGACTTTTATTTTATTTTTTAATAATTAAAAACTAATTTTAAGTAATTAAATGATAAAAAATAGTAAACTGATTAAGAATACACAAGAAAAATGTGCAATAACTACTTAAAGTATTTAAGTTTGAAGCAAAAATAAAAGTGACAAACCAACTTATTTAAATAAGCTGTAATAAGCTTAAAAGGAGAAATAAGCTAACAGCCTAAAAAAGTTTGTTTATATACAAAACAATGTAAGATATTTAATGAAGAAGTCCCAAGGGCAAGTGGTAAGGGTGTGGTGTGTTGAGGCGTTCAAAAGGTTGAGGCTGGTGAGGTCTCAAGTTCGAGCCTATGGTTCCCCTTGATTTCCCAGCTTCCCTTTTTATGTTTTTTATGAAAAACTTTTTGATAAGATATTTTTAAACTTTCCCTCCAATATGTTCTTCAAATATATTTGTCAATTCCCTCCAATATGACTTAAGAGCTTTTTGGAGCTTTTTTGGGCAATGCACGTTGTCGGTAGTAGATTACTAGTGTATAACGGTATTATGAACTGTCCAGCATGTAAACGTAACTTTATTATTTATTTAGACAATTTTCTATTGAAATATGCATATGTCCTTTTACGTCATTTTACATATATATATAATACAGCTACAACTATGTTACCAAACGTTTTTATTTAAAAGACAGCTACTGCTCACGGCTACTGCTCACAGTTACTGCTCACAGCCACTGCTCACAGCTACAGCTCACTGCTACTGCTACTTTTACCAAACACAGCCTTAGTAATTAAGTTAACGAACATGAACAATATTTTTATGTTTGCGAACGTCCGATTTTCATTTAAATAATATAAATTTTTTTTATTTATTATTTAAAAAAAAAAAATTTTAAAGAAATTTCATTTACTACCACTTTGAACCAAAAAAATTATGCGTGCATCTCCCATTTATATCTCACGTAAACTTTAATTCCGGCCATTTGGTTTCACAACAAATTAAAACACCACCTAACACACACAGGCAACCAAAACGTCATCTCCAACTTGTCTGCACTACTACAACAGGTTAGGGTTTCATCTTTTTGATCAACATCAAAGTAAACTTTTTTATTTCCTTTTTTTACGAACTTGTTTGAAGTGATGTATGCCGAACTTGTTCATAATGTGTCGATCGCTTTACCTTATATATGTATTGCTCTGATTAACTAATGTGTTCATGTTACTGTAGTTTAAACTCATTTGTGTGAAATGGTTATAAACATTATTTTAATTAGTCATAAGAAGTTGCATGTAGGTTTCCCTCTCAAACACAGTTGATAGCCTAGAAATTAGAATCTACTAATATGATACTTGCAATGTCAAGTCTAGTAACTTTGTTGATTAGTAATGAGATACCTTATTAGGGATTGTTGATTATTTAGGGGAAAATGTTATATATTGAATGGATTGAAGTTGTGGTATAAAATTGGTTTCGGTCGGGTTCAGTTTGTATTAGCATGTAGGAATGAGTTGGTTTCGGTCGGGTTCGGTTTGTATATATAGAATTACTTTAAAGGGAGAATGTTAAAGTATTTGTGTGTTGATCCATTTGGGTTCCATTAGCAAATTTTCATTAGCAAGTAAGGATGCAAATTTATAGGTTGCCAATTAACAAAAAAATTAGACCCCCGCATACTTTTTCGTTTATGATACATAAAGATTTTATGTGTGTTTGAATTTTATAGTATAAACAATGTATTACCTTAACATGTGCCCTGTTTTTGTGTAGAAATATGGCCGTTGAATTTGTGATAAGTTTAAACCAAAACACGTTTCCGGAGTCTCAGGTAATCTCACACATACGCCTTAATTACATTTTATACCATAAATGTTTGTATAATGAATGTCAAATAAATTATTGAAATGCTTTCAGGAACTACCACATGTCTACGCCGAATCATGTTACCATGGAAGGCGGGAGATTTACATCACAAGCGCTCAGCGGGTTCGTTTCAGAGTACAAATAGAGACTGAAACTAACCGCCCCATTGTGCTGACAGGAAAGAGATGGAGAACGTTTGCTTTGGAAAACCTGAGTCGGGCTGTTAGGATGTTGCATTTCGTTGAGGAAGGTGATGACTGCTTCTTTGTTACCGGATACACTCAAGACGGAGCTGAATTTGGTGGCTACCACATGAATGCTGGTCGGGTTTCAAGGTTCCAGTCTCGTGTTTTTTCCTTCTATGATCAGATCCAGGTATTATAGCTTCATAATTTACTAATCTTATGTCAAACATGTGATTTCATAAGTCAATGAATATTAAATTTTAATGTACTTATAAGGTTACTCTTAAAATTTATTTGCAGACACTGCCAGCTGCATTCCTTGGTGGCTTAGGTAATGCACAGCAGATTAGAATCAAAGTAGACGGGGAAAACTTTGATGTTGGTTTGAATGCTGTTGAAGCGGGAGGAGCCAACGGGCAGCTGCTGTATGAGTTGGACCCCGATGATTGGAACAAGCTTGAAGAATCTGTTGGTTTAAAAGCTGGAATGATTATCATCTTCACAAGGAAGCGCGCAACAAAGTTTTCGCTTATCGGCTTCAGTCGTGAAGGTAGTCTAACTAAAGACGCGCATTTCCTTGGTGCCACCAGCTTGCTACCTGATCAGCCCGGTTTGTTATTGACCGAAAAAGGTAAAAATTTACGAAATACTTTCATACTACACGTTATATCTGTCAGTGATTTATTTATATTATAATTAAAATTCTTTATAGATGACAATCGCTTGAAGCATATTTGCCAATGGCCTTCACATCAAGACCACTTTGGTGAAGGTCATGCATTCTAAAAGAGATTGTCAACAATTCAAGTGAATCAAGAACTTGTACGTATCTCAGCATTCATAGATATTCTTTACTTTTGTTTAATTAGTTGGAACAAACTAAAAACTTACTAGTAATTTGAACTGCAGGATATCCCGGCAGATTTCCTGTTGCAGCATCCTATCCACCCATACCGGAAGGTCCTCATGAGACATCGTGGTGTCGAATGTTTCATGAGTATGACGATGAAGCCCCACAAAGCCGATCCTGAGATGGCCGGTGGTGTGACTGTCTATGGGATGTGGAGGAAGTTTGCCGCTGATTGCTCTTTCGCAACAAACAAGCTCATCAGGTTCAAGTTCATGTATTTCAACGTTGATGTCAGTGGTGGTGATCATTTGCAAGACTCTGTGTATCCCGTGTTTCATCTGTGCTAACTTCATTGGATGTGTCCATCTTCGAACAATTTCTGCTTCATTTGAACTCAAACAATATTTATTATATTTTTTGTTAGTAAATACCCCCTTAAGTATATAATTTTTTGGCAGTGATGTGTGTTGTCAACATGCATTCATTGGGGGTATTTTACTTATGATATATTACTAAATTTGAACAATATTAGTACTGTAATTATACGTTAGTTAAGTTGAACAATTAGTGTTAATTAGTTACTTTCAACAATTATGGAATCTAATATAACTCTACTTTTATGAATATGCATGTAATGTAATTTAGTATGTCTTATGCAATCTTGTTAAACTGACATAATTGACATGTTATCTGAAAACAAAATGCTCAATCTTAAACCAATTAACTATCCACAAATTTTTTGATTAGTATTGGGATGGGGTTGATGACATTTTTTGGAGGAATAAAATTAAATTAGGCACATTACCAAACTGCTTCTTAAGTCATATTGGAGGGAATTGACAAATATATTTGAAGAACATATTGGAGGGAAATTTTAAAAAAGCTCAGTTTCGTGAAATTTTTTATAAATTTTGTAAAAATTTACATGTATTCCCCCAAAGTTTTCATCAATCCCATTCTAAACTAATCAACAAAATTTCAAAACTCCTCCTATCACAGCCAAGAATACCTCTCATATCACCACAAAACCCGTCACCACCATAACTCTCCTGTCATAGAGCCACCACACCCGTCACCACTGGTAAGTATTGTTATGTTTGTTTTGTATTAATCGTTCTAACAAAATATATACGTACCCCTACAGTTATAACCATATTAGGTATTTCAACATTTGTTTTGATACCTAATAACCTCTTGTAAATTATGTCACTTTCTTGGTAAATGTAGATAGTTAATTGGTTTTACAATATAAGTAACCCTGTAAACCCTTGTACTACATGAACATGGAACAAGAATTTAGCTTCTTAATTGGTTATCCCTCCTTGACCCAAACACCCCTATAGGAACTGTTTCATTAGACTTCATTGAATTATTAGCATAATTGAATACCACATTCCTGTTGGTATTTTAGTGTAATGTAAATGGTGTTTAATATGCAAATACGTATCGACACTTAGTTGCAAATGAGGGTCGATACTTAGTTGCATATTAATGGGACTAACGAGGGTTCAAGGGGAATTGGTACTACTAGTTATAGCAGTTAGTACGGTTAGTTATGCTAAGATACTGCTAGTTGGCTAAGGTACTGTTAGCGTTGTTGGTTTAAGAGCCTGCTGTTTACGAAACTAACCTGCTGTTAGTTAGTTTATTAGCCTACTGCTACGAAACTAACCTGCTGCTAGTTAGTTTATTAGCCTGCTGCTAAGGTTATTAGTCTGCTGCTAATGTTCATTACTTGGACTGTCTTTTTATTTTTTATGCTCATCAATTGGAGTTTCATTTTGTCTTCTATACTCATCAATAACTTGGGCTGTCTTTTAAACTTGCCTGCAGGGACCACATTCATAAACATGGACAAGACTTGGATGGTAAATAAAAGGACCACCAAATCTTATATTGATGGAGTACAGGCGTTTATTAATTATGCAGTAGACAACTTGCGTAAGATGGGGAACATCGACCCACGAGTTAATAAACTTCATCTTAAAATGCCATGTCCGTGTACAAACTGTTGTAACCACATAAATCAAACAGTGGAGGAAGTGCAGTGGCATTTATTCACGAAAGGGATTGATCTAACCTACATAAAGTGGATCAAACATGGAGAGAAGGATGAGCCATCAAAAAGTTCCCCAAAAACTGTTGACGCTACAACAGAATTTGTTGACGACACGGATTTTGCTTCATATATTCCAACAGATGGCCCAGCAACGGTAGATATGGTTAACGCTACAAAAGATAATTTTGAATCAGAGGATGACCTTGTCAAGTTTCAAGAACTATTATTAGATGCAGAGAAGCCTCTTTACGAAGGATGTCCCGACTTCACAAAGATGTCCGCAATAGTTAAACTACTTAACTTAAAGGGTAAGTACGGATGTTCTGATAAGTTCTTTACTGAATTACTAGGATTATTAAAAAAGATGCTACCTGCTGGTAACGAAATGGTGGAAAAAACATATCAAGCCAAAAAAGTTGTGAAGTTGATGGGTTCAGGATACAAAAAGATACATGTATGTATCAACAATTGCCTTCTTTACTGGAAAGATGACAAGGATTTGACTATGTGTCGAACTTGTGGGACATCAAGATGGAAGGTGGATAAGAAGACACATAAAGTGTACGAAAACATTCCAGCAAAGGTAATGTGGTACTTTCCAATTATACCAAGACTGCAACGACTATTTAAGATAGAAAGAATTTCAGAAGATTTAAGATGGCACGCCACACGGAGGATAACCGACGGTGTGTTACGTCACCCCGCAGATTCACAGGCATGGCGTACCATAGATGAAAAATTCCCGGAAATTGCTGAAGATCCAAGAAATATACGGCTGGGAATATCGGCTGATGGGGTTGACGTACACACGGGAAATAGGCATCACAGTGTATGGCCAGTTTTAACTGTCATATACAACCTTCCTCCATGGTTGTGTATGAAAAGAAAGTTTATCAATCTTTTGGTATTAATATCGGGATACCCGGGAAATGATATCGATGTGTTTTTAGAACCGTTGGTAGATGATCTGCATACCTTATTCGAAAAAGGGGTTCATACATATGATGCATCCACAAAAGATTACTTTAAGCTACGTGCCGTTGTGTTATGGACAATAAATGATTACCCTGCACTTGGTACACTATGTGGATGCCCGTATAGTGGATTCAAAGGTTGTGTGGTTTGCGGGAAAGATACAAACTGTGTTAGACTTTCTGCCTCGTCCAAGCAAAGTTATGTTGGACACAGATGATATCTACCATATGACCATCCGTTCAGAAGGCAAAGGAAGGCATTTAATGGACAACCAGATTTTCTCCCGGCTCCAACTCCAATGACCGGGGAACAAATATACAACGAGGTACAACATATTGAAAATAAATGGGGAAAAGGAAAACGAACAAACAATAATGCATCAGAAAACCAAGAACATACGGGAGGCAGAGGTGGGAAGATTAAAAAGCAGAAAAGAAACACAACAGACGAAGAGGGTTGTTCAAGCCAAGTAAACGGACAAAACGGTGCGTATTGGAAGAAATTCAACATTTGGTACCGAAAACTTAGGTATTGGAGGCATAATTCTGTTACACATTGTATTGATTTTATGCATGTGGAAAAGAATGTTGCTGAGAGCCTCGTCGGAACTTTGCTACATGTTCCAGGAAAGACGAAAGATGGACTGAATGCTCGATTGGATCTGGCTGAGTTGGGGGTAAAACAAGAGTTGTTTGCTAGGCAAGAACAAGACGGTACAACACTACCTCCAGCAGGTTACACATTAAGTAATGCTGAAAAAGACATTTTTTGTGATACGTTGCACAACATCAGGGTACCTCAAGGCTATTGTTCAAATTTCTCTAGTTTGGTCAGCCTAAAGGATAGGAAGCTCATTGGCCTAAAATCGCATGACTATCACATGTTAATGCAAGAGTTTCTGCCCGTTGCAATACGTTCAATCATGCACCCACCCACACGATATGCTATTATCAGGTTTTGCTTTTTCTTTAAATCGATATGCAGCAAAGAAATAATATCGCAACAACTAGATAATATGCAAGCAGAACTGGTAGTGACACTCTGCCTACTCGAGAAGTTCTTTCCTCCATCTTTTTTTGATATTATGATACACTTGACTGTGCACCTTACTAGGGAGGTCAAATTATGTGGTCCCGTATGCTTTCGGTGGATGTATCCATTCGAAAGATGTATGAAGGTTATTAAAGGACATGTGCGAAACAGGAATAGACCAGAAGGATGCATTGCTGAGGAGACTATTGCGGAAGAAACAATAGAGTTTTTTAGCGAATATCATAAATCCATGGAAACTATTGGTCTCCCACATGATAAACATGAAACTGATGAAAATGAGGACGGAAAGCCATTGTCGGCCGGCAAATCAAGTGAAGTTTCTGCGGAACTCTTTCAGAAAGCACATTTGTATATAATACAGAATACAGATGAAATTGTACCGTATATCGAGTAAGTTTTAATAACACATGTCTATTTCCTTACTTAAAATGATCTATCAAATATAATAATCAAACACATTGTTTCAGGCGACACAAGCAAGTTTTGAAAACACAAAACCCGGGTAAACGAATTGCATTTCTGGAGAATGAACACAGTAAATCCTTTGCTAAGTGGTTACGCAAAGAGGTAATTAATCTTATGCTATTTATAATTGACTTTTTTTTTCACTGCCATACATAGTTTAGTTTTCACTGCCAGACATAGAATGAATGTGTGTTTGGGAATGCAATTAGGATGCCATACTAAATCCTTCCAACTTGTAATGAAATTCAGGTTGAGAGAGAGTTAAACATCGACAAAGAAAGTGTATCAGAAACTGTAAGGTGGATATCATATGGACCACGCGCCAGCGTAGTGAAATACGATGCATATATCATCAATGGGTATACCTTTCGTACGAAATGTCATGAAGGCAAAGTTTACCAGAACAGTGGGGTTAGTGTTGAGGCATTAGATATGCACATATCTAAAGAAGTTGCAACCACAAGGCAAGCGTTTTATTATGGGGTTTTGCAAGAGATATGGGAGCTAGATTACCGTTACAGGCAAATTCCTCTTTTCAAATGTGATTGGGTTAATCACAAAGGTGGTGTGAAACGCGATACTATTCTTGGGTATACATTGGTTGACCTGAATAATTTAGGCCACAAGGTTGATCCGTTCATATTAGCCTCACAAGCACGACAAGTGTTTTATGTGCAAGACCAGTTAGATAAAAAATTGTCTATTGTGTTTAAGACACCTCCCAAGAATTACAAAGATAAGTATGATGAAGTCGATGAGGAATTTAGTACCGTCATTCACCAGCACAATGATAACATATTGCCATGTGTGGATCGACGTGACTTGGGTAACGAATCACGAACTGACTACTATCGAACCGACTGTGGAGGTGTTGTTATACGAAAATCCAAGTGAACCATCTTATGTAATAAGAGCTTGGGAATTGTCCAATTTTATTTAGGTGTTTGTGCTATGTTATGGCTGTATAGTTTTGTTTGGTTGTTGTTTCATGTAACATTGCCTTTATGGCTCACTTTCTCAATAAATTTACCTTAATTAAGCAAACAAAAAATGTTTGAGCTGTTATTTATGCGTATTTTGTGTGACTATTGTTCATCCAATTGCAACATGAAATTGATATTTGTGTGGCGTTTTGTAACATTTAGTCACACAAATTAAAGCATGTTTCTTTTGGGTATTTAGTCACACACAACTAACCATAAAGTGACCAAAATTGTTAGTAACTGTGACAATATATGCTGTTTAAAGTCAAGGAATGTGTATTTTTTATAACTATTGATCATCCATTTGCCACATGAATTAGGTTTTTGTGTGGCCTTTGGTAACATTTAGTCACACAAAGCATGTTTTTGGGAGTGTATTTAGTCACATACAACTAACCATCAAGTGACCAAAAGTGTTAATAAGTGTGACCATATGCTGTTTAAAGTGAAGGAATGTGTATTCTGTGTGACTATTGATCATCCACTTGCCACATGAATTTGGTTTTTGTGTGGCCTTTGGTAACATTCAGTCACACAAAGCATGTTTTTGGGAGTGTATTTAGTCACATACAACTAACCATCAAGTGACCAAAAGTGTTAATAAGTGTGACCATATGCTGTTTAAAGTGAAGGAATGTGTATTTTGTGTGACTATTGATCATCCACTTGCCACATGAATTTGGTTTTTGTGTGGCCTTTGGTAACATTTAGTCACACAAAGCATGTTTTTGAGAGTGTATTTAGTCACATACAACTAACCATCAAGTGACCAAAAGTGTTAATAAGTGTGACCATATGCTGTTTAAAGTGAAGGAATGTGTATTTTGTGTGACTATTGATCATCCACTTACCACATGAATTTGGTTTTTGTGTGGCCTTTGGTAACATTTAGTCCCACAAAGCATGTTTTTGGGAGTGTATTTAGTCACATACAACTAACCATCAAGTGACCAAAAGTGTTAATAAGTGTGACCATATGTGTTTAAAGTGAAGGAATGTATAGTTTGTGTGACTATTGATCATCCACTTGCCACATGAATTTGGTTTTTGTGTGGCCTTTGGTAACATTTAGTCACACAAAGCATGTTTTTGGGAGTGTATTTAGTCACATACAACTAACCATCAAGTGACCAAAAGTGTTAATAAGTGTGACCATATGCTGTTTAAAGTGAAGGAATGTGTATTCTGTGTGACTATTGATCATCCAATTGCCACATGAATTTGGTTTTTGTGTGGCCTTTGGTAACATTTAGTCACACAAAGTATGTTTTTGGGAGTGTATTTAGTCACATACAACTAACCATCAAGTGACTAAAAGTGTTAATAAGTGTGACCATATGCTGTTTAAAGTGAAGGAATGTGTATTCTGTGTGACTATTGATCATCCATTGCCACATGAATTAGGTTTTTGTGTGGCCTTTGGTAACATTTAGTCACAAAGCATGTTTTTGGGAGTGTATTTAGTCACATACAACTAACCATCAAGTGACCAAAAGTGTTAATAAGTGTGACCATATGCTGTTTAAAGTGAAGGAATGTGTATTCTGTGTGACTATTGATCATCCACTTGCCACATGAATTTGGTTTTTGTGTGGCCTTTGGTAACATTTAGTCACACAAAGCATGTTTTTGGGAGTGTATTTAGTCACATACAACTAACCATCAAGTGACCAAAAGTGTTAATAAGTGTGACCATATGCTGTTTAAAGTGAAGGAATGTGTAGTTTGTGTGACTATAGATCATCCACTTGCCACATGAATTTGGTTTTTGTGTGGCCTTTGGTAACATTTAGTCACACAAAGCATGTTTTTGGGAGTGTATTTAGTCACATACAACTGACCATCAAGTGACCAAAAGTGTTAATAATGTGACCATATGATGTTTAAAGTGAAGGAATGTGTAGTTTGTGTGACTATAGATCATCCACTTGCCACATGAATTTGGTTTTTGTGTGGCCTTTGGTAACATTCAGTCACACAAAGCATGTTTTTGGGAGTGTATTTAGTCACATACAACTAACCATCAAGTGACCAAAAGTGTTAATAAGTGTGACCATATGCTGTTTAAGTGAAGGAATGTGTATTTTGTGTGACTATTGATCATCCACTTGCCACATGAATTTGTTTTTGTGTGGCCTTTGGTAACATTTAGTCACACAAAGCATGTTTTTGAGAGTGTATTTAGTCACATACAACTAACCATCAAGTGACCAAAAGTGTTAATAAGTGTGACCAATGCTGTTTAAAGTGAAGGAATGTGTATTTTGTGTGACTATTGATCATCCACTTCCACATGAATTTGGTTTTTGTGTGGCCTTTGGTAACATTTAGTCCCACAAAGCATGTTTTTGGGAGTGTATTAGTCACATACAACTAACCATCAAGTGACCAAAAGTGTTAATAAGTGTGACCATATGCTGTTTAAAGTGAAGGAATGTTAGTTTGTGTGACTATTGATCATCCACTTGCCACATGAATTTGGTTTTTGTGTGGCCTTGGTAACATTTAGTCACACAAAGCATGTTTTGGGAGTGTATTTAGTCACATACAACTAACCATCAAGTGACCAAAGTGTTAATAAGTGTGACCATATGCTGTTTAAAGTGAAGAATGTGTATTCTGTGTGACTATTGATCATCCAATTGCCACATGAATTTGGTTTTTGTGTGGCCTTTGGTAACATTTAGTCACACAAAGTATGTTTTTGGGAGTGTATTTAGTCACATACAACTAACCATCAGTGACTAAAAGTGTTAATAAGTGTGACCATATGCTGTTTAAAGTGAAGGAATGTGTATTCTGTGTGACTATTGATCATCCATTTGCCACATGAATTAGTTTTTGTGTGCCTTTGGTAACATTTAGTCACACAAAGCATGTTTTTGGGAGTGTATTTAGTCACATACAACTAACCATCAAGTGACCAAAAGTGTTAATAAGTGTGACCATATGCTGTTTAAAGTGAAGGAATGTGTATTCTGTGTGACTATTGATCATCCACTTGCCACATGAATTGGTTTTTGTGTGGCCTTTGGTAACATTTAGTCACACAAAGCATGTTTTTGGGAGTGTATTTAGTCACATACAACTAACCATCAAGTGACCAAAAGTGTTAATAAGTGTGACCATTTGCTGTTTAAAGTGAAGGAATGTGTAGTTTGTGTGACTATAGATCATCCACTTGCCACATGAATTTGGTTTTTGTGTGGCCTTTGGTAACATTTAGTCACACAAAGCATGTTTTGGGAGTGTATTTAGTCACATACAACTGACCATCAAGTGACAAAAGTGTTAATAAGTGTGACCATATGCTGTTTAAAGTGAAGGAATGTGTAGTTTGTGTGACTATAGATCATCCACTTGCCACATGAATTTGGTTTTTGTGTGGCCTTTGGTAACATTCAGTCACACAAAGCATGTTTTTGGGAGTGTATTTAGTCACATACAACTAACCATCAAGTGACCAAAAGTGTTAATAAGTGTGACCATATGCTGTTTAAAGTGAAGGAATGTGTATTTTGTGTGACTATTGATCATCCACTTGCCACATGAATTTGGTTTTTGTGTGGCCTTTGGTAACATTTAGTCACACAAAGCATGTTTTTGAGAGTGTATTTAGTCACATACAACTAACCATCAAGTGACCAAAAGTGTTAATAAGTGTGACCATATGCTGTTTAAAGTGAAGGAATGTGTATTTTGTGTGACTATTGATCATCCACTTGCCACATGAATTTGGTTTTTGTGTGGCCTTTGGTAACATTTAGTCACACAAAGCATGTTTTTGGGAGTGTATTTAGTCCATCAACTAACCATCAAGTGACAAAAGTGTTAATAAGTGTGACCATATGCTGTTAAAGTGAAGGAATGTTAGTTTGTGTGACTATTGATCATCCACTTGCCACATGAATTTGGTTTTTGTGTGGCCTTTGGTAACATTTAGTCACACAAAGCATGTTTTTGGAGTGTATTTAGTCACATACAACTAACCATCAAGTGACCAAAAGTGTTAATAAGTGTGACCATATGCTGTTTAAAGTGAAGGAATGTGTATTTGTGTGACTATTGATCATCCAATTGCCACATGAATTTGGTTTTTGTGTGGCCTTTGGTAACATTTAGTCACACAAAGTATGTTTTTGGGAGTGTATATAGTCACATACTAACTAACATTAAAAGTGGACTAAAGTGTTTAATAAGTGTACCTATGCTGTTTAAAGTGAAGGAAGTTATTCTGTGTGACTATTGATCATCCATTGCCACATGAATTAGTTTTTGTGTGGCCTTTGGTTCACATATAGTCACACAAAGCATGTTATTTGGGAGTGTATTTAGTCACATAACAACTAACCATAAGTGACCAAAGTGTTCATAAGTGTACATATGCTGTTTAAAGTGAAGAATGTGTATTTGTGTGACTATTGATCATCCACTTGCCACATGAATTTGTTTTTGTGGCCTTTGGTAACATTTTGGTCACACAAAGCTGTTTTTGGGAGTGTATTTAGTCACATACAACTAACCATCAAGTGACCAAAAGTGTTAATAAGTGTGACCATTATGCTTTTAAAGTGAAGGAATGTGTAGTTTGTGTGACTATAGATCATCCACTTGCCACATAATTGGTTTTTGTGTGGCCTTTGGTAACATTTAGTCACACAAAGCATGTTTTTGGAGTGTATTTAGTCACATACAATGACCATCAATGTGACCAAAAGTGTTAATAAGTGTGACCATAATGCTGTTTAAAGTGAAGGAATGTGTATTTTGTGTGACTATTGATCATCCACTTGCCACATGAATTTGGTTTTTGTGTGGCCTTTGGTAACATTTAGTCACACAAAGCATGTTTTTGAGAGTGTATTTAGTCACATACAACTAACCATCAAGTGACCAAAAGTGTTAATAAGTGTGACCATATGCTGTTTAAAGTGAAGGAATGTGTATTTTGTGTGACTATTGATCATCCACTTGCCACATGAATTTGGTTTTTGTGTGGCCTTTGGTAACATTTAGTCACACAAAGCATGTTTTTGGGAGTGTATTTAGTCACATACAACTAACCATCAAGTGACCAAAAGTGTTAATAAGTGTGACCATATGCTGTTTAAAGTGAAGGAATGTGTAGTTTGTGTGACTATTGATCATCCACTTGCCACATGAATTTGGTTTTTGTGTGGCCTTTGGTAACATTTAGTCACACAAAGCATGTTTTTGGGAGTGTATTTAGTCACATACAACTAACCATCAAGTGACCAAAAGTGTTAATAAGTGTGACCATATGCTGTTTAAAGTGAAGGAATGTGTATTCTGTGTGACTATTGATCATCCAATTGCCACATGAATTTGGTTTTTGTGTGGCCTTTGGTAACATTTAGTCACACAAAGCATGTTTTTGGGAGTGTATTTAGTCACATACAACTAACCATCAAGTGACCAAAAGTGTTAATAAGTGTGACCATATGCTGTTTAAAGTGAAGGAATGTGTATTCTGTGTGACTATTGATCATCCACTTGCCACATGAATTTGGTTTTTGTGTGGCCTTTGGTAACATTTAGTCACACAAAGCATGTTTTTGGGAGTGTATTTAGTCACATACAACTAACCATCAAGTGACCAAAAGTGTTAATAAGTGTGACCATATGCTGTTTAAAGTGAAGGAATGTGTAGTTTGTGTGACTATTGATCATCCACTTGCCACATGAATTTGGTTTTTGTGTGGCCTTTGGTAACATTTAGTCACACAAAGCATGTTTTTGGGAGTGTATTTAGTCACATACAACTAACCATCAAGTGACCAAAAGTGTTAATAAGTGTGACCATATGCTGTTTAAAGTGAAGGAATGTGTATTTTGTGTGACTATTGATCATCCAATTGCCACATGAATTTGGTTTTTGTGTGGCCTTTGGTAACATTTAGTCACACAAAGCATGTTTTTGGGAGTGTATTTAGTCACATACAACTAACCATCAAGTGACCAAAAGTGTTAATAAGTGTGACCATATGCTGTTTAAAGTGAAGGAATGTGTATTCTGTGTGACTATTGATCATCCACTTGCCACATGAATTTGGTTTTTGTGTGGCCTTTGGTAACATTTAGTCACACAAAGCATGTTTTTGGGAGTGTATTTAGTCACATACAACTAACCATCAAGTGACCAAAAGTGTTAATAAGTGTGACCATATGCTGTTTAAAGTGAAGGAATGTGTAGTTTGTGTGACTATAGATCATCCACTTGCCACATGAATTTGGTTTTTGTGTGGCCTTTGGTAACATTCAGTCACACAAAGCATGTTTTTGGGAGTGTATTTAGTCACATACAACTAACCATCAAGTGACCAAAAGTGTTAATAAGTGTGATTATATGCTGTTTAAAGTGAAGGAATGTGTAGTTTGTGTGACTATTGATCATCCACTTGCCACATGAATTTGGTTTTTGTGTGGCCTTTGGTAACATTTAGTCACACAAATCATGTTTTGGCTACACTTAAATAATATGTGACAAACTGTTTAGTGTGGCTATATGTACTAGATTTTGGCTACACTTATATAATGTGTGACAAACTGTTTTGTGTGACCGTATATGGCATTTGGTCATACTATTAGAAGCAAATGTGACTATAAGTTTAGTGTGACCATATATGGCATCAAGGTTACTTGTATTTGTCACACGTTCCAAATGCATATGTGACTAAATGATCTGGAACAAAATCACCAGTTACGTTTAGTCACATAAGGGTCGATTGTGTGGCAATAGAGTTCTTATGGTCACACATTCGAAATGCTCATGTGTGACTAATTCGTAAATGCTGTCAATTTACCTACCTTCAGCCACACAAATATTTGAATGTGTGGCTGTTCCAAATCGACCATGTGTGACCATATGTTGTTTTTGTACTAGTGTACTTAGGGGGGCCTAGCACCTACTAGATACCCTATCCCCTCCGCCTCTGCTTGTATATGGGGTCATCTTAGTTTTGCAGATTGATTAGTACTCTGATTATTGTAAGTTGGATAAAGAATCAGGAATAGATATGTTATCTGAACTAAATTTTTTTATATTCTGATTATTGTAGTGGGAATACAATATGTTATATTTTCATGGATGAATGTAGACAATGCATGTTTAGTTTCCATCTTGTACACAGATGTCATATTTCCATGGATCAAGTTAAACTATTTCGCATGAAAATAAGAGTCAAATGATACGTTAGCATTTAATTTATAAATGCAAAGTGATGGTCATTTGTAACATTGTAACTTGTGTGTTGCATGATTAAGTTAGTCTAGGAAGTGGGATTTTGTTAGGCAAAATGTTAGAATTATCTAAGTATATGTACAATTCACAAAAGCCCACTCCAAGCCCACCTAAGCCCTTTAGGGCGTCTCATAGGTGATATAAATCACACACTCTCACCTCATTCACAGTGGGTCCTCATTGCAAAAGGTGAGAGTGTGTGTATCTAATATTTGTGTTTGTTCTCTTTCTTTGAAGCTAATAAACCATAAGTTATACGATCCACACTCTTCATCTTTATCTTGTTCTTGTTTAAGCACCTTCGATATATAGGTTGTTTGTATGATAAAGATAGAAAACCGTCCTCCCATGCTAGAAAAAGGTGGTTATCTTCCATGGACGAGTCGTATGATTCGATATATCAAAACCAAACCTAATGGTCAAGGTAGACTCCTGATCAACTCAATCGAGAACGGACCATTCAAGCCTCGTCAGATTCAAGTAGTTGGTGACCCAACTGCAACACCTCCCGCTCCACCATCCTTTCGTGATCAAACAGAGGCGGAATACATACCAGAGGACTGGAAACGAGTAGAAGCAGATGACTTAGCAATGCACTTAATTCAACTTGGTTTACCACAGGAAATATTTGTTGATGTAGATAGTTGTGATTCAGCTTATGCTATGTGGGAAAGAGTTAGAAGACTCTGTCATGGCACAGAAACTGGGCAACAAGATGTTGAAAACAAGTTGCTCACTGAATGGGAGAAGTTCACATCCACTCCAGCTGAACCAATTGAATCTTACTATACCAGGTTTTGCACGTTAATGAATGAGCTCATCAGAAACAAGTTAACACCAAAACCCATTGCTCAAAACATCAAATTCATCAACAATTTACCTGAAGAAAGGGGAAGGTATGTCACAATTGTTAACCAAACAAAGAACCTTCATGAGGTGAATTATGATCAGCTCTATGATTTCCTCAAGCAAAACCAAGCAGAGGCGAATGAAGTCAGGAAAGAGAAGCGGGCAAAGCAACATGATCCTTTAGCACTCATTGCTCAAACACCTACACCTGCAACAGTGAATACACATCCCTCTTCATCTTCAACTCAGAACTTCATGCAACAACAGTATCTTCCACAATCACAGTTCTACCCACAACAACAACAAGTCATCCCACAACAACAATACCCGCAACACCCAGAACCAGATTTTCATGACCATGATGAGTCAACTGCCGCTCTGACTCAAGCTTTTGCTTACCTAACCAAAGCATTCCAAGGACGCTACTCCACACCTACCAACAACAACCAAAGAATCTCATCGAACACTCGCAATAAGCAGATTGCACAGCCGAGTTTCAACATGGGACAACAAGGACAGATGGTTGGAGGATATGGAAATCAGCAGGGATATGCTCCTAGATATCAGATGGGTAATCAGAATGCAGGGCAGTTTGTTGGAAATCAGATGGGTCCGTATGCAGGGAATCAGATGGGTCCAGTTGTTGGAAATCAGAGGGGTCAGAATGCTGGAAATCAGTTTGGGAATGTTGCTGCTCAAGTTGCAGGGAATATGAATCAGGGAAATTTGATAATGTGTTTTAACTGTCAGGGTGTCGGTCATATGGCTAGGAACTGTCTCGACAAGCCGAAAAAGAGGGATCCAGCTTATATGCAGAAAGCGCTAATGTTGGCAAATAAGGAAACGGTTGGGTTACAGTTGAGTGCAGAAGAGAATGACTTCATGGCTCTTATGGATGATATGGAAGATCTGAAGGATATCGATGCAAACTACAATTTCATGGCCAATCTCCAGGAGACAAAATATGACACGGATTCTGAAACACCTCCTGTGTATGACACCAATGCAGTCTCTGAGGTACCACCATTCACTACATGTCACAATAATGAAATGTTTGATATGTTGACTCATGATGAACGACATCCTGCGACTCTAACATCCAATTATGATACATATATGGACACGCCAAGTTGTAGCAATAATAATTTGGCAACTCCAGATATGGATCCTAATGGAGACTACGAGTCCCAGCATGTTGAGAATGATGAGGAAACACGTGCGTTTTTTGAATCATTATTGCATAATTGTAGTGTTGAAATTGAGAACGTTAAAAAGGTCAATCGCAATGTTAAGGCCGCGAATGAAAAATTGACCACTGAGCTTGAGAGATATAAGGTGAATCAACAAGCTTTTGAATTTAATAACAAACGACAGTCAGAACTTGAAATTGGTTATAGAGACTCTGTGTTAAGAGAAAAACATTTGCAAATCAAATATGACACACTTGATGTTAATTTGAACATGACAATAAAATCCTTAAACACGGAAATTTCTGAATTAACCAAACAACTTTCTAAACAAAAATCAACTTGTTCTGATCTTGAAAAAGAAAAGAAAGAGTTGCATGCAAGGTTTTTAAAACGTGAAAATGATCTTCTTGATGAAATCATTGACCAACAAGAAACCATCAAAAAGTTGGAAGAGTTGCTTGTAAAAATGGGTCAGTCTGCACAAACAATTAATTTGCTTATTAACGATCCAAACCCGATTTTACATACAATGAAGAAAATGGCTATCGGTTGTGAAAACCCTTATATTCTCAAGAAAGCTCAGCAACATCAGAATGTGTTATATAATGGTAGTGTGATAAATGATAAACATGATCCTCCAGAGGTTCGTGATTCTTATGAAATGATTGAGCTTTCCAAAGAGAGTCGTGTTAAAATGAGACAAAAGAACCCAGAAATTAAACCAATTGATTATAACAAGCTTAATACAGATTCTGGCGTTCATCTTGTGCAAAAAGAGTCACCATTGTTTTTCAAAAAACCAGTGGCTGTCGCAAAAAGAAAAGTTGTTTCGAAACATCTTTCTAACATCGAACAAATGTCCTCTAGTAACATTTCTAACACAAGTGAAGCTAGACGATATTTGGATGATCTTAAAAAGAGAGTTGAAACACTTCAAATGGTTGTGGCATCCAAAACAAATAAAAATCGCATTAACGATTGGGACTCAAGTTTTCATAATGAAATGAAAAAGGTGTATGAAACAGAAATTAGTACTCCACTCATGGCAATTCATGCGAGAGTACTTAATGTTGAAAATGCGCTTTTAAAAGAAACAGCCGACTTTGTCAAGGACCACAAATCCCTGGTAAAGGAAGCAAATGAAAACATTGAACACATCAAAGTTTTGGAAAGACACAATGACATACTCTCTGAAGTAGCTCTATCGACCGAAATTATGTCCATTATTTATCAAACATATTCTGTGGAAGATGATGAAAGGCTCCGAGCTGAGACTTCTGAAATTGTTGTTAAATATGAAAATGCTCTTGCTAAGATTGAAAAACAAAATGTCACATATTTTAAACAACTTGATCAGAAAAAGGAAGAATGCAAGTATGACAAATTGTCGTATGAGCGTGCTTACAAGAATTTGAAAGAACAAAATGATCGTTTGAAGTCTCAGCTGGACAGTCTAAAAAGGAAGGGTGAGGAAACTAAGTTTGCAAAACCATCAACTTCGGAACAACTGATCCGTCTCAAAACACTTATCTTTTATCTCTCTATCACACAAGTCAACCACTTGTGAATGGTCAACCGTAATAAATGATAAAATATAAACAGCTCAGGACGAATGCTCGTGCATAGTGTGTGAAACCAGGCAAGTGATCACCCGGATCGTTTCCCAACGAGATGTGAATGGAAAACTGTGAAAAGCTAGGATTATAGTGACAGATGATTTAGATTGCTTTTGATTTTTGCTTTATTTAACAATTCTAAATAATAAATTAAAAACAGATATACACAGAAAAATTAAACGCGAATAAAATAAATTACAAACGCGTAACGGGACAGCTAAAATGGGACAAAAATAAAATTTATGAAAATTAAAACTTAAAAATGTAAAATAACTTAAAACTTATTTAAAAACTTAAATTATATTTTTTATACTTTTTATTTAATTATTATTAATTATTTATTATTTAATTATTAATTAAACTATTTAAATTTATAAAAAATACTAAATGAACAAAGAAAATTCTAAAACTTTTTCTAAAAATATTACTAAGTAAATAAAAGCTAAGAAAATTATAAAAATGAAAATTACTTAATTAAAATTTAAAAAGATAAATTCTATTAAATAGAAGCTATCACTTTATTTCTATTTTTGATTTTCTTAAGGTCTAAAAATATTTTTATATTTTTCCTAGATTAAAAATGACAAAAGAAAATTATGAAAATTGGAATTATATTTTTCTGATTATTTTTCTATTTATTATGATTTAAATACTATTAAAAACTAATTAAAATGATTAAAAATATCAAAACTATTCAGAAAATTATGAAATTTTCTGAGTAAATCTAAAATATTATTAGAAAGCTATGAAAAATAAAATGAAAAGTTTAGTAAGCCAAATAAGCAGAAATGGGCAGATAAGCAGTTTGGAATAAGCCCAAATATAAGCAAATAAGCACTAAACTTAACCAACTGATTAGGACAGACTAAACCAACTTATGTGAGCTCAAAACAACTTATTTCAAACAACCAATCCAACAAATAAGCACAATCAACACCTTGACTGCTTTAAAATCAAGACAGAAACATGCAGAAACAGGCAAACTTCCAAGGTAGATTAAGCTATGAAATAAGCTACTGAGATGCAATATTAAGGGGGCAAAACTTAGCTTAGCTTATGAATTATCTTAAAAACACAAAAGCCCCATCAGAAACTAACCAATTGAAGTCCAATTTAATGCTAGATCAGCAACAAAAAAGAACCAGGTCTGCTGATCTTTTGACTTTTGCAGGAAAGAACAATGGTTGACTTTGGTGAGTTTTTACTGATTCTATGCTACTGAAATGGAAGTAATAAGCTACAATGAGAGGATTTGAGGCTACTTTAACAACTATAGAAAGGATTTGAATGATCTTGGATCTCTAAAAACCCCAACAGTTAACTGTGGGGGGGAGTTCTTTGAATTTTGACTTTTGAACAAAAGACCACTGGGTTTTATTGTTTCCCTGAACTATTATGAACTAGTATGACTTAATACAACAACAAACACCAACTAGTATGCTCAAGATTACCAAATGATCAGCAAATCCAAACACCCTTAATTTGACTGATTTTTGTGATTTCCAAAGGATTTCACTGATTTAGACCAAGCAATTGATTCAAAGATTCATATTATCAATACATGGGACTAAATAAACATTAACCAACAACAATAACAACATGAAACTCAGAAATCATAAAATTGCTAAATTGACTGTCAAAAGTGGAATTCAAAGCACCTATGGATTTCAAAGAACACACTAACTGTTTTAATGTATAAATTTACTTAACAATAACTAAGAAACACAGAAACATGAAGATCAAAGCTTAAAAATAACTTAAAGAGTAAAATGCAAAATTCCTTGAAAATGCTTACAACTGCTTTCCAGCTTGAAACCAAGAACAAGGACCAAGGATCAACTCAAATACCCTTCACTTCAACTTCTAAACCCCAAGGCTATCCAGGATTTACCCTGCTCCAGCTGTCTTGATCATCATGACTGAATTTCTTGATTTTCTATCTAAATATGTGAATTTTTTGGTATTTTTGGTTTTTATAACTAAACTGAGTTTTATGATTTCTAAATGCTTTCAGAAGCTTTATGGGAGCTTATGTGATCTATTTCAGTCCATATAATCAACTATAACAACATAAGTTTGAACTTGAGAATTTAAGCATAAAAATGGCAAAAACTGAATTGTAACTGGAAACTTGAAATTGATTGCTTAAAAACGTTTACAATGCTCTGAAATAACTTAGTACAATGCTTAAAAGCTTAAACTTAAACTAGGAAATGGAAAATGATTTTAAACGACATACATAAACTAACAATAAACTAGATATATCTCACTTTTGCCTCTCCCTCCTTTTTTATAGCTTCAAAAGGTTCCCCACATGTCTCTGAACATTTCCCATCAACAATATTGGCCATTGGATGAGTCAAACAAATCCCAGCCTTTGAAACTGATTTTGGCGCCAAAATTGCTATAGGTGCCTTGCAGCCGAATTTTTGCAATTAATGCATCTTGGAGGCTTGCATGTGTTGAGGAGATACTACAGAAAGGATTATAGGCCAAGTTGGTACTTTTGTGAAGAAAAAACAGGGGAAGGCATGGTTTAGTGTAAAAGAGGTGGGGATGCATTTAATGAGGATGTGGGCTGGGTGTGAGGTGGAAGGTATGAGAGGGAGTAGTGGGTGGTGAGGTGGAAAGGTGGTGGACAGGTGGTGGTTAAAAACTGTGGAGGTGGAGGGTGGTATGGTTTGGCAGTGATGGTGGTATTGGGAGGGAAAGGCAAACGGGGTGTTGACCGTTTGACCTGAGGTTATTGTAAAATGGGAATGGGCTGGGGTGGATTGGGCTTGGGTTTGTTTTTGGATTAGGTTTATAAATATAAAAGGGTGGGTTGGGTTTAGATAATTAGGATGTTGGGTTTTATTTATTTATTGGATCCGGTTGGTTTATAGCAAAATCACAAGGACCAAAAGTGTAACTTTCTGAAACTTGAAGGACCCAACCTGTAAATTCACAATACATATCACAAGGACCAATTATGCCATATAAAAATAGTACAAGGGTTACAATTATTAATTTTCCATTTTAAATAACCGAGGACTAAATTTGACATTTTTCAAAGTTGAGGGACCAAAGTTGTAAATATGTGATTTTTAACTTCAAAAGATTTTTCTAACAACTTATGAATCCCTAAGGACCTAAAATGATATTTGTACAAGTTTTTAGTGATCAGGGACTAGATTTGACAACTTTTAAAAGTTGAGGGACTGAAACTGCCAATTATGCAAACTTTGTTCGTTTTTCAACTGTTTTTAAACATTTTGCATCTGAAACATATAAAACACAATTCTGGGATAATTTCAGTATTATGATGCATTTCTGAGTGTTTTTGGGAGTTTTGGCAGCTCAGATTAGGTAAAAATGATGAGTATTTAGACACTCATCAATCCCCCATACTAAACTATTGCTAGTCCCTAGCAATATTTTATGAAGATTTAATGGATTTGAAAGACTCTTTACCAAAAGCCATTGCTTCTGGAGTAGCCAATTGTTTCAGTTCAAGTAAGAACTTTGGTACAATGATAACCAAGTGATTTTGAGCAAACCACAAGCTGTCAACGGTTTTGATTTGTCTTTACCAGAAGCCGTTTGCTTCTGGACTAGCCAACTCTTAGATAAATTATCAATATTATCTTTGGTGAGCTGATTACCAATCATGGTTTTTCTACTGCCTTTACCACAAGCCATAACCTTGCGGGCTAGCCAACTCTTCACTTATAAAGATATGGTGAGTCGAATACCATACAATTTTCGGCAAATTGCAAGCCATCAACGGATTTGAGATATCTTTACCAAGAGCCGTTTGCTCTCGGATTAGCCAATCCTTATGTGGGTTAGACATGGCGGACTGATAACCATTTTTTGAGTTCTAAGCGAGAAAAAAATTTTAAAATTTTGGCTAAAATGGGGGTACTAGATGGTACATTTGGTCAAATTCGCAAGAATTCCCCCCCCCCCCCCACACTTAGAAATGAATATTGCCCTCAATATTCAAAGAACCGGCTGTTAAACCAACACTTAGAACGTGAAAGGGAAATACTAATAGCCTTTTATTTTATTTTTATTTAATTTGCATTTAAGCCGTTAAGGCATGCAAATTCCCTTTTTTTTTTTTTTTTTTTTTTTTTTTTTTTTTTTTTTTTTTTTTGAACTGTACATATATACAACATGTGGGGCATCTCCCCCACACTAGATGGTAGAAAAGAGAAAGAAAACAGAGACATGGGTGAAAACCCATGTTGTGCTAATGTTTTTGATCACCGAGTCACTAACTTGACTCGATCCCCGCATTCATTGGTTCATGGGGAAAGTTTGAAGATCCGGGACAACCATGAATGGTATGTCCTCTCCAAAGTAGTGTTTTAAACGATGACCATTCACTTTGAAATTAGGACCGTCAGCTTGAGATAACTCAACGGTACCATATGGGTAAACCTTTGTGATAGTGAATGGACCAGACCATCGGGATTTGAGTTTGCCTGAGAAGATCTTTAATCTTGAATTGAAAAGAAGGACTCGATCACCAACGTTAAAAACGCGGTTCTTTATTTTTGAGTCATGAATCTTCTTTGTCTTTTCTTTATAGATCAAAGAGTTCTCGTAGGCCTGATCACGCAGTTCATTAAGTTCATTCATTTGAACTTTACGGTGATCACCCGCAGTTTGGAGGTCAAAGTTAGCATGTTTCAAGGCCCAGTAGGCTTTGTGCTCTAATTCGATCGGTAGATGACATGCCTTTCCGTACACAAGTTTGTAAGGTGTACACCCAATGGGTGTTTTGTAAGCTGTACGGAAGGCCCATAGTGCATCATCCAATTTATCCGACCAGGATGCACGATTTTCTCCTACAGTCCTTTCTAGAATTCTTTTAATACCCCGATTTGAAACTTCTACCTGTCCACTTGTTTGTGGGTGATACGCAGTAGAAAGACGGTGAGTTACACCATACTTTTGCATGACTTTGTCAAATTTGTCATTGCAAAAATGCGTACCACGATCACTGATTATAGCACGTGGAGTTCCAAAACGGGCAAACAGAGCTTTCAGGAATTTTACAACCACTCAGGCATCATTAGTGGGTAAAGCTTTTGCCTCAACCCATTTTGACAAATAGTCAACAGCCACGAGAATGTATTTATTTCCTCGAGATGATGGAAATGGCCCCATAAAGTCAATGCCCCAGACATCAAAGATTTCACAAACTTGAATAGCATTTTGTGGCATTTCATTTCGTTGTGAAATATTTCCGTGACGCTGACAAGCTTCACAAGTTTTTATGAGTTCTTGGGCATCCTTATAGATTGTGGGCCAATAAAACCCGGAATCAAACACCTTTTTGGCGGTGTAGTTTGGACTATGATGGCCCCCAGTGGGTCCAGCATGGCAAGCTTTGAGAATGTCAATAGCTTCCTGTCCGTAAACACACCGTCGGATGACTTGATCCGCACAGATTTTGAATAAGTAGGGGTCGTCCCAGAAGTAATGTTTAACATCCTTGAAGAATTTATTCTTCTGTTGGGTCGACATCCCTTTTACTATGAAGTTACCCGCATGGTAATTTGCGAAGTCGGCAAACCATGGGGTAGTAGAATCTCCACGAAAAGCAACCGCACTGAGTGTCTCAAGAGGAAATGTTTCATTTATTTCCTTTTTCTCGAAAACATCTTGGTGTGGGTTCTCTAATCGGGACAGATGATCAGCAGCTAGGTTCTCAGCTCCTTTTTTATCACGTATGGTGATATCAAATTCTTGCAGGAGGAGAACCCAACGGAGCAATCTCGGCTTTGCATCTTGTTTTGCAAAGAGATATTTGAGAGCCGAGTGGTCCGTATACACTACACATTTTGTCAAGATTAAATATGGCCGAAACTTTTCAAAAGCATACACCACAGCCAACAATTCTTTTTCTGTACTGGTGTAATGAGTTTGAGCTTCAGTCATGGTTTTACTTGCGTAGTGGATAGGCTGAAAATGTTTAGCTTTTCGTTGCCCCAGGACTGCACCGTTAGCAAAATCGCTTGCATCGCACATGAGTTCAAAGGGAAAATCCCAGTCGGGGGCAACCAGAATGGGTGCTTCAGTAAGCTTTTTCTTTAATGTTTCAAAAGCTTCGATGCACTCGGGTGAGAAGATAAAAGGAGCATCCTTTTCAAGAAGATGAGTCATAGGCCGGGCGATTTTAGAAAAATCTTGTATGAATCGACGATAGAAACCGGCATGACCCAAAAAACTCCTAATACCTTTGACGGTAGTGGGATGAGGTAATTTACCAATGACATCAACTTTAGATCTGTCAACCTCAATCCCGTTCTTAGATATCTTATGGCCGAGGACAATGCCCTCTTTGACCATAAAGTGACTCTTCTCCCAATTTAGACAAAGATTGGTGTCTTCACACCGCTTCAACATGTTTTCTAAATGGGAGAGACATGTTCCGAATGAATCCCCAATGACTGAGAAGTCATCCATAAAGACCTCCATCGTTTTCCCGATCATGTCGGAAAATATGGACATCATGCACCTTTGGAACGTGCCTGGAGCATTACATAAGCCAAAAGGCATACGTTTATAGGCAAAGGTTCCATAAGGGCATGTAAATGTGGTCTTTTCTTGATCCTGTGGATCAATAGGGATTTGAAAGTAACCCGAGAAACCATCAAGGAAACAATAGTACTCGTTTCCCGCTAATCTCTCAAGCATCTGATCCATGAAGGGCAGAGGAAAATGGTCTTTTCGGGTGGCATCATTTAACTTACGATAGTCAATCCAAACACGCCACCCAGTAACCAATCGAGTTGGAATCAACTCATTCTCCTCATTTGTGACAACAGTTATGCCACCTTTTTTTGGAACGCAGTGGATGGGACTAACCCAAGGACTATCAGAGATGGGGTAAATCAATCCTGCATCAAGAAGTTTGATAACCTCCTGTTTGATAACATCGTGGATTTTGGGATTTACCCTTCGCTGGTGTTGGACTGCTGGTTTGAAGTCATCCTCCATTAATATTTTGTGAGTACAAAATTCAGGGTCGAGACCCTTTATGTCGGAGAGTTTCCAAGCAATTGCTTGCTTGTGTGACTTCAAGACCTTTATTAGAGCAGTCTTTTCCTCATCACTTAAGTCTTTAGCAATAATGACGGGTAATTTATCATCACCCTCCAAAAATGCGTACTCAAGATGAGGTGGCAAGTCTTTGAGTTCGACCTCAGGAAATTCATCGTTTTTCTCAACTGATTTGATTTCCTCATTATGAAGTGCAACGGGAGGGAGGGGAGGAGAATTGTCCTGATTTAACAATGTCTCAAGAAGAAGAATATCTCCCTCCAGATCAATCTCAGCGTCATCAATTCCTTCCAGAAATGAATCACACTCGAGATAAGCCTCGATCTCTTCCAAATTGAAATTGCTTCCCTCAAACGGAGTGAGAGGAGGGGAAGAGTCGGAAATTATAGGTAGAGAAGATGTGGTGGTATCCCCACTCACTGAATTATGAGAATAACCAAGAAACTCTTGTGAGTACTCCTCTGAAACAATATCAATGACATCGATTCGGTTAACCGATTCAGGATCTTTATTTGAAGAGTACTTCGAAGTTTGATCGAGGTTAAAAGTAACAGCTTCATTATCCACACGTAATGTGATTTCATGCTCAAATACATCAATGAGAGCATGTCCCATTTTTAGGAATCCTCTTCCAAGAATGAGAGGAACCCTGGGATCAGCATCGAAATCCACAACCACAAAGTCAGCCGGAAAATGGAACTTTCCCACTTTCACAAATACATCCTCAGCAATGCCGCGAGGAAGAGATGTGGAACGATCTGCAAGCTCAAGAGTCATGCAGGTAGCAGTGAGTGCCGGAAGGGAAAGTTTTTCCCAGACTGAATAAGGCATCAGGTTAATGCTTGCACCAAGATCGGCCAAGGCATAGCATTCAACCATTCCTGGAAAGACACAAGGTAGTAAAAATCTTCCAGGATCTCCAAGCTTCACCGGAAGCTTTTTCAAAATAACTGCTGAGCAGTTCTCATTTAACGGAGTCTTTGCCATTTCAAACAGTTTTTCCTTGTTGCTTAACAAGTGTTTGATTGTGGATGCAAACTTGGGCATCAGAATGATAGCATCCGCAAAGCTTATATCAAAATGTAGTTCCTGGAAAATTTTGAAAAATTTTTCCATTTGTTGACTAGCTTTTTCGCGGAGCTTTTGCTCATGTAAACGTGATGGATAAGGAATAGAAGGTTTGGATTTAGGGTTTTCAACAGAGATTTCAAAAACAACTCCTGGTTTGGGTTTTGGTTTCTGGACAACTTGAGGTAGGACGTTATCGGCACCTCCGTTATTAATAGGAAGTTCCTTGTCCTCAGTCACCTCAGGTTCACTTTCTACTACCTTGGGGAGAGGAGAAGAAGTGGTAGTAGAAATAGTGGGTCCATCATAAGCTTTACCACTGCGTGTGGTGACAGCTTTCAGTTCACCCTTTGGGTTTGGAATGGTATTACCAGGAAGACCTCCCGAGGTAGAAGGTGGATTGATATGATTCATGAGACTGGTAAGCATATTCTTAACTTCGCTTTGAGAATGATCAATTTTATTTGAAAGCTCATTCTTAAGCTCAGTCCCTTGCTTGTATATTGAAGTTTGAAATTCATTTCTCAATCCAGATATCTGATTTTGTATTGCCTTCATTTTGTTCTCATTAAACTTGATGTAGTTATCAAGTTCGTTTGGGAGAGGTCCTTGATGATTAGGAGCTGAATACCCTTGATTACCCCTCTGGGGTGGGTATTGATTGTTTGGGGCATTAAATTGATTTTGCATGTTTTGCCCTCTCTGTTGATTAGGATTACTCCTATTTGGATTGTTGGGAGGAGGAAATCCGGGTGGTCCAAATTGATTGCTAGCACGGTGGTTTGGGTCCATTTGAGGACGGTATTGATTACCTCCTTGATTGGATGTTCCGGCTATAGCATTGACATCAAATGTATTGCCATCGGTGGCAGTACAATTATAGTAAGCGTGAGGACCACCACAAGTAACACAAACTTCTATTTTTTTGACTTCAGCAGTGTGAGAAGTTTGCGGAGCGGACTCTTTCTTTTGTGTGGAGAAAACCAGAGCTTGAATAACCTTCGTGAGTTCAGCAACCTGAGTATCAGTACTGGACTGACTCACGGGAGATGAAGTGGAAGGGCCAGCACTATCCTGGGAATTATATGTCCTGTTTCGTGTAGTGCGGACCTTAGACTTATTTTCAATGAGAGCAATGGCTTCCTTAGTGGATTTGCTCAAAAAATTACCTCCAGCTGAGGCATTAAGAGAATCTTGATCAGATGGGTTTAACCCACTGTAAAAAGTGTCCATCTGCATCAAATCGGTGAAACCGTGATGAGGACATTTGCGGAGCAATTCTTTGAAACGATCCCATGCTTCTCCAAATGGTTCATCAAACCTTTGAGTGAATTTCATGATTTCATTTTTAAGATGCGTGGTTTTGGAAGGAGGAAAGAATTCATTTACGATTTTTTGAACTAAATCTTCCCATGTTCTAATTGACCGAGGGGGTTGTTTGTCAAGCCAAATCCGGGCTGCCCCATCTATAGAAAACGGGAAAAGAAGAAGTTTGATTGATTCCTCCGGGACATTTTTACATTTGATGGTGGATGTGATTTTATTGAACCATCGAACGTGATCTTGAGGATCGTCCCTCTCAAAACCATAGAATTGACGTGATGTTACCAGGTTTATCAACCCAGTCTTGAGCTCAAAATTCTCAGCCACGATGGCTGGAACAATAATGGCATCTCCATAACCCTCAGTGGGAGCCTGGAGAAGCTCATTCATAGGGCGGTCTTCTGCCATGATGACAGGGGTTTCGGGATCAGTCCGTATCTCGGGTACGACTGATGGAGCAGAACGTCTACGACGTCTTCGAGGTATTTTTCCAAGCTCACGGAGAGGGCTTGATGACCTAGAAGAACGAGTGCGCATGCACTTAGCAAAATTTTTCAATTAAAATCAAGATCGAGAGAAAACACAAGTGAACTTAAACCAATAATCAACAAGCGTACGGTAGCTCTCTAAAAGATAAACGCACAGAGTGGCGGAGAAGCAGAGGTGGGCAGTTACGCTCCTTAAAAACCCGCTTCTTTCAGTCCGACAATTTAATGTCAGACTATCCTAGAACCTCCGTTAGAGTTTGTTTATCAATTAAAGGTGAGCCGATATTCGCAAGTGATACAAAGGCAAGTTTTTATCTTAAGTTTGGGAACTTATTATGGCCGCACCCCCAGTTAGGTAGTGCTCAGTCTTGGTTCTCGATGGTTAATTTTTATTGTTTATTATTAAAGAAAACGGAAAATATTTTTGGGTTTTTTAATTTATATGATAATTATAATAATAACATATATAGAAAAGAAAAGAAAAATATTTTTGGTATTTTATATTGTTTTTGAGAAATAGGAACTTCTGATAGAAGGATCTCGAATCACTAATCGCTAAAATTCTTCACAATAGTCGCAGCACACCTCCCCGGCAGCGGCGCCAAAAATTGATCCGTCTGAAAACACTTATCTTTTATCTCTCTATCACACAAGTCAACCACTTGTGAATGGTCAACCGTAATAAATGATAAAATATAAACAGCTCAGGACGAATGCTCGTGTATAGTGTGTGAAACCAGGCAAGTGATCACCCGGATCGTTTCCCAACGAGATGTGAATGGAAAACTGTGAAAAGCTAGGATTATAGTGACAGATGATTTAGATTGCTTTTGATTTTTGCTTTATTTAACAATTCTAAATAATAAATTAAAAACAGATATACACAGAAAAATTAAACGCGAATAAAATAAATTACAAACGCGTAACGGGACAGCTAAAATGGGACAAAAATAAAATTTATGAAAATTAAAACTTAAAAATGTAAAATAACTTAAAACTTATTTAAAAACTTAAATTATATTTTTTATACTTTTTATTTAATTATTATTAATTATTAATTATTTAATAATTATTTAAACTATTTAAATTTATAAAAAATACTATATGAACCAAGAAAATTCTAAAACTTTTTCTAAAAATATTACTAAGTAAATAAAAGCTAAGAAAATTATAAAAATGAAAATTACTTAATTAAAATTTAAAAAGATAAATTCTATTAAATAGAAGCTATCACTTTATTTCTATTTTTGATTTTCTTAAGGTCTAAAAAATATTTTTATATTTTTCCTAGATTAAAAATGATAAAAGAAAATTATGAAAATTGGAATTATATTTTTCTGATTATTTTTCTATTTATTATGATTTAAATACTATTAAAAACTAATTAAAATGATTAAAAATATCAAAACTATTCAGAAAATTATGAAATTTTCTGAGTAAATCTAAAATATTGTTAGAAAGCTATGAAAAATAAAATGAAAAGTTTAGTAAGCCAAATAAGCAGAAATGGGCAGATAAGCAGTTTGGAATAAGCCCAAATATAAGCAAATAAGCACTAAACTTAACCAACTGATTAGGACAGACTAAACCAACTTATGTGAGCTCAAAACAACTTATTTCAAACAACCAATCCAACAAATAAGCACAATCAACACCTTGACTGCTTTAAAATCAAGACAGAAACATGCAGAAACAGGCAAACTTCCAAGGTAGATTAAGCTATGAAATAAGCTACTGAGATGCAATATTAAGGGGGCAAAACTTAGCTTAGCTTATGAATTATCTTAAAAACACAAAAGCCCCATCAGAAACTAACCAATTGAAGTCCAATTTAATGCTAGATCAGCAACAAAAAAGAACCAGGTCTGCTGATCTTTTGACTTTTGCAGGAAAGAACAATGGTTGACTTTGGTGAGTTTTTACTGATTCTATGCTACTGAAATGGAAGTAATAAGCTACAATGAGAGGATTTGAGGCTACTTTAACAACTATAGAAAGGATTTGAATGATCTTGGATCTCTAAAAACCCCAACAGTTAACTGTGGGGGGGAGTTCTTTGAATTTTGACTTTTGAACAAAAGACCACTGGGTTTTATTGTTTCCCTGAACTATTATGAACTAGTATGACTTAATACAACAACAAACACCAACTAGTATGCTCAAGATTACCAAATGATCAGCAAATCCAAACACCCTTAATTTGACTGATTTTTGTGATTTCCAAAGGATTTCACTGATTTAGACCAAGCAATTGATTCAAAGATTCATATTATCAATACATGGGACTAAATAAACATTAACCAACAACAATAACAACATGAAACTCAGAAATCATAAAATTGCTAAATTGACTGTCAAAAGTGGAATTCAAAGCACCTATGGATTTCAAAGAACACACTAACTGTTTTAATGTATAAATTTACTTAACAATAACTAAGAAACACAGAAACATGAAGATCAAAGCTTAAAAATAACTTAAAGAGTAAAATGCAAAATTCCTTGAAAATGCTTACAACTGCTTTCCAGCTTGAAACCAAGAACAAGGACTAAGGATCAACTCAAATACCCTTCACTTCAACTTCTGAACCCCAAGGCTATCCAGGATTTACCCTGCTCCAGCTGTCTTGATCATCATGACTGAATTTCTTGATTTTCTATCTAAATATGTGAATTTTTTGGTATTTTTGGTTTTTATAACTAAACTGAGTTTTATGATTTCTAAATGCTTTCAGAAGCTTTATGGGAGCTTATGTGATCTATTTCAGTCCATATAATCAACTATAACAACATAAGTTTGAACTTGAGAATTTAAGCATAAAAATGGCAAAAACTGAATTGTAACTGGAAACTTGAAATTGATTGCTTAAAAACGTTTACAATGCTCTGAAATAACTTAGTACAATGCTTAAAAGCTTAAACTTAAACTAGGAAATGGAAAATGATTTTAAACGACATACATAAACTAACAATAAACTAGATATATCTCACTTCTGCCTCTCCCTCCTTCTTTATAGCTTCAAAAGGTTCCCCACATGTCTCTGAACATTTCCCATCAACAATATTGGCCATTGGATGAGTCAAACAAATCCCAGCCTTTGAAACTGATTTTGGCGCCAAAATTGCTATAGGTGCCTTGCAGCCGAATTTTTGCAATTAATGCATCTTGGAGGCTTGCATATGTTGAGGAGATACTACAGAAAGGATTATAGGCCAAGTTGGTACTTTTGTGAAGAAAAAACAGGGGAAGGCATGGTTTAGTGTAAAAGAGGTGGGGATGCATTTAATGAGGATGTGGGCTGGGTGTGAGGTGGAAGGTATGAGAGGGAGTAGTGGGTGGTGAGGTGGAAAGGTGGTGGACAGGTGGTGGTTAAAAACTGTGGAGGTGGAGGGTGGTATGGTTTGGCAGTGATGGTGGTATTGGGAGGGAAAGGCAAATGGGGTGTTGACCGTTTGACCTGAGGTTATTGTAAAATGGGAATGGGCTGGGGTGGATTGGGCTTGGGTTTGTTTTTGGATTAGGTTTATTAATATAAAAGGGTGGGTTGGGTTTAGATAATTAGGATGTTGGGTTTTATTTATTTATTGGATCCGGTTGGTTTATAGCAAAATCACAAGGACCAAAAGTGTAACTTTCTGAAACTTGAAGGACCCAACCTGTAAATTCACAATACATATCACAAGGACCAATTATGCCATATAAAAATAGTACAAGGGTTACAATTATTAATTTTCCATTTTAAATAACCGAGGACTAAATTTGACATTTTTCAAAGTTGAGGGACCAAAGTTGTAAATATGTGATTTTTAACTTCAAAAGATTTTTCTAACAACTTATGAATCCCTAAGGACCTAAAATGATATTTGTACAAGTTTTTAGTGATCAGGGACTAGATTTGACAACTTTTAAAAGTTGAGGGACTGAAACTGCCAATTATGCAAACTTTGTTCGTTTTTCAACTGTTTTTAAACATTTTGCATCTGAAACATATAAAACACAATTCTGGGATAATTTCAGTATTATGATGCATTTCTGAGTGTTTTTGGGAGTTTTGGCAGCTCAGATTAGGTAAAAATGATGAGTATTTAGACACTCATCAACAACCAAAAATGCAAATTTCTCAAACTGTTCTAAAGGTTGATGTGACAAATAATTTGACAAAACCAGTCACTCCAACACCCTTGCCTAACCAATGTGCTGATAAAGAGAAAGCTGTTGTCCATAAATCAAATGTGATAGCGCCTGGCCTTTATAGGATTAGTCCCACTACTGCGTCTGCCTATACATCTAAAACATATAGGGCAATAGACAAAAGTAATACAGATAATCCAACAGAGTCTAGGAATGCTACAACAACATCTCAGGACAACCGCATAAATTCTAATGAGTGTGCCTTACCTTCTACAGGATTAGAAAGCACCTCTAGGAGCAGACGAAAGCCTAGGCGCAATACCAGGAACACTAGAGTATCACCTGTCTCTGAGAGTGAATGCAAAGAAGTAGAAGAACGCCCTAGGAATTTAACGCTTTCAAATAAGAAACATATGTCATCTGGATGTAATGTTAAGACTTCTGTTTCTAGTGCTTGTAACGACTCTGTTTGTTTAATGTACAAGAAATCTTTGTCTGAAAATGCTTGTGATGATATTGTTTCTAACACTGTAAATGTGAATGATATGCCTGAACAGAAAGAGGTTCCTTCAGTAACTAGGGCTAAGTCTAGATATATTCGAAGACTTATTGCAAAAGCTAGGAAAACTACTAGTAGCCTATTGCCTAAGGACCATCTTAAGTTTTGTGCATGGAAACCAACGGGTAGAATGTTTACACTTAAGAATGGCAAATTAGAAATTGTTCCCAATGAAAATATGGAAAACCTTCTCTAATTGTGATTCACCTATTACCTCTAACCCCATGGAACCAAATGTTAAACGGTTTCCATATACAAAATCATCTGTTCTTTGCAGGTCATTGAAATTTGTCTTTGGATCATCGACTCGGGTTGCTCCAAGCACATGACCGGGAATTTGAAGCTGCTGATCAACTTTGTATGGCAGTTCATGGGAACTGTACGGTTTGGGAATGATCATGTTGCAGCTATTCTGGGTTATGGAGATCTTCAGTTTGGGAACTACTTGATCACTCGGGTTACTATGTCGAAGGGTTGGGACACAATCTGTTTTCAGTCGGGCAGTTTTGTGATGCAGATTTAGAGGTTGCATTTAGGAGAAAAACTTGCTTTGTCAGGAATTTGGTTGGGGATGATCTCTTAATTGGGAATCGTGGCACCAATCTCTATGCTATTGACATAAACCAAATGGCCTCTTCATCACCAATTTGTCTCATGACAAGAGCATGCGAAACAAAGTCCTAGTTGTGGCATAGACGTCTGTCCCATCTTAACTTTGACACCATCAACAAGCTGGCCAAAGACAACATCGTCAACGGTCTCCCAAAGTTCAAATACACCAAAGAACACTTATGTCCATCCTGTGAGCAAGGAAAAAGCAAAAGGGCAACATATAAACCTAAAACCGTACCCAGTTTGGTTGATAAGCTACATTTGTTGCATACGGACTTATGTGGCCCAATGAGAGTTGCAAGCATAAATGGAAAGAACTAAAGAAGTATATTCTTGTAATCGTCGATGACTATTCAAGATATACATGGGTAAAGTTTCTGAGGTCAAAAGACGAAGCACCAGGCATCATCATCACCTTTCTGAAGCGAATTCAAGTTTTACTTCAAGCTCCAGTTAGGATAGTAAGAACTGAAAATGGCACGGAATTCACAAATCAGGAGTTAAGAACATACTTTGAGGATGCTGGAATCACACAACAGACATCCGCTGTTAGAACTCCAAGCAGAATGGGGTAGTTGAAAGAAGAAATCGAACTCTTGTGGAAGCTGCTTGTACAATGCTGATTTATTCTAGTGCACCACTATTCTTATGGGCCGATGCTGTTGCCACTGCTTGTTTCACTCAGAACCGATCCCTAGTTCATCCAGGATTCAATAAAACCCCGTATGAACTAGTGAACAACAGAAAACCCAATATCTCTTACCTTCATGTATTTGGTGCTTTGTGCTATCCAACGAACGACAGAGAAGATCTGGGGAAGTTGAAATCTAAGGGTGATATTGGAATCTTCATTGGTTATTCAGAAAACTCGAGGGCATTCAGGGTGTATAACAGGAGAATGAAAAAGATTATGGAGACGATGAATGTGAAATTTGATGAGATTTCACAAATGGCTTCTGAGAGACTCGCTCTAGAACCCGCGCTTAACCCGATGGCTTCTAATCATACCGGATTAGGACCCGCTCCAAACATTCAAACTTCTGGACATATCAGTTCAGGACTCGTACCCCAAGGAGCTCCATCAACTCACACCGAAAAAGCAACAAATCAAGAACTGGATAATTTCTTCGAGTTTATGTATGATGAGTACTATGGTGGCGCTTCGATAAATGCATCTCAACAACGTTCCGCTGCACCCGCTCAAAATCAACAACCACCACCACCACCACATCTAGATGCATCAACATTCGAAGATGGCGCAACAACTCCCTCCACATCATCAACATCTACTCCACTAACTCCAGTAATTGAGATTGTTCTACCAAGATTTGATGAGCAAGACCACAACGATGTTGTGTTAGACGAAGAACCATTCGAAAACCCATTTGGAACGGAATCTGCTGAATCATCTTCCAGATTACATGAACCGTCTAACACGCATTCGTCAAATCCAAGGTACCCTTCTACGTTACAGTGGACAAAAGACCATCCAATAGAACAAGTTATTGGTGAACCTTCAAGGCTAATTCAGATGAGAAAACAACTCCACACCAATTGCGATATGTGCATCTACGTCTGCTCAGTCAGTCTAATAGAGCCAAAGAACATTCGGGAAGCAATGGCAGATAATGCTTGGATTGAAGCGATGCAGGAAGAACTTCTCCAATATCAATTACATGACACCTGGGATTTAGTTCCAAGACCAATTGACAAACTCGTCATTGATCTTAAGTGGTTATGGAAAAACAAAAAGGATGAAGAGATGACTGTAATTCGCAACAAAACTCGTCTAGTGGCAAAGGGATTTAGACAGGAAGAGGGGATAGATTTTGAGGAGTCATTCACGCCAGTAGCAAGGCTTGAGGCAGTCAGGATTTTCTTAGCATATGCAGCTCACAAGAACATCACGGTCTATCAGATGGATATCAAGACGGCGTTCTTGAATGGAACTCTGAAAGAAGAAGTGTACGTGAGTCAGCCAGATGGATTCGTTGACAAAGATCATCCGGACTACGTCTACAAGCTAAAGAAAGCTATCTATGGTTTGAAACAAGCACCAAGGGCGTGGTATGACGAATTATCATCTTTCCTACTTGATAATTATTTCACCAAAGGAATAATTGATCCGACCTTGTTTACAAGAAAATTCAAAAATGACATTTTGATTGTTCAGATTTATGTGGATGACATAATATTTGGGTCCACTAATCCGAAACATTCAAAACATTTTGCAAATCTCATGAAAAGCAAATTTGAAATGTCCATGATAGGGGAATTAAAATTCTTTCTAGGTTTACAAATTCATCAATCCCCACGTGGTATTTTTCTTAATCAGGCTAAATATACAATTGAGATTTTGAAAAAACATGGAATGGAAAATTGTGACTCTGTTGGTACACCAATGGTCACCTCACCAAAAATAGGCACTGACTTATATGGGAAACCCATGGATCCGAAGAAATATCGGAGCATGATTGGTTCTCTCATGTACTTAACTGCTAGTCGACCCGATATACATTTTGTTGTTTGTTTATTAGCACGGTTTCAGGCAAGACCTACCGAACTTCACCTCCAAGAGGTTAAACGGATCTTTTGGTACCCACGAAGAACCATTAACATGGAACTTTGGTATCCAAAGGATTCGGAGTTTACACTAATAGCATTTTCAGATGCAGATCATGCCGGTTGCCAAGTTACAGCAAAGAGTACATCAGGCGAAGCACAATTTTTGGGAGAAAAGCTAGTAGGCTGGTCATCAAGGAAACAAGACTGCACTGCACTATCAACTGCAGAAGCCGAGTATGTGTCTTTATCTGTGTGTTGTGCCCAAGGTCTATGGATGAGGACACAACTCACAGATTATGGCTTCTCTTTCGACCGCATACCTATGTATTGTGACTCGAAAAGTGCCATAGCCATCTCGTGCAATCCAGTTCAACACTCGAAGACCAAGCATATTAGAGTCCACTATCACTTCATAAAGGAACACGTTGAAGAGGGTATTGTTGAACTATTTTTCGTGAAGACTGAATACCAACTCGCCGATCTATTTACTAAAGCCCTCCCAAAAGAGCGGTTTGAAAACTTAGTTCGTCGAATTGGAATGCGAAGCCTAACTCCCGAAGAGTTAGAAAGTCTTCTCGAATCTTCTTGAATTATAACAAAAAGCTTCGCTGTAAATATTTTTGAAAAACAAAACAAAATTTTGAAAAAACAACAAACGCAAAATATAAAAATAGAAAATTTTCAAAAATACAAAAACAATATAAAATCAAAAAACCAAAAATATTCTTCTCACGACATGTCTCTCGTATAATCGATATTCTGTACGTATCTAAAAATGTCATTCAACAATGATACGGGCATGTACAGATGCTTGAGCAAGAGTTCATTTAATTTTTTTCTAAAACATGTCGTTTCTCAAAATATTCTTCATTACGGCTTTCGTATATTTCAGTACGAGACCCGCACTACATTGATGACTTCTGATTATCTCCAATCAGGACTCGTAATGTTAATAGCAAAAATAAAATCCTTGAGCACAGGATCAAGATTGTTATTCCCGTTACACTTATAGAAATAACTAGAAAGTTATCCTAATCGTGTACTACGACTGATACAAAGTATGATTAATTTTACCAAATAAGTTAGAACGTAAATGTAAAAACAACAAAGGTTTTTCAACGTTTAAATTCTTATTAGAAATTAATCAAAGAATCTATTACCCAAAGTGTTTTGCGGAATAAACACTTTGGGATTGAATAGACAAGGTATGGTGTTCTCCTCTTCTAAACTCAAGCTTTTCTTGAGTGACAACTAAAAGACCCTACTGAGCTATCTCAGTGAGTAGGTTGTTCTTTGGAGGAGAAAAGTGGGCTGTGAAAGTCTAAGCTTTTAGTGCACAACCTTAATTCACTTTTCTCCTCATCTATCTATTTATACACAAGTGTAAAAGAAAACCTATAAACTAAAGTACAAGTTGACTTATATTGGTCTGACAAAAGTACAACTGTATTTTGTCATTACCAATCTACATCGGGAATAAGCTAAAAGATCCTTTTGAGTGTCTGCCCAACCACTCTTGTACTTTAAGCCGTTTTGAGGAAAGTTCGCTTTCAGCGTGATAAGACTTGTTCTTATCCTCTTCAAACTTTCCCGCTCGATCCCGCCTTTACTTCAGGTCTTAGATTGATTCTAAGTCTTCAGTCTTTAGTCTTCAGTCTTTTAGTGTTCAGGAGACTGAGGGGTTCAGTGAGCTCTTGTCAGTACTCACTGAACCCATCATCTTCTTCTTTGGCTTAAGTCTCACTCAGGAAGTACCGCCTTCCTGAGGAGTGAATCCTTCGCCTTGAATTCGCCTTAAGCATCCTGAAGATGACTCACTGAGTTACTGTTAACTCAGTGACTTGAATTGTTCTTTGTTGGTAAACACTTGGCTTAATTTGTGTTCAAATCCTGTTTTAGATAATTGGGTATTTATGGACCCAACAATCTCCCCCTATTTGGATATAAATTATGCCTAAGTGTTATTGATCAGTATGAGTGAGCTTATGGCTTCTTCTCATACTGAATATACAGAAGACACTGAGGACTACAATTTAACATAAACATGGGACAGCATTTTATTCTTGTTATTACAAAGTCCTATCAGCTAAACAAAATATTTAAGGTTCCTGACGGATACCCATTAGTTCAAGCTTTGCCTTCTTCGACGCTAACACTTCTCTGTCAGGTCGTTCCTTCATCAACTGATCCATTAGCCTGACAAACTCCTCTTTGTTAGAGCCCCTGATATTAAGTGCCATCAGTTTGTAGGCTAGGAGTGTTGTTGTTTCCACTTTGTCAATGTCAGAGACTCTCTGAAAGGCTTCCTGACCAAACTCATCCACGAAGAAGATGCCATACTCAGGTTCTTTAATGACAAGGTTAGGACGGAATTTTACTCCCTGAGGAGGAACTCTGTTGCAGTGAAGTGCAACTATGTATTGTTCAGGCTCCATAGCTACAGCTTTCCTTTTCTTCCCAACCTTCTGAGTATATTCAGGGATTGTTAGTCCCTGAGAAGCAAGTGCCTCATCATGGTCAATGCCCAGACTCTTTGCCACTTTTACGAGTTCCTCATACTTGGCACTCAGTGACTTGATGATGATTGGGGCATTCTTGCTTGAGGTTTTCTTCCTCAGGATAGGCATCATCATATCCCATTCTCTTATCCCATAGTCTGAAAATTTGACTTCAGGAAGATGTTCAGACTTTCTTGGACCTCTATGGACAGTTAGGCTCAGAGGTTTGGTGGGGTGGATGGTGATGTCAGTGATTTTGCCTTCACCTTTGGTCTTGGTCATGTGCCATACATACCTCTCATATGCCCTTTGCCTCTTTTCTTGCTTCAGTTTGGCTTCCTTGTTGTGTTTCTGAAGAAGTTGGGCTTGAAGCTTGATGAACTCTTCTTCCTGAATCTCTTTCTCAGACTCCTTTATTTCCTCCTTAGCAACCTCATAGATGGTAGATGTGGTGAGGTCATGGGCTTTCCTGCGATCTTCCTCATCTAAGATCTTAGCCAGTTCCTCCTGAGTCCCATAGACTCTTCTCCCATCTTCTAAGTCAACATAAGACGGTACTTCAGGATCTGGTTGTCTTATGTTTGAAGCCTTGACTAAGTGTGGTTCAGGAGGAGAGGTTTCAGTCATGATCTCCTTCCCTTTGTTAGTGAGAGGAGGCTGACTCGTAGATTCCTCAGGATTTGGAACAGTTACCAAGGCAGAGGAAAGATAAGGGATGTCATCATTTTTCTTCCCCTCAGCAGGTTTAGGAACTTCAGTGGAAAGACCTGCTGACTGAGGAGGTTGCTGAACATGAGAGGCCTGAAGAATGGAAAGGATGTCAGAGACCATAGACTTTGTCTCAGAGGCATCATTCTTCACGGCACTAAGTTCGGTAGCCATTGCCTGTTGGGTGGTGGAGAGTTCAGTGACACGGTTGGTAAAGTGGCTGATCAGCTCAGTATGTGTTTGTGAGAGCTGATCCATGGCTGAGGAAAGGTTGGTGAGGTGCCCCTTGGATTCCATGGCAGCCTGAAGAATGGAATCCTGGTGTTCCCTGAGACCTTTGATATCTACCCCCTGAAAGAGCCTAAGAAGCTCAGTAAGGTTGGTGGAGGCAGTCGACTGAATGGCCATATGATCCTTCATTGATTGAATCATTTTGGGATCATCAGAAAGTTGTTCTTGGACCCCTTCAACAGCCTGGAGGATGTTGGCAAGCTCCTTATGTTGACCAGTGACTGTTTCATCAAAAGTTTTAGTGAGTTCTCCAAGTTGTTTGTCAGTAAGCCTTGTAGCCTGAAGAATCTTTTCCTGAGATGCTTCTACTGAGGCCCTGAAGTCGGCATAGGAGGCTGCCGCTTCAGTATGCTGATCCATGAGTTCATCAGTGAGAGCATTATACAGACCTTCGTTGGCATGGCGAAGGTACTTGGCCATACTTCTCTCAGTAGGCGGATGAACATTGTCATACTTGGTTAACCATTCAGGGGTGGCAGAGGCACCTAATGAAGATGATGATGAAGATGATGGTGAATTGGGTTGTTGATCCTCAGGAGGAGGAGAAGAGAGTTGTTGCTCAGATGGACCCTCCATTTCCTCCTCAACTTCAGTAAGAGGTTCATCATCACCAAAATCGAAATCCGTCTCCTCCTCTGACTCATCAGCCAACAAAATTTCATAGTCAGCCAGAGAAGGAGCCTTCAGGGAATCCAGCTCCCCCTCAAAAGAGGGCTCACTTTCGTTGTGGCCAGGTCCTGATCCTTTAGCCATAATAACTGGTGGGGTTGTACCAGCCTGACTAGTCATAATAACTGGGGGGGTTTGCCCAGCCTGACTATTAGGATCAGTTCCTGAGTGACTTGGACCGCCTGAGGGGGTGATGGGTTCCGTATCAGCGGGTGGTTTGTTTCCCCCTGAGTCTTTGTCCCCCTGAGCACCTTCATCTACTGATGGGTGTTTTCCAGTAGAGTCACTAGGTACTATTGGTGAGTGTTGATGGCCTCCCTTCCCATCAGGATTGTGCTGTCCTTTTGGGGATTTAGAGGCCTGAACTCCCTGAGACTCTAAGTGTGATTGCTTAGAGACGTTAGCGGGATGTGAGTGGGTGTGGGTCCCCTTCTCAGTGGAGTAGTACTGCCCCACCGAGGATATAGAACCCTGTGCTCCCTCAGGCTCTGATTGTGATCTATCAGTGCCTTCACTGGGATGTGAGTGGGTGGATGCTCCTGACCCACCTGACTTGTTTTTGTCAGTAGGGACATGTGGAAAGGGTGTGCCCGAGGATACTGAGGATGATTGCTCAATACCCTCCGTTGGCGGTTGTTTTGTGGCCAAAGTGGTCTCTGTTATGGGAGTCGGAGAGGTCAAGGTCACAATAACATTTTTGGTGCCTGAGGCAACAGTCTCAGTGACGAGTGGCTTAGGTCTAACCACCTTACTGGATTGTCCCCCTTTCCCTTTCTTCTTCTTCACCTTCTTGGTTGGTGAAGGAACTGGTGAGCATACATTTACACCCTGAATCACCATTAACATGTAGGTGGTCAGGGCGACCGGTTGTACCTCAGTAATGTCACTACTAAAGTTGGTCTTATGTAAGATGTCAGGTTTTGTACCTTCATCATCAGACCTTAAGTAGTCAGGACCAAGGAGGTCCTGAAGCACACAGGAAATGAACCTAGGATACGACATATGTCTTTGCCTATGTTTCCCTGAGAGCTTTGACACGAGGTCGCGGAAGATTATTCCTCCGATATCTATTTTTCTACCCTCCAAGAGACTGAACATCATCAATTGTTGTGATGAGTTCAACTGCTCAGTGGAGGATTTATTCCCTCTGAGTACCTGAATGATGAATGTCATCATAAGTCTCCAGACAGGGTGAAACCATGTCTTCACTATTGGAGCCTTAGCCAACAAGGCTTCAGGAGACTCACCAGGACGCCTAACATCATGAGGCCCTAGGAAAAGCATTTTAGTTTTTATTTCCTGATCAGTAGGGTTAGCCTCAAAGTTCTCAACAAAGTTAAGACCAGTGGCATTGATGAAGGTCTTGTAGTTCAGGGAGAGAGTCTTAGTCCCATTCATCACAGTGAAAGTGATGATCGACTCTTTGGTGTCCTTAGGGCTAGTAGCCGTTGCGGTACACCAAAACTCCCTGAGGTAGTCATTGTAGATGACTTCTGGGGTGGTTGTAAAAGCTGTGGCAAGGAAGCAGTTTTGTAGGTACTTAACTACATCCTTGTAACCCGCATATTGCTGCGGGTAATGGAAATTTCCAACCACATTGTTTTTGGTTAAATCCACGCCCTCCATTGTGAAGCTCACATTTGGGGCAGTGGTAATAGCATTAGAAGAAGCCATTTGATGATCGGGTTAAGGTCGAAAAAATGGTCGGATATTTCTTAATGCTAAGAACACACACACAATTTTGTTTGAGAAATAAAAAGGGCAGAGTTTGCTTATAAATTTCTAAAAGCGTGTGTATGTGTTCTTTTGGATGGGTATTTATAGGGAAGTGGAAAGGTTTGGGGTATTTTGGGCATAAAATATTTTACTTCAAAAGATTTGAAAATTGTTTTATAAAAATTTGAAGTCCGCATTAAATGCCACGATTCCACTTCCCCATGTATTCGGCAACCATTATGGTGAACAGTTGAGCCGTCTGCAAAAAGTGTAGTTTGCAGAGATGAGTCATCACATTTCTCTAATGTGATTGGATAGGCAATTAATGCCAAGTGGGAAAGTGGGGGCCCAAGATGTGTATGCCAGAGAGACATATATTCCTATATTAAATAGGATATCAGTCACCAACCTAGGACATTTATTAACGCAATACTTAGAGCATTTAAGTTAGCATTGAATGACATCTTGAGGACCCTGAATGACTTTTCATTCACTGAGGGTTGCAGTAACTTTGGGTTTTAGTTACTGATGGTTCAGGAAGGGCATTCAGTGATACCTGACACTGAGGGACACATTGATTCAGGGATCTGAGGTTCTAAGAATGTACACTTCAGTTGGATGGATTCAATCAGTGGACTGAGTCTCAATATCCAACATTCCTAACTCAGCTTTCAGTCTAGTGAAAGTTGGTTCATCCAAAGGTTTGGTGAAAATATCAGCTAACTGATATTCAGTAGGGATGAAGTGTAATTCAATGTCACCATTCATGACATGATCCCTGATGAAATGATATCTGATATCAATATGTTTGGTTCTCTGATGAAGAACAGGGTTGTTGGAAATTGCAATTGCACTTGTGTTATCACAAAAGATGGGTACCATCTTATACTGAATGCCATAGTCACTGAGTTGACTTTTCATCCAAAGTACATTTGCACAACAGCTAGCTGCTGCAACATATTCAGCTTCAGCTGAGGACATGGCAACTGATTGTTGCTTCTTAGCACTCCAACAGACTAATTTTCCACCAAGAAATTGGCAGGAGCCTGAGGTGCTTTTCCTATCCATGTTGCATCCAGCATAGTCAGAGTCTGAGTATCCCTTGAGGTCAAACCCTGAGCACTTAGGATAATACAATCCAAGGCTTGGAGTACCTTTCAGGTACCTGAGAATCCTTTTTACAGCAGTGAGATGAGATTCTCTTAGGTCAGATTGGTATCTGGCACACAAACATACTGAGAATTGGATGTCAGGCCTTGATGCAAGGAGATACATCAGTGACCCAATCATTCCTCTGAATAGAGTCTGATTGACTGATTTACCAGTGAGGTCATAGCCAAGGTTGTTTGGTGGGACCATGGGAGTCTTGACTGAGGCACAGTCACTGAGATCATACTTCTTCAGTATGCTTCTGACATACTTCTCTTGACTGATAAAGGTTCCTGTATCAGTCTGCTTAACTTGTAAGCCAAGAAAGTAAGTCAGTTCTCCCATCATGCTCATTTCAAATTTCTTTGCCATCAATTTTTCAAACTGTTTGCAAAGTTTATAACTTGTTGAGCCGAAGATGATGTCATCAACATATACTTGAACAAGTATAACATCATCATTTGTCTTATAGATAAACAAGGTATTGTCTATCTTGCCTCTGACAAATTTGTTTTGGATCAGGAAGGATGAGAGAGTTTCATACCAAGCCCTGGGAGCTTGCTTCAGTCCATAAAGGGCTTTGTCAAGCTTACAGACATAGTCAGGAAACTCATTGCTCTCAAATCCAGGAGGCTGTTGGACATAAACTTCTTCTTTCAGTGAACCATTTAAGAATGCACTTTTGACATCCATTTGGTACACTTTGAAGTTCATGTAGGTTGCAAATGCAAGGAAGATCCTGATGGCTTCCATCCTTGCAACTGGTGCAAATGTTTCCTCATAGTCAATGCCTTCTTGCTGGTTGAAGCCTTTGGCAACCAATCTGGCCTTGTTTTTGATGACTATGCCATTCTCATCTGATTTGTTTTTGAATACCCATTTCATGCCAATGACTGAAACTCCATCAGGACACTTGACTAAGGTCATCACCTTATTTCTGTCAAATTGTTCCAATTCATCATGCATGGCCTGAACCCAACTAGGATGAGTAAGTGCTTCTTTGACACTTTTGGGTTCAATAGTGGAGATGAAATCCACAAATAGGCATTCATTGGCTGAGGCTGCGGATAATTTAGCAGCCATGCTTCTGGTGAGCATGCCTTCAGTAGGCACTCCAATAATATTGACAAGTTCTATATCCTGAGACCTAGTCCATCTGTCCTGAGGTCTTGGGTACCGATTAGAACTTGTGGAGGCCATATTGGGTAGAGGTGAAGAGATTGGTTCAGACACATGAGGGCTTTCAGGGTGATGGGTGTCTGAATGATTGGTTTGATCACTGAGATTATTTGGTTCCTGAGCACTTTGAACAACCAGATTGTTAGAGTCAGTGTTTGTTTGTGCTTCAATAAACTCAGTGATGCTTGGGTGAGGAAGGTTATGAGGGAGGATGTGATAGGAGATATCAGCATCAGCTTGATACTGAGTGGAAGGATTGTTTTCAGGATCAAACTCATCAGGAGGATATCTTGATGAGTCATCGATTCCTATCTCTTCCACTGAGGAATTTGAGAACCTGATGACTTCAGTGCTCTCATCAAAGGTAATATGAAATGTTTCCTCAGTTTGTTGTCTCCTTGTGTTGAACACCCTGAAGGCTTTTGAGACAAGGGAATATCCTAGGAAGTATCCATCATCAGCCTTTGCATCAAATTTCCCAAGGTGGTCTTTGTGATTATGAATAAACACAGGACACCCAAAGACATGAAAGTAGCTGATGTCAGGGATTCTTCCCTTGAATAACTCATAAGGAGTCTTGCTATGTCTCTTGACAATGATGGATCTGTTTTGTGTGTAACAGGCAGTTTTGACTGCTTCAGTCCAGAAATGTTTTGAAAGGACTGATCCATTTAGCATTGTTCTAGCAGCTTCAATGAGTGTTCTGTTTTTCCTTTCAGCCACACCATTTTGCTCAGGTGTGTAAGGTGAAGAAAAGTTTTGATGGATACCTTTCTCATCACAGAAACTTTCAAGTTCATGATTTTTGAACTCAGTCCCATTGTCAGTCCTAATCTGTTTGACTTTGATGTCATTCTGATTCTCAATGTTCCTGACAAAGGACATGATAGTTTCTGCTGCCTGACTCTTTTTGGTCAGGAAGTAAACCCAAGTGTATCTTGAGTATTCATCCACTATGACCAGAGTATACTTCTCATGGTTAATAGATCTAGGACTGATGGGTCCAAAGAGATCCATATGAAGAAGGTGTAGGCAGTTCCTGATGGAAAAGTTGGTTTTGGTTTTAAAGGATGCTCTCTTGTGTTTGCCTTTTTCACAAGCTGAGCAGGGTTTATCCTTTGAAAACACAAGAGATGGTAAGCCAAGGACCTTATTTTGTTTCACAAGATGATTTATGTTTTTGAAGTTCAGATGGGAGAGTCTTTTATGCCAAAGCCAATTGAGAGTCTCAGTGGCCTTAGCAAAGAGACAAGTACCATTCTGAGTCAGACTAGTCATGTCTAACACATAAACATCTTGTCTTCTAGGTGCAATAAGGACAACTTCCTTGTTTGCATTGAAGATAGTTCCTTGCTTATCATCAAACTGAACTATGTATTTTGCATCACATAGTTGACTGACACTGATCAAATTATACTTAAGGCCATTTACATAAGCTATCCTAGTGAAGACTATACCATTGCAGTTTACTGAACCATAACCTTCAGTGGGACATGATGAGTTATCAGCAAATACCACCTTGGGTCCTGATTCTTCCACATATTTGTGCAGATACTGCTTCACACCAGTCATGCTCCTTGAACATCCACTATCTAGATGCCAAATTGGCTCCCTGGCATGTCTCTGCACAAATAGTAAACTGGGTCAGTTCTTTCTAGGACCCCTCTTCGTAGAGGGCTTGGCTTTAATAGCCTGCTTAAAAGTAGATAATGATTTGTGGTCAGTGGTTGAGTGGACTGAGCTCCCACAAACTTTGCATTTTATTGCAAGGGAAGACTCAGCAGACTGAGAGGATGATTTGTTCTTTCCTCTCCTTGCCTGAATGACCTCATCATGTCCTGAGGTGTCATGAGTGGGATCACCACATAGGTCACAGCATGTGTCCATTAAGCAATCCTCAGGGAGGTGGTCATTGAATCCACAATGAGGGCAGGAGGGAAAAGGCTTTGCCTTTTTCATTCTCTGCTTAGCATCAGATGGATACTTAAGAGCAACTGATTTACAGTTTGCCATCTTAGCTGAGGCTGTGTATGATTGATGATCAGAGGTTCTGTGATCTTCCTTTTTGCATACCATGCAGTAAAGGATTCTGTAGCAATCATCAGCAACATGATTATTAAAGCCACACAGCTCACATATCACCCGAGGTTTGGTGGGCTTGGTTTTGGGTTTGGAGGTGGAGGAAGCTGGTTTTGTTTCCTTAATTTTAGATTTAGGATTCTTCTCAGAAGATTCAATCTTCTCACTCAGCTTCCTGACCATCTCAGTCAACTGATCAATTCTTGGATCAGGACTTTGGGATTTTACCTCAGAATGAACTGAAGTAGATGAGCCGTCAGTGTTTACTGAGACTTTTGCTTCAGAAGGGACTGACGTTGTTGAGTCATCAGTATTTACTAAGACTTCAGGGATTATCCTTTTCAGGATTGTATTTCCCGATCCTGATTTCTCCTTTGGAGAATGTTCAGAGTAGACTAATGGAGTGAGGTCTGAGCTTGGAGAAGCTCCCTGAAGGACTTTCAGTGGTGGGAGAGGTAAAGCTGATTCTGATTCTGACTCAGTGATTAACTCAGTACTACTGGGTTCTTCAGTGAGTCCTAGCATGCTTTTCAATGCCCGACTTTCAGGGAGCAAGATTTTCCCAGTCTCAAAGTTGGGTAACTTACTGACTGGGTTGTCCCTGACAATCCAGTCATTTGACTTGGGTTCTTTTTCTTGCTCAAAAGCAATGCCTGCTGGAATAAAGACTCTTTCTTTGTCAGTCTCACTGAGGGTGTCAGTGAGTGGGTTAATTCCTATGACTTTAAAGTTCTCACTAGGATTCATACTGACAGATTCATAGACTCTTGGGTTCTTTTTAGTCCAGCTTTTTATGATAGCTTTTTCTTTGTCAAGTTCAGTTTGAAGAGCTTGGTTCTTTTTCAAAATCTCAGTGTTTTGAATTTGTAGTGTGACTACTTCTAACTTGGCTTGTTTCAGTGCAAGCAATTCATCTCTACATTTGTTCAATTCTAACACAAGATTGTTATATTTTGAAAGTAGGTTAAGCCTTTGTTCTTCTACAAACTTGAGATCAACAGAAATTTAATTTAAATAAGACTGCCAATCAGAATCATCATCCATTGAAAGTAAAATGTTTACCTTCTTCATTGTGATGTTGACCCATTCTCCATCTCTAGCATGGCTCTTTCCAACAGCCAGCTGATCACCATCTGAAAGTGCCATCAGTGCACTCACATGAATTTCTTCATCATCAGAGACCTCTTCATCATCCCAGTCATAAGCTTCAGCCATAAGGACCTTGTTCTTGGACTGAACAGGTTTGGGAGTTGGAGCCTGAGAGACTGAGGGAGTGGCCTCAAGAAGAGCAAGCTTGGCTTTTGCCATCCTATACTTAGTTTCATAATCTTTTTGACTACTTTGAGAAGTTTATGGAGACTGAAACATTTTAGGTTGAAATTTGCTAGCTCTTGAAGAAGAACTGTTTCCAGAAAACTTGTAAGAGGGTTCTGAGGTTGTTTTTGAATAGCAGTCTTTTGCAAAATGACCCTTTTTACCACATTTAAAACATTCAGTGGTCTCATTTGTTTTAGCTTTTGAAAAGTTTGACTGATTTCTTTTGATAAAACGTTTTGAGTTTGCAAGAAGTGCTCTTTCTTGGAATTCCAAGTGTAAGTCACTTAAGTACTCCTCACTGGTTCTATCATCAACCTCATCATCAGAATCCTCTTGAAAATCCTGCACAATACCATTAGAATAAAAGGCAGTTGATATGGGTGAGGAAGTCAGGGCCTTTTTGGTTTCAAGAGCTTTCTTTGAGTCTGGATATCTTCTTGATATTAGGTTGTCTTCATAGACAAACTTCCCATAGATCTCAGCAAGCTCAAGGGTCTGAATGTGGTTAGCATTCCTAAGGCCCTGAGAGAAGTTTAACCACTTCTCAGGGAGACAGTTGACAAAGCCAACATTGATCTCATGCTTAGACAAAACTACACCATCATTGGATAACTCATTTATCAGGGTCTTGTACCTAGTGTAGGTCTCAGAGAGACTTTCAGAGTCTTTGGCCCTGAAGGTATTATACTCAAGTTTAAGATCCATGATCCTATTTTCCTTGGTATCTGAGGGACCTTCGAAGCTATGAACCAAGTCAACCCATGTTTGTTTGGCTGATGTACAGTTAATGACTGATTCCATTATATCGTCAGGGAGACAAGATATAATTATGCTTCTTAGGCGTTGGTCTTGATTGACCACCCTTCTCTCATCTATAGTCCACTGAGCTTCAGGTTTGTCTAAACCTTCAGCAGTTTTAGGGACATAGGGACCATCATTGATACAAGTGATGTAGTATGGTTCCATACCAGTCAAGTAGCAAAGCATGCGCTTTTTCCACTTGCTAAATTTTCCAGCTTCTAGTCTGGGAGCAACAGCTGAATAGCTACCTCCCTTTTTGTCAACTAGCTGGGGCACATTTATATCAGCCATAGTAGGATCTTGGTTTTAAAAAACCTTGAGCACTCTTAGTTTTGGAAAGATTTTATAAACCAGAGGCTCTGATACCACTTGTTGTTCCCGTTACACTTATAGAAATAACTAGAAAGTTATCCTAATCGTGTACTACGACTGATACAAAGTATGATTAATTTTACCAAATAAGTTAGAACGTAAATGTAAAAACAACAAAGGTTTTTCAACGTTTAAATTCTTATAAGAAATTAATCAAAGAATCTATTACCCAAAGTGTTTTGCGGAATAAACACTTTGGGATTGAATAGACAAGGTATGGTGTTCTCCTCTTCTAAACTCAAGCTTTTCTTGAGTGACAACTAAAAGACCCTACTGAGCTATCTCAGTGAGTAGGTTGTTCTTTGGAGGAGAAAAGTGGGCTGTGAAAGTCTAAGCTTTTAGTGCACAACCTTAATTCACTTTTCTCCTTATCTATCTATTTATACACAAGTGTAAAAGAAAACCTATAAACTAAAGTACAAGTTGACTTATATTGGTCTGACAAAAGTACAACTGTATTTTGTCATTACCAATCTACATCGGGAATAAGCTAAAAGATCCTTTTGAGTGTCTGCCCAACCACTCTTGTACTTTAAGCCGTTTTGAGGAAAGTTCGCTTTCGGCGTGATAAGACTTGTTCTTATCCTCTTCAAACTTTCCCGCTCGATCCCGCCTTTACTTCAGGTCTTAGATTGATTCTAAGTCTTCAGTCTTTAGTCTTCAGTCTTTTAGTGTTCAGGAGACTGAGCGGTTCAGTGAGCTCTTGTCAGTACTCACTGAACCCATCATCTTCTTCTTTGGCTTAAGTCTCACTCAGGAAGTACCGCCTTCCTGAGGAGTGAATCCTTCGCCTTGAATTCGCCTTAAGCATCCTGAAGATGACTCACTGAGTTACTGTTAACTCAGTGACTTGAATTGTTCTTTGTTGGTAAACACTTGGCTTAATTTGTGTTCAAATCCTGTTTTAGATAATTGGGTATTTATGGACCCAACAAAGATTTTTCCAAATCTTTCTCAAACTTCTGTGCTCACGAAAACTCCCTCCTAAACCCTTAAAACCGATTTTAAACTCACATGTTTATAAATATGCTTTGTTTAAGGAGGAGTATTAAAAAGAAAAAGATGTTCCAATTTCATGCTAGAATCCGTCACTTTCTCCAAAACATTTCATTCTAATCAGTTGATATCAAAAATATCACTACATGCTATTTTTGAGAGGGAGAGCACGTGATTAAAATGTGATCTAAGACCGTGGATTGAATATCAAGACTCAGTTTTAACCCTCGAATTGACGAATCAAAATGTCCGTTATCGAAAAGACTTGTCCTGAACAGGTAATAATTTCAAGCTGGTTATCCAGTGATATAAGCGTGTCTCGCAAAGGACTTGTCCGAGTAGAATGTACCAATTCGAGAGATGATCTTTTAATACGACCGGGACGGGTAATAACTTCAAGCTAGTCCAACTAGTGATGTAAATGTGTCTCGCAATGGTCATATTAATTGAAAATCGATCATTTCAAATGTGCGAACTCTACCCAACATGTGCATTTTACTTTAAAAATGCATGAGCACATGTGAAGGGGGAGTATTTCAGAAAATACAAAACTCTTGAAGTGTTAACCAAAATGTGTTTTATTCATAAACACTTTGAGAGATTTTCACAAAAGGTTATATGGAAAGTGATCAATAAATCTAGGATAATCATGGAGTAATAAGGTGATTATGGTTATGTTTATGTCCAATGATCCGCCAGAGCCGGAAGGATCTACCCAAGGACAATTCCAATAGACTAGAATTAGAAGTCCTTAGGTAAGATTGAAAAAAGGAGTAAATGAGAAAGGAGAAAGAAGGGGTTGAAGAATTAAAAAGAAAAGTTTAATCAAAGGGTGAAAAGAAATAGCCCTCCATGAAAACTTAGGTCAGAAAACGGGTCAATACATCTGCTATCGGTTATCACAAGTTGATACTGATATTGAAGACAAGACGTCATGGACCCAGTGACGCATTGCACCACCCCTCCTAGCCACTCAGATATCTCTTAAAAGATATTTGTTTCATTTCTCACGGAGAACACTGCATAATCTATCGACCTCTCATTCCGAGATGTGTTGATATTGAAAAGGTGGCACTTTGCTCCACGCCTCCGATGACTAAAACCAAAACGCACATTATCGAGTCTAGAGCCACGAGATTCAACAAAGATCTCTTAGGAACACTTCTGTTGGGAATTAAAGATTTGATGATTACAAAACCCACAAGCAAGAAATGAAGAAAGAAGAAAAAATGAGGACCTAATATATAAATAGTTAGCTTCTAGGGGAAGCTAGGGTTTGTAACCTCCCTCTATTATATAAAGAGGGTAGGCGTCTAGGTTACAGGCATCCATTTCATAGATTGATCTCTCCAATGAGAGTCGATTGAAACGCATAGAGCGTATAGTAGTATAGTAGTTGTAGTAGGTTTTTTTATTTTTATGTTCAATAAAGAAAAACCTTGTTAAGTAATATTGATTGTGTTCTTGTTCTTATGTTTCCGCTGTGCATATCAATCAATGTTGCTATAATCCTAGATGGGCTTAAAGATCTTTAACAATTGGTATCAGAGCGGGTGGCTCTCGATATCTAGGGATTTACAAGGTTTTTCGTTGTCGATGGAGATGGAGCAGATGAGAAGCAGATTTGGAACAAGTTTTATGTCGTACAGTAGCAGTTTTGGAGCATGAATTACCGAACAAAAGCAGATCTGTTAAAAGTTTATTGTTGACCGAAGGTAATCGAATTTATTTTTAGTAGCAGATCTGCACATGGTACGTTCGTTTTTAAGTTGGCTAATTCTCAAAACAAACCTCGTACTACCATTAATTGTAATTGGTTTATGGTTTATTTAAATCGAATGTGGGGCTGGATGATTTATGTCGATTTGTCACATATGATCTATTCTTTAATTAATTGGTCTGTGTGGAATTAAATGAGGCTGCTGCTGTTGAATAATTTTTCTGTTAGTATGATTACCTCGTACTGTTGATTGGTTGTGGATCATATTGGTGGGATCATTGGTTTGTCGCTTATGTACGCTGCTCGCTTAATTGGTTAATGGAATTGGTTTGTCGCTTTTGTGGTTTAATATCATGAAGATGTGTATTATTCGTACTGTTATATGGTGATACAATTGGGGTTTGTCGTGTACTGCTACAAGTGGACGACAAAAGTTAATGCACAAGTGGTGATCTGATTTGTCGCTTGTGGAATTGGTTGCTGTGGTCATTAATTCTGCTGCTACGGATATCATGTCTGCTGCTCTCACTCGAATTCTGCTGCTATTGTTAAAAAAAATAATAATAATAAAAAATAATAATAATTAATTATTGCTTCGGTTTCTGCTGATTCTGCTGGTGGATTCGGTTAGTGCTGTTTGAACAGTTTTGGATCACGGTTTCTTCTTTAATATTTTATGGCTCGTTTTGGTGATTATTTGACGAAGACGATTGATCATGACTTAATTGATGTTGTAGTTGAGTTTCACAGTGCGCGTTCTTATCATATCTCAAAGTGGGTGTTACACTTTGAAGGTAACTTGTTTGTTTTGTACGGTGGTGACAAAGACTTGATGAATCTAGCAAAGTGTGAGATCTATTATTTAGGGTGCTTAATGCTCACATTTGCTATCACTTTAAGGAGTTACGTTGTAGTGCTCAGTGTCTCATATAGTTGAGGATTTATCAAGAGGTCCTGGTAGCCTACTTCTAAGATGAGGTTGGAGTCACGTGGATAGTGCAAGATATAAGACGCAAGTTTGGGAAATTCAACTTCTTCATCAAGTTCGTCATACTCGGTTTTATTCATCAGTGATCATTTCATAAGGCCTACAGAGTTCGTGATTCAAGAGATGGTTATTGGTTTCAGGGGAAGCTTGTTTAACCATCTACATGCATCACTTGAGGGGAAGCGTTTACGAGATGCACAAGACCCCTATTGGATGATTACAAAAAGGGGAAGAAGATTTATGATGTGCAGCTTATTATTTGTGATGACATGTTTTATCATTGTTTCTTCATGCAGATTGTTTTGTAATATCAAATAGGGGAAGATTGTTGGAAATTAAAGATTTGATGATTACAAAACCCACTGATTCGTTAAAATCAACACATATTTTCTCCAAGGATTACAAAAGAAATATGTAACCCGAGGTCGTTATCCCCAACGAAGGCTGAATGGAATTCGTGCTCTCGATTCGTGCGCGTGTTTGAATTGTGAATAAAAGGGATTTTTTTTTGGGTTTCTTACACTAAGATATGAGAACATTAACTAAAAACGATTTAAAAGGCGAGAAAAATAATTTAAGAAAAACAAACGTGATTAAAAACGTAAACGGATTAAAAAAAAAACGCGAATTATAAAAAACAGGAACTAAGAACTATAATAAAATTCCTAAGTTAGTAATAAAGGGACAAAACAATGGCGGTTGCCAAGCAAATAACCATCAGTATCTTAAAACGTATATCATTATTTCAATTAATAGAACACTTAAAAGTCGTGACTTTTAGCAGTGTAGAAGGATCTTTTGGGTTAACAAGACAAATAAATTTAACTTTTTATCGTGTATAATTCACATGATTATCAAAACATCCTTTGGCTGACCCTAAGATGTTCACCTAGTCTCCTAACCAATAGGCCACCTTAGTGAGAATCAAAACTAATGACAAACCCATTTCTTTACAACTATTTCATTTCAACATAACTGATAAACTATTACAAATTACTTCAACATACACAATAAAAATATAATCTTTCATTTCATTTTAGCATAAAGCATAAAACTAATGAATACCCATTACAAAGAAATGCAACAAAGATACGATGTGTCATACAATTAAGGGTACTTACAAGTGTTTGAAGTTGAGGAAAAACAAGAAAAATGGTGAGTGTAAAAGTGATCAATTTGCAGCAGCCTCCTTCCGCTCCTTTTAAATAACTGCTGCTACCTTTGCTTCTTTTTTTCTTTTTTTCTCTTTTTTTTTTTTCTTTTCTTTTTTTATATTTATAACTACCGAATTTTTATAAAAAAAAATGCAAGAACTTATATTTAAAATGATGTAAAGACTAAAGATTAGAATGATAAAAAGTAATTAACTAAAACATAAAAATAAATGCTTCAAATTAATAACATATGAAAGAAACTAGACAAAGATTAATACCTTAGATTATCAAGATTTAATACAAGCTCTAACTATTTTTCTTAAAATTAAAATTAAACTAAAAAACTTAACAAAAAAAAGAAAAGAAAGAAGAAGTTAACATCCGGCTGCTACCCCCTTCTCTCCTCTATACCTAGCCAGATTCATTGATGGGCCTGATAGTGGGCTTGTGGTTAGGATTGGGTTTTAGGGGAAATGGGTTAGGGGTAAATGGAGGGTGATGTTGGGCCAAGGGAGATATAAGGTGGGATTGATTGGGCCACGGGGTAGTAAGGGGGAGTTGTTTTGGGTTTAGGTTGGTGGGCTGCGGCAGATTTGTAGCTGGGTTGGATGTGTTTGTTATTTATTTCTTTTGGGCTCTTGGTTATAGAAAACAACAAGGACCATTCTTGTAAATCTTGAAACTGCAGGGACCTGAGTTGAAATTTCACCAAAATATTCCAAGGGACCAAACACGCCAAGCTTATTATTCCAAGGACCAAAAATTTATTTTTTATTATTTTTTTTTTTATTTTTTTTTTCAAGCTTGAGGGACTAGACTTGCCATTTATGCAAATTTTGTTTGTTTTTCAATCGTTCTCAATCATTTTGCATATGGAATACACAAAAACACATTTCAAAGATATTTTTAACATTATTTGATCGTTTTAAAGTGTTTTTGGTTGTTTTGACTCGAAAATTGGACGAAAAGATATGTGTAAAACGACACATATCAAATCCCCCACACTGAGCAATTGCTAGTCCCTAGCAATTTTTTATGAAAAGTTGATGGATGTATCTCTTTACCAGAAGCCATCACCTCTGGAGTAGCCAAATGTTTCAGTTCAAGTAAGAACTATGGTACACTGATAACCATATGATTTTGAGCAAATCATCAGCTGCCAACGGATTTGATTTGTCTTTACCAGAAGCCGTTTGCTTCTGGACTAGCCAACTCTTAGATAAAACCACTTATTATCTTTGGTGAGCTGATGACCAATTATGGTTTTCCAACTGCCTTTACCACAAGCCATAATCTTGCGGGCTAGCCAACTCTTCATCTTTTTAGGATATGGTGAGTCGAATACCATACAATTTTTGGCAAATTGTAAGCCGTAAACGGATTTGATATATCTTTACCAAGAACCGTTTGCTCTTGGATTAGCCAATCCTTTTGTGTGTTAGACATGGTGGACTGATAACCATTTGTTGTGTAAGTGCAAAACACTTACACCAAAAAAAATTTTGGCCAAAAAAATGGGGGAATTAGATGGTATATATACGTGATTAAATTCGTGAGAATTCCCCCCACACTAGAAATGAATAGTGTCCTCAATATTCAAAGTACCGGCTGTTATGCCGAAACTGAGAACGTAAAAGGGAAATATTACGGGCCATTTATTTTATTTTTGTGTTTGCAAATTTTTTTTTTTTTTTTTTTTTTTTTTTTTTTTTTTTTTTTTTTTGAAATTTATGTACAACAGCGGGGGGCATCTCCCCCACACTAGGGTGGTAGAAAGTAGAAAGAAGTCAGAAATATGGGTGAAAACCCATATGGTGTGCTACTGTTTTTGTTAACCGAGTCGCTAGCTTGACTCGACCCCGAATTCATTTGTCCATGGGGAAGCAAGTGGAAACCAATCTCAATCGGACTTTCATTCAAATTGTTTGGATAAACATTTGAACATGAGAAAGTTCCACACCGATGAGATAAAACCCGCGGTATTTCAATAGAAGAAACTATTAAGGGTGATACCGGGGTCAAATATGGTGTCCTCATTCCCGTAGGAGAAAAGGGAAAGAGCAATCACACCATATGTGATGAAGAGAAGCAAGATTTTTATTATGATCATGTAAAACTCTTCATCATCAGAAGCATCATCGGCTTCAACGGGAGGGAGGGTTGGGATAAAATCTTCAAGAAGTAAATCTTTCAACACACCTCCCCCCACACTAGAATCATCCTCCAGATCAAAGTAGAAATGATCATATTCAGGAGGAGATATCATATGAGGGAGTTCAACCGAGAACTCCTCATGATATCGATCATTTTCATCAAAATGAAATACATCATACTCGGGAAGAGACATATAAGAATGGGGAGTGGTATTTACACTTCCCGTCTCTTCCAAATGATCGATATCAAAACGAAAGGCTTCATAAGCCGAGAGTGAATAATCCGGATGAGGAGTGGGATTGCCACTTCTCTCCTCTTGATCATTAAACACAAAACTCTCTAATTCGGGAAAAGCATCCTCGAGCTCGAGCTCGGAAGGATAAGACGGCTTTTCCACAACAACATCATCCTTTGGGGGGAGAGCAAACAATGGTTCATCAAAAATCATTTTTTCTAAAATCGGGCCATCTCCCCCCGGATCAACATCGGGCTCAACAATTTGAGCATCAAACAAGAAGACCTCGAACTCTTCTTTAGAAATATCACTTTCCTCAAACGGAGGAGAAGAGTCGGAAATGAGTGATGTGGAAGTAAGAGTGGGATTTTTGGCAATATCAATACGACAAACCGATTCTGAAGGTGGGGCAAGTGGTGTGCTCTTAGAGCTAGCAGTTTTTACCACTTCCGTTGTATCTTCCGATTCGTGTTCATCGTAATCAAAAATACTCTTAATTTCCGCATTACAACTTTTGAACCATTCACTTGAACCAGGGGCTATGTTCATTGCTTTGAGCTCAGAACGTTTTTGTGCAACACTTTTGACCGTGAATCTTGAAAGTTTTGAATCAATTTTTTCAGATTTTTTATCAATAGTAGCAACGTTGCAATTTGACCCCTGATTAATGTTGAACGTGATCTCTTCATTTTCAACACGAATGGTTAATTCTTCGGCGTACACATCAATAAGAGCACGACTCGTTCTTAGAAAAGCTCTACCCAAAATGAGGGGAACTCGTGGATCGGCTTCAAAGTCTACAACAACAAAATCTGTGGGAAATTGGAACTTTCCCACTTTCACGACAACATCCTCGGCTATTCCAAGCGGATAAGTAGTGGTACGATCCGCTAGCTCGAGTGTCATGCACGTGGATGTAAGCTTTGGAAGAGATAGTTTTTCCCATATCGAGAGTGGCATGAGGTTAATACTTGCGCCAAGATCGGCCAAGGCGGAGCATTTCACCATCCCCGAGAAATCACACGGGATTAAGAACTTGCCGGGGTCTCCAAGCTTTTCGGGAAGCTTCTTGAGGATGACCGCCGAGCATTGCTCGTTTAATGGGGTTTTTGCCATATCGACCAACTTATCCTTGTTGCTTAACAACCCTTTGAGTGTAGTTGCAAACTTTGGCATGAGAACGAGAGCATCAGCAAAGCTTATGTCGAAGTGCATCTCATTGAAGATTTGGAAGAACTTTTCCATTTGCACATTGTTTTTCTCTTTAAGCTTTTGATCATTAAGCCTTGAAGGATATGGAATTGAAGGCTTTGGATTTGTCTTCGGAACATCGGGTTCCGGAATTGGGGTTGGGATTACCGAAGGTTGGACGTGTGCGGTACTTCGTGAGCTTGTAGAATGCACCTTGTCCGTTGTCTCCTCGGTCTCAATTTCAACTACCTTTGGAGGAAGAGAAGAAGAGGTAGTTGGAATTTTGGGTCCATTATATTGGACACCACTCCTTGTTGTGATCGCCTTCACATCGCCCCTCGGGTTAGCGATCGTGGTGCTAGGAAGAGTTCCTGAGCCCGAGGGTCGATCATTTAAAGACTTTCTGATTTCATTTATTTGAGTGGCCATCAACCGATTGGTTTCATTTTGGGATATCATGAATTGTTTCAATAATTCCTCCGTGGACGTTTGATTTTGGTTTAAAACTTGGTCTTGATTAAAATTTTGTCCACGGTTTTGAACATTTCCCAAATTTTGATTGAAATTTTGACCACGGTTTTGATTTCCTTGAAAACCTTGGTGATTACCTTGGTTTTGAAAACCTTGATTTTGGAAACCTTGGTTTTGGAAATTTTGGTTCACCCGACCTTGGTTTTGGTTAAATTGGGCATTTCGGTTTTGCCCATTTGGATTTTGGGGGTTGAAACCAGGTGGTCCAAGATAATTGTTGGAGCGATAGCTTAGAAGATTACGGTCTCCTTGGGGTTGGTAAGAATTACCTCCCGAATTGTAGGATCCCGAAGCAGCATAAACGCTCTCTTGAGTGTTGCCATTGGTGGCTGGACACTCGAAATATGGGTGTGGACCACCACATGTTACACAGCTTTGATTCACCACATTTGCTTGTTGAGTTTGGTTTTGAAGATTATTTTGATGTAGCCTCAAAACAGCAGTGGATAAATCATCCATTCTTTTAGTGAGTGAAGCTATCTCGGATGAAGAGTCCGTAGTGATAGATTTAGATGACTCACTCCTCTCGGCGGAGGAGTCCCAATAATTGTGGTGGGCGGTCATGTTTTCAATTAAATCATAGCACTCTTCGGGTCGCCTTTTCATAAAGGTACCACCGGCCGCAGCATTGATCGTTTCACGATGTCGTAATGTTAAACCATTATAGAATGTGTCTATTATGGTAACAAGCAACATATTATGATTAGGACATCGATCAATAGATAGCTTATAACGTTCCCAAGCTTCGAATAAAGATTCATCGGGAAGCTGGCGAAAGTTGCTTATATCATTCCTCAATTTCGTCACCATTGATGGTGGGAAATATTTTGCCAAGAATTTTGAAGTCATTTCATCGAAACTATGAATTGAATTCTTGGGAAGACGATCAAACCAAGCGGTGGCATGATGCGTCAATGAATAAGGAAAAAGATACAAGCGAAGGGCGTCATCGGTGACACCTTGTTGTTTCATGCTTTGGGTTACCGTGATGAATTTATCGAGATGCTTGTTTGCATCTTCACCGGGTAAACCGTGAAATTGGCACGAAGTTTGGACTTGTTGGATCATATGATGTTTAAGTCCAAAATCCGCGGCTTGGATATTGACGGGAGCAATAGGTCCGCCTCGTCCTTGCATGGTCGGTTGGCACAACTCCTCCATCGTTCGGAGATCGGGAGCTGGCCCATTATTACCCGCGTTATTATCAGCAGCCATATTCTCAACGTCTTGAAAATCAAGACGTCGATTTCGGCGAATAATTCTTTCGGGATTTGAAACGGGTGAACAAAGATTGGGTGTGGAAGAACGGGTGCTCATGCACCAATAAAACAACAAAAGTTTAAAAACAAATTTTTGAAAATGAAAATCTTTTTTTTGTGTTTTAAGGATAATTACACAATTTTTTTTTTTTTTTTTTGTGATCGATTCGTCAATCAAAATTCGTTTCTCACAAAATTACTCGCAGAGTGGCGGAGAAGCAAAGGTGGGCAATAAATGCTCCTTAAAAACCCGCCTCTTTCGGTTCGTCAATTTAATGTCAAACCATCCTTAAACCACTTGATTAGGTTGTAATTTCACGATAATCCGAAAATAACTAACTCACGATTTGTTTTGTTGGAACTTATTATGGTTTACAACACTTCAAAGAAGTGAGGATGTTTATTTTATTTTCTTTTGTTTTTGTAAAACACCTTAGACAAAGTGTTTTGTTTTGGCTTTTTTTTTTTTTTTTTTTTTTTTTTAGAAAATATACACAAATATACTATAAACCTTCACAAAGAAAGTTTATAAAACACGATTTGACAAACGAGATTTTAAAAATTTGCTACAGCCCTCCCCGGCAGCGGCGCCAAAATTTGATCCGTGTGTAGTATATATATAAATAAATATAGTATCGTGCACACGTGATACTTTGGGAAATGACAAGTCAAACCTTAGGAAAAGTAAAATTTGCAAAACCCGTGAATGTGATGTGTGTGATACCGGGCAAGTGATCACCCGGGTCGTGTCCCAGCGAGGTGTGAATCGAGGATTTCGTTTTTAGGTTCGGAATTAAAATGCTTGATGATTTGATTTGGAGATTATTTGGTGTTGTGGTAATATTACACAAAGCAATGAAACGCAAAAGATATTTAAAACTAAAAATGCACGTTTTAATTAATGTTAACACGCAAAAATAAAAGTGAACTCTAAAAATATTAGCCCTACGAGTACCGAATTAATTTTCCTACGACTTAAATATAAAAAGAAAATTTTGGAAAAAAGAAAAATATATTTTTTTGACTTTTTAATAATTTTTTTTTTTTTTTTATAAATTAAAAACTATTTAAACTATTTTAAATTTCTAAAAATACTAAAACTAATTTTAAAAAACTTATACTAAAGAAACAGATAAGCTAAACACAAGCAGATAAACTAAAACTAAGACAGATAAACTAAAACACAAACACAAGATTAAACAGACAAATCCAAATTTTACTTTAACAACACAAACCACAAACTAAAAGTGATGAACTTAAACCGATCCAAACTATATATATATTTTTTTTCTCTTTGATTATCTTTTGCAAAAACTCAAAGCAACATTAAACAAAGCATAAAAAAATAACTCAAACAAAACATACTAGTACTAGATCTAAACACAGATTCAACATACAAACATTAATCAAACCATACTAAATAATACTCAAACACGAACAATAAACTAAAAAAAACACAAACACAAACCTTACTATAGCATACTCAGGCAATAAACAAGAATCGATCCAAATCCAATCTCAGACTAAAGCAACACTTAAACTATTTTTTTTCTTTTTCGCTTACTGAAACACAAACAAGAACAAGAACTAACACTATTAAACCATAAACCTTACAAAATACGCATCAACAAGAAGAATACTTCTACTTAAAAACCACAAAAGTCACTAACCACAACATTCAACAAACATTAAACTACAACATCACCACAAGAATTAAAATAGCAGAATCGAAGCAGTAACAAAAAAAAATAAACTTAACTAAATAACCACAGATTTGAAGCAGTGAATAAGCTAAACAATAAACTTGACTTATATTAAAATAAAGAGTACAATTACAACCGAATCGAAAATCACAAATTACATTAAACTACTAGATGAAATTAACCTACTGCTTAATGAAAAATAAGAACATACCTAATTTTAAAGCTAAAATTAATCCTGGTTACCACAGTAACCTCACTACTCTATTTATACTACTAAAAAAAACAATAAAATACTTCGGTCCTCCTTTTGTGTTTCTTCTGTGAGAGAAGGCTTTGATAACTTCGATTTGTGCTTCTTTGACTCTTTCCCAGCCGTTGGATTAAAGATAGATGATCACAGCCCTTTGTTTTGGTCTTGGTGCCCACTAACTCACACGGATAGGTGAGGTGGATGATGGGGAGGTATAAGGGGAAGGGTTTTGGTGTTGGGGAGAAGAGAAGTGGGTAAAATGGTGAAAGTTTTGGGGATAGGTGGTTTGTCTGGTTGTGTGTTCTTGGCGGGATAGGGAAGAAGACAAGGTGGTGTTGGCTGCTTGTGTTAGGGATTTTGACTATTTGTTTTGGGGATGTTGACTATTCTTATCCGGTATTTAGTTATTTAACAAAGAGGTGGGTCGGTGGTTGTTTAGAGGTGTGGGTCGGTTAGTTTAAATGGGGAAGTGGCTGGGTTTGTTGTTTAGTTTTGTTAAGTGGGCTTATGGTGGGCCGGTTGGGGTGTAAGTAAAGTCGATTGGGTTGTTAAAGTAAAGTTGGGCCGGTGGGGTGTTAATTTGTGGATTGGTTTTTGATGGATCCGGTTGTGTGGTGTTTAGAGTAGATTTAAGTTTAAACCAAGGACCAAAGGAGTAAATCATGCAAAGTTCGGGGACCATTACTGCCATATCTTCAAAACTAATCCAGGGACCAAAATTGCCAAGCTTATTATTCCAAGGACCAAAAATTTATTTTTTATTATTTTTTTTTTATTTTTTTTTTTCAAGCTTGAGGGACTAGACTTGCCATTTATGCAAATTTTGTTTGTTTTTCAATCGTTTTTAATCATTTTGCAAATGGAATACACAAAAACACATTTCAAATATATTTTTAACATTATTTGATCGTTTTAAAGTGTTTTTGGTTGTTTTGACTCGAAAATTGGACGAAAAGATATGTGTAAAACGACACATATCAAATCCCCCACACTGAGCAATTGCTAGTCCCTAGCAATTTTTTATGAAAAGTTGATGGATGTATCTCTTTACCAGAAGCCATCACCTCTGGAGTAGCCAAATGTTTCAGTTCAAGTAAGAACTATGGTACACTGATAACCATATGATTTTGAGCAAATCATCAGCTGCCAACGGATTTGATTTGTCTTTACCAGAAGCCGTTTGCTTCTGGACTAGCCAACTCTTAGATAAAACCACTTATTATCTTTGGTGAGCTGATGACCAATTATGGTTTTCCAACTGCCTTTACCACAAGCCATAATCTTGCGGGCTAGCCAACTCTTCATCTTTTTAGGATATGGTGAGTCGAATACCATACAATTTTTGGCAAATTGTAAGCCGTAAACGGATTTGATATATCTTTACCAAGAACCGTTTGCTCTTGGATTAGCCAATCCTTTTGTGTGTTAGACATGGTGGACTGATAACCATTTGTTGTGTAAGTGCAAAACACTTACACCAAAAAAAATTTTGGCCAAAAAAATGGGGGAATTAGATGGTATATATACGTGATTAAATTCGTGAGAATTCCACTGAGCTTCAGGTTTGTCTAAACCTTCAGCAGTTTGTCTAAACCTTCAGCAGTTTTAGGGACATAGGGACCATCATTGATACAAGTGATGTAGTATGGTTCCATACCAGTCAAGTAGCAAAGCATGCGCTTTTTCCACTTGCTAAATTTTCCAGCTTCTAGTCTGGGAGCAACAGCTGAATAGCTACCTCCCTTTTTGTCAACTAGCTGGGGCACATTTATATCAGCCATAGTAGGATCTTGGTTTTAAAAACCTTGAGCACTCTTAGTTTTGGAAAGATTTTATAAACCAGAGGCTCTGATACCACTTGTTGTTCCCGTTACACTTATAGAAATAACTAGAAAGTTATCCTAATCGTGTACTACGACTGATACAAAGTATGATTAATTTTACCAAATAAGTTAGAACGTAAATGTAAAAACAACAAAGGTTTTTCAACGTTTAAATTCTTATTAGAAATTAATCAAAGAATCTATTACCCAAAGTGTTTTGCGGAATAAACACTTTGGGATTGAATAGACAAGGTATGGTGTTCTCCTCTTCTAAACTCAAGCTTTTCTTGAGTGACAACTAAAAGACCCTACTGAGCTATCTCAGTGAGTAGGTTGTTCTTTGGAGGAGAAAAGTGGGCTGTGAAAGTCTAAGCTTTTAGTGCACAACCTTAATTCACTTTTCTCCTTATCTATCTATTTATACACAAGTGTAAAAGAAAACCTATAAACTAAAGTACAAGTTGACTTATATTGGTCTGACAAAAGTACAACTGTATTTTGTCATTACCAATCTACATCGGGAATAAGCTAAAAGATCCTTTTGAGTGTCTGCCCAACCACTCTTGTACTTTAAGCCGTTTTGAGGAAAGTTCGCTTTCGGCGTGATAAGACTTGTTCTTATCCTCTTCAAACTTTCCCGCTCGATCCCGCCTTTACTTCAGGTCTTAGATTGATTCTAAGTCTTCAGTCTTTAGTCTTCAGTCTTTTAGTGTTCAGGAGACTGAGCGGTTCAGTGAGCTCTTGTCAGTACTCACTGAACCCATCATCTTCTTCTTTGGCTTAAGTCTCACTCAGGAAGTACCGCCTTCCTGAGGAGTGAATCCTTCGCCTTGAATTCGCCTTAAGCATCCTGAAGATGACTCACTGAGTTACTGTTAACTCAGTGACTTGAATTGTTCTTTGTTGGTAAACACTTGGCTTAATTTGTGTTCAAATCCTGTTTTAGATAATTGGGTATTTATGGACCCAACAAAGATTTTTCCAAATCTTTCTCAAACTTCTGTGCTCACGAAAACTCCCTCCTAAACCCTTAAAACCGATTTTAAACTCACATGTTTATAAATATGCTTTGTTTAAGGAGGAGTATTAAAAAGAAAAAGATGTTCCAATTTCATGCTAAAATCCGTCACTTTCTCCAAAACATTTCATTTTAATCAGTTGATATCAAAAATATCACTACATGCTATTTTTGAGAGGGAGAGCACGTGATTAAAATGTGATCTAAGACCGTGGATTGAATATCAAGACTCAGTTTTAACCCTCGAATTGACGAATCAAAATGTCCGTTATCGAAAAGACTTGTCCTGAACAGGTAATAATTTCAAGCTGGTTATCCAGTGATATAAGCGTGTCTCGCAAAGGACTTGTCCGAGTAGAATGTACCAATTCGAGAGATGATCTTTTAATACGACCGGGACGGGTAATAACTTCAAGCTAGTCCAACTAGTGATGTAAATGTGTCTCGCAATGGTCATATTAATTGAAAATCGATCATTTCAAATGTGCGAACTCTACCCAACATGTGCATTTTACTTTAAAAATGCATGAGCACATGTGAAGGGGGAGTATTTCAGAAAATACAAAACTCTTGAAGTGTTAACCAAAATGTGTTTTATTCATAAACACTTTGAGAGATTTTCACAAAAGGTTATATGGAAAGTGATCAATAAATCTAGGATAATCATGGAGTAATAAGGTGATTATGGTTATGTTTATGTCCAATGATCCGCCAGAGCCGGAAGGATCTACCCAAGGACAATTCCAATAGACTAGAATTAGAAGTCCTTAGGTAAGATTGAAAAAAGGAGTAAATGAGAAAGGAGAAAGAAGGGGTTGAAGAATTAAAAAGAAAAGTTTAATCAAAGGGTGAAAAGAAATAGCCCTCCATGAAAACTTAGGTCAGAAAACGGGTCAATACATCTGCTATCGGTTATCACAAGTTGATACTGATATTGAAGACAAGACGTCATGGACCCAGTGACGCATTGCACCACCCCTCCTAGCCACTCAGATATCTCTTAAAAGATATTTGTTTCATTTCTCACGGAGAACACTGCATAATCTATCGACCTCTCATTCCGAGATGTGTTGATATTGAAAAGGTGGCACTTTGCTCCACGCCTCCGATGACTAAAACCAAAACGCACATTATCGAGTCTAGAGCCACGAGATTCAACAAAGATCTCTTAGGAACACTTCTGTTGGGAATTAAAGATTTGATGATTACAAAACCCACAAGCAAGAAATGAAGAAAGAAGAAAAAATGAGGACCTAATATATAAATAGTTAGCTTCTAGGGGAAGCTAGGGTTTGTAACCTCCCTCTATTATATAAAGAGGGTAGGCGTCTAGGTTACAGGCATCCATTTCATAGATTGATCTCTCCAATGAGAGTCGATTGAAACGCATAGAGCGTATAGTAGTATAGTAGTTGTAGTAGGTTTTTTTATTTTTATGTTCAATAAAGAAAAACCTTGTTAAGTAATATTGATTGTGTTCTTGTTCTTATGTTTCCGCTGTGCATATCAATCAATGTTGCTATAATCCTAGATGGGCTTAAAGATCTTTAACAATTGGTATCAGAGCGGGTGGCTCTCGATATCTAGGGATTTACAAGGTTTTTCGTTGTCGATGGAGATGGAGCAGATGAGAAGCAGATCTGGAACAAGTTTTATGTCGTACAGTAGCAGTTTTGGAGCATGAATTACCGAACAAAAGCAGATCTGTTAAAAGTTTATTGTTGACCGAAGGTAATCGAATTTATTTTTAGTAGCAGATCTGCACATGGTACGTTCGTTTTTAAGTTGGCTAATTCTCAAAACAAACCTCGTACTACCATTAATTGTAATTGGTTTATGGTTTATTTAAATCGAATGTGGGGCTGGATGATTTATGTCGATTTGTCACATATGATCTATTCTTTAATTAATTGGTCTGTGTGGAATTAAATGAGGCTGCTGCTGTTGAATAATTTTTCTGTTAGTATGATTACCTCGTACTGTTGATTGGTTGTGGATCATATTGGTGGGATCATTGGTTTGTCGCTTATGTACGCTGCTCGCTTAATTGGTTAATGGAATTGGTTTGTCGCTTTTGTGGTTTAATATCATGAAGATGTGTATTATTCGTACTGTTATATGGTGATACAATTGGGGTTTGTCGTGTACTGCTACAAGTGGACGACAAAAGTTAATGCACAAGTGGTGATCTGATTTGTCGCTTGTGGAATTGGTTGCTGTGGTCATTAATTCTGCTGCTACGGATATCATGTCTGCTGCTCTCACTCGAATTCTGCTGCTATTGTTAAAAAAAATAATAATAATAAAAAATAATAATAATTAATTATTGCTTCGGTTTCTGCTGATTCTGCTGGTGGATTCGGTTAGTGCTGTTTGAACAGTTTTGGATCACGGTTTCTTCTTTAATATTTTATGGCTCGTTTTGGTGATTATTTGACGAAGACGATTGATCATGACTTAATTGATGTTGTAGTTGAGTTTCACAGTGCGCGTTCTTATCATATCTCAAAGTGGGTGTTACACTTTGAAGGTAACTTGTTTGTTTTGTACGGTGGTGACAAAGACTTGATGAATCTAGCAAAGTTTGAGATCTATTATTTAGGGTGCTTAATGCTCACATTTGCTATCACTTTAAGGAGTTACGTTGTAGTGCTCAGTGTCTCATATAGTTGAGGATTTATCAAGAGGTCCTGGTAGCCTACTTCTAAGATGAGGTTGGAGTCACGTGGATAGTGCAAGATATAAGACGCAAGTTTGGGAAATTCAACTTCTTCATCAAGTTCGTCATACTCGGTTTTATTCATCAGTGATCATTTCATAAGGCCTACAGAGTTCGTGATTCAAGAGATGGTTATTGGTTTCAGGGGAAGCTTGTTTAACCATCTACATGCATCACTTGAGGGGAAGCGTTTACGAGATGCACAAGACCCCTATTGGATGATTACAAAAAGGGGAAGAAGATTTATGATGTGCAGCTTATTATTTGTGATGACATGTTTTATCATTGTTTCTTCATGCAGATTGTTTTGTAATATCAAATAGGGGAAGATTGTTGGAAATTAAAGATTTGATGATTACAAAACCCACAAGCAAGAAATGAAGAAAGAAGAAAAAAATGAGGACCTAATATATAAATAGTTAGCTTCTAGGGGAAGCTAGGGTTTGTAACCTCCCTCTATTATATAAAGAGGGTAGGCGTCTAGGTTACAGGCATCCATTTCATAGATTGATCTCTCCAATGAGAGTTGATTGAAACGCATAGAGCATATAGTAGTATAGTAGTTGTAGTAGGGTTTTTTTTTTATTTTTATGTTCAATAAAGAAAAACCTTGTTAAGTAATATTGATTGTGTTCTTGTTCTTATGTTTCCGCTGTGCATATCAATCAATGTTGCTATAATCCTAGATGGGCTTAAAGATCTTTAACAACTTCCAATACAATACACTTGTGTTCACCAAAAAGGACACAAGTTGTAAGAGTCTTGATGAGATCTTCGGATCTTGCCTTATGTCATGATGGTTACTCGCTTCAAACAGTCTACAGTCTTGAAGTGATAATTCGGTATACTTCAGAGGCTCCCAACGGCCTTGGTAAAGATTAGAGAAAGTTTTCACACTATGCTGTTAACGATCTCAAAATCTGAACCTATAAGCACTGGACGATTTATTGCTAACTGTTTTATGCAGGTACTGACAAAAGTCCATTCACCACCATCACACGTTTCAACATCTACGACGTCGACGCGACTGGACAGAAGATGTTGATCAAGGCATGAACGACCAAAAAACGATTCTTTGAATATCACATTGCTTGAAGAAACAAGGAACATTGACTATTCCACAGCAACATACAAAGTTAAAGACAACAAAGGCGAAAGACCATCCCTTAGGGGGAGATTGTTAGCATTTAATTTATAAATGCAAAGTGATGGTCATTTGTAACATTGTAACTTGTGTGTTGCATGATTAAGTTAGTCTAGGAAGTGGGCTTTTGTTAGGCAAAATGTTAGAGTTATCTAAGTATATGTACAATTCACAAAAGCCCACTCCAAGCCCACCTAAGCCTTTTAGGGCGTCTCATAGGTGATATAAATCACACACTCTCACCTCATTCACAGTAGGTCCTCATTGCAAAAGGTGAGAGTGTGTGTTTCTAATATTTGTGTTTGTTCTCTTTCTTTGAAGCTAATAAACCATAAGTTATACGATCCACACTCTTCATCTTTAACTTGTTCTTGTTTAAGCACCTTCGATATATAGGTTGTTTGTATGATAAAGATAGATTTCAAGCTACAACATGATACAATTCGAAGGCACCCATTTAATTAGTTATATAAGTTTATGATCTTATAAGAACTTTCGGAGTTAGATATTGGAAAATTATTTGTATGTATGAATATATAATCACCACATAAGTCCTGTTAGTCCAATAATCACTCAAATATTAGTCTTAGTTTCTGAAGTTGTGTCTATGTTAATAAGAAAAAGATAGAAAATAACAAGTTAAAATGATACAGTAGTAAATAACTTTTGCTCAAAAAATCACCAAATTGTGGATTAATTGTCAGATTTTACTACTAATCTGGCAAATACGTATCCGTGTCCAATTTTCATGCTGCAATTTTTGGTAGGCCAGAATAGTTTGATGCCAGGCCGACATATACTATGAAAAGGCTATGGCAGTATGTAGGTGAAACGCTGATGGTAATGGACTTCTTATTGTATTTGGCAAAGAATGTTATTCTACATAGTATAACAGCTTGCAAAGGTGGCATATTTTTGAATGAACCATGCATTTGAAAGAAAAGTAATACTTTCTTAAACACCTTTAAAATGTAAATCTTCTTTCTTTCTTTTCTTTTTTTTTTTTCAAACGAAAATTCTAACTTGTTATCCCCAACCTAACTGCTTGTTTTGTTAATAAGGATAATTTTTTGTACATTTATGCACCAATGAATTTATAATAGAGTAGCTTTCTTTATTAATGATTGCATAACACAATATTACAAACTAATAATCCGCAACTCGAACATCACATTTTGATGTATTATTGCTAGAGCAGTTCAAGTTTAAACCGAGTGGACAATTTTATTTGTTTAATCATTCATGGAGTCATTTTTAAGCCAAATTAGAGTCCCTTGACGCAAATCCATTCACCAACAAACAGCTTGTCACAGTTTAGATTCGGGTTGATGGACTCGAATGCTTTAGAGCTCAGATTGAAGTTGTTAGCAATGTCAAAGCAGATATCTCCACTTTTCACGCCAATAACAGATTTACAAACAGTAACTGCTGGAATAACTGAGAAAAAAATAATATCATTAAACAAAGTAAAAGATTAATACTAGGATACAGAAGAAAAACTGAGAAAAGAATGATATCATAAAATGAGGTAAAACTCATAAAAGATTAGCATCGGAAATACATGAAACCGATTAAGGAGAAAAAATGAATATATTTATCGCTCACTTAAAAATACGTTCATACTTGATCTCAATTTCCTAAATCTTAATCCTTAAAGGACTAGGAAATTTGAGATCAAGTACAGATTATTCATAAGTGTAGGCTTACAGAAAGAATTCTTCTTGCTTTCGGTTGTTGACATCATACTAACAAAAGCAAACGCGAAAAGCAAGCAAATGATTGCTTTGTTGTTAATAATAGCCATTCTACTGATGATATATATAGCTTGTTAATTATGTAATTTCTGAAGTGATGCTTTTGTTGTACTTGATGCTACCTTATTTATAGAACTGTATCTTAATATGAGACAAATATATAAACCAAAACAACATTGTTAAATCTCAATGTTGATTGCACCAATGAAATGATTAGCACAACAGTTAAAAACAAATAAACGTGTTTCTCGTAAATTTCGTCGAGTAACACATACACTTGCACAAAAATTCAATATAACAAAACTAAAAATGAACAAAATCCTTGGTTGTAAATTCTTGATTCGGCTCAATACGTAATCATATTTGTAGTGATTGTTGATTGTTCACGTTAAGATGCTTTTAAACAGGTTATAGGAAAACAATCAAAGGTATATTCTTAGTTTTTCTTATAAAAAGAGGCATATACTTGCATTAAAAATCATCCACAGGAACACCAAAAGGTTCGTATTAGACCAATTGAAAGACTTGTGTTGTTGATTCGGTTCGGTTCGGTTGTGTACAAATTGGAACTACATACGTCGTTTTATTCGGTTCATGGCCGGTTCGACTCACACTTTCGTTATGTTAGATATTAGTGATGATAGTTAGAGGTAGCTTTGTAATGTAATATAGTTTAGGGGATTAATTGTTTAGCTTTGTTGGTTGTGGTTGGCAAAGAACAAGGTGAAGATAATCAATGACCTAACTACGTACCAATAATGGTTACCGGATATCACGTGGAATCGTGTTATCACTTTCCAAAGTATACTATTCGACCCTATTGCCTGGGTATCACGAATATCTACTTGGGATAAGACGAAATGTTTGTTATTGAATTAGGCACAAATCAATAACCCTTTTGCTTTCAAGTGTTTATGTTCTCTGTATGTGTATCTCATGCTTGATTGATTTCCTATATATAGGAAAGTACTCACAGCTAGTCAAATGGAATTATGAGGATTAATCGGTTCATTAATCGCATCATAATTATCTCCATTATAGCAAAAATAGTGGTTACATGACCAATTAAACGTGGTCATAAGTGCAGTTTTAACTGCCACTTGAATAGATCAAAGTAGTTACATACTTATACCAGCAGTACTAACTCAGCATTATTAACTCAGCAGTACTAACAAAGTACTAGCAGTATTAACTCTGCTCCAGCAGTACTAACACAGTACTAGCAGTATTAACTCTGCTCCAGCAGTACTAACACAGTACTAGCAGTAGTAACTCAGTGAAGGATTAAACCTTTTGATGAGTTACTCTTAACCACTATTTGAGTCAGGGTAGTCAGGGACCTAATGGGTGTACACTCCGTACCTCCTGACCCATTACCAGGTGTGAACTGATCCCTCAAGTGCACTAAATTTTCCAACAATCCTCCCCAAATTTAGTTCACTTCATTTGAATGAAAATAAAACATTAAACAAAACAAGTGAATAAACGAAAATATCATGAAGATTGAATTTCCATCTTAGTACATTACACGTTCAAATATTCGAGAATCAGGGTATTCTAAGAATTGAACCCTTCACGGACGGAACCCTTGTTTTGGTTCCGTCTGATCCGTGGGTTGCTGAGCTTGTTGGCTATAAATAGTAGCCCGTTGTTTGCTCATTTCTATATCACTTGAACATACATTCTCTCTACCCTTTTGCATACATTTAGATCAGTAGATAAGAATGTAGTAACATACATTAATCACCCTTATCATCATGATCATAATGCTTCTAACTTTCATTATGTTGTAAGCATACTCCCGAAATGATCCTGTGAAGCAAGCTCAGAGATCTTGAGTCATCATCCACCACAAGCATACATATATGAAGATCTATCACAACAAGCTTAGGGAACTTGTGATCTTCATCCATTGAAGGCTTTCTATCAATGGAAGTTCATTTAGATTAGTCATTCATATCCATTAGACATTTGTGTCATGGATCATCATTGTAAACATCATTGTATCATCACAATCTATTCACCAAACTAGATTAGATGGTTTATGTGTTTGTGCCATAAAACACAAGTTTTTTATGTTGGGCCATAAAACATAACGGGAGTGGTTGTACCCTTGTAAAAAACTCGACATCTAGCTTAGTGTCGAAAATATTGTATAGGCGACGTTAGGTTGGTTCTACCTCGAACTAGAACCCGGTATTTAGCTTTGTACCGAAAAAAGTGTAAGCGACGTTTGTAAGGTTTTCTCCGCCGAGAAGGGAGCTTGTTGATTTAGTGAAGTAACTCTTGAGTTGGGTACTCGGGGAGTGGTGTAGGGTGGAGAGGAGCTCCGTGACTGAACCACTATAAATCATCGTGTCCGGTTTGCGCTTTCTTTTTACTTACTGCTTTACTTTTATACTTGCATTATATTATTGCTTGTGTTTTGACTTGATGATTATACTTATGTGACAACTTGTTTTAGTATATGCTAGTCATAAACTATAATTGACATCTTTCATATTACAACATGCTAAATCTGATATTTGATACAACAAGTTTTAAGATTTTAAAACAGTAACGTATTCACCCCCTCTACGTTTTCACATAATAGTAAGTGGTCATATATATATATGCGGTTGGAAGCCGGGAGTATCATATGGTCTGCACGAGACCTGACATAGCATCCGTAGATGTAGGTATGTTGGATAGGTTCGATCGTGGATTACAGACAAACGTAAAGGTTTTTGCGGATTTTGAGTACGCCATGGGAAGATCGATCACTGTCATGCGTAGATTGTACGGGTTTATGATACAAAGATTTGCAGGAAGCTGGGAAGCTATGATGCTGCACATGATGGCTTTGTCGACAACTGTAGCGGTGTATATGACACTTACGGAGGCTGTGAAAGAGGCTATTTGGCTACAGGGACTCTCGATAGAGTCAGGAGCTAAACTAAGGTTAGTAGTCGTTACTGCTACTAGTGCCTGGATAAAGGCACACCCCGGTTCGAGGTTCCAGCACAGGTTGAAGTTGCTGCGTATCGGAGAAGGCTAACCATCATCACTAAGGTGGAAATTGTTAGATATTAGTGATGATAGTTAGAGGTAGCTAGTTGTAATGTAATCTAGTTTAGAGGGTTAATTGTTTAGCTTAAGTTGTAGTCAACTAGGATTAGGAATGTCATTGTTTGGTAAGCAAGCAATGGGCCGCCGACAGTAGACTTCTTGTTGGAGTCGGTTTGTAAGTCAGCAACATACCCCCTCATCTCTATAAAAGGAGATGAGGGGGGATGCTTAATTTTTGTACCGTTCATTCTTTTCTTTTGATCAATAAACGTAATCGTTTGGATCATACGTGTGGGTTCTTCTTTAGTCGGGTTTCGGGTGTGCACGAGTGTGTCGATTTACTTTACAAGTTCGGTATTCCGCCATAGTTCTCTTCCGGGTTGTTGACATAAGTTCAACACGTTACCACTTTTTGAACACTGCATACAATTTCGTTGTCTTATATTTTCTGTTTCAAATAGGGTCGTCCAAATAATCAGTGTTTCACATACGTTTATAGAATCAACAGCGAAGACTATTAAATTTTCGGTTTGTGTCAATACTCATTATTACAAAGAATGAAATTTCTACAAGGGTAGAATGCAATTAATATTGTTAAAACCCCTTGATTTAATGAACATCCACTTTAATTTTTACGTTTTGTAAATTAGATTTAAAATTGTAAACTAACATAATATAAATTGTGATATAAATCGTTAAAGTTCTACTCATCACCAAATTGTGAAGATGTTGAAAATCAATTTTAGATACAAATTGCGTACCAGGAAACGTTATCATATGGCCACGATCTACAAGGGATTTGCGAGTTGCAGGTACTTTATCATATGCAATGACTATGATATATACTTTTTCACTCTAAGTTAAGCAATATGCCCGGTCGTTGTCATTGAATACTAGTATACCCTTGACTAAAAGGAATTGTAGTACGTATCTTTTCTCTACTAAATATTAAAAGTCTATATAATTGTATTTAAAACTTTTTTTTTTTTTTTTTTTTTTTTTTTGAAGCTTAATTGTGACGGAGCTTTTAAAACCGAATCAAGGAGCCATTGGGATTGTAGCTCGAGACTCGAAAGGGTCTATACTTGTATGTATTGGGGGAAAATGGCACGCTTCATCCGCGCTAGCTATGGAGCTGCTAGCAATACGAGCCGCATGTAACTTGCCTTGACAAATGGTTAGGTCGGTGCCATTGTTGAATCAAATTCATCATATGCTATAACTCTCTTTTCATCAGAATCCGTCCCTCCATTGGCTTTGGGTGTAATCGTAGCCGATATAAGAGACTGGGCATCCCGACTTAATTTGCAGTTCTCTTGGGTTCGCCGCACATGTAATCTTGTTGCACATCATGTGGCGGGTATTGCTTTAAATTCTGTTGATAACTTTTCCTGTGATATAAACTTTCCTGCTGAACTTACCTCTATGATGAGGAGTGATTTGGGTATTTAAAACTTTCAAAATAAGAAAAGTATAACTACTAATACACCTTTAATAAAAATGGTAGCAACATCTACTAATAAATTAATAGCTTAAATATTGTTTAAATATTTTTATTATTTTTCGTTTCTAACTTATAGATATTTTTCCTCGCAATAACTACAAACTGGACACTTAGATATTTCACAGAGAATCACATCAGAATCATAAGTTAGCAAGTATAATTATTTGACGCTATACACAGTCGTTATGCGCGGGTATTCGTATGATAACATAAAATATAGGTATTATATGCGTTGTATGGTTTATTATTATGTAGCTAAAATTACAAGAATCAAACGAAAGTCACTAATTGGACTTGTCGCTTTTTGTAAAAAGGTAACTCAACTTCACTTTCAATGATCTCAAATTCAGTGGCACAATCAGGGCAGATCATAAATCTGGAAAACGAATAGTTCCACCCACCGGCGTCTTCACCGGCGTTCTCAAATTCAGGCGGGTTCAAACGCCTATCCCACCCCGATTCTTTTCCTTTTCCTTTTCTCTAATCGTTCCTCAATTCTTTGTCGATGTCCATTCGCTACATAAAAACTAGTAATTGGATGTTCATTTGATTGTTATTAATCAGATTCGAGTGTCATTTATAATTTTTTATGTGGCTCGACGATTTTCGGAAAGAAGCGATTAGATCTAAAGGAATGTATTGTTTTTATTTTTCGTTTCTTCTCTGATCATTTTATCAGATCCCCAATTCAAAAAAAAAAAAAAAAAAAAAAAAATTTATTTATTTGTTGTGATTGGTTGTTTTCAAGATCTCCCTTTAATCCTAGTTTCAATTTCTGAATTATGGGTGCAAACGATTGGCAAGAGGTTACGCGAAAGAAACGTGGGCATAGATCCTATGAAGATGATGTTGATAGGATTTCTGTTTCGGTGTATGTTTCTAATCTCCCTGAGGTTTTTTCGGCCAAGGATTTGTTTCATGCTTGCAGTAAGTACGGTCATGTTGTCGATTCTTACATACCACTTAAGAGGTCTAAGGAAGGGAAGAGATTTGGATTTGTCAAATTCATCAATGTTTTTAGTGTTGACAGATTGGTGAACAACCTAAATACGGTTTGGGTTGGTCGTAATAAATTCCAGGCTAACCTGGCACGTTTTCGTAGGCTTCCTGTGAATAATAAGACTTCTTTGAATGTCACGGGTAGTGGTGATATACGGAAAGTTAGATTTTCAGGGGTTAACTTTGCTACTCGGCCAGTGAATGAGTGTAAAAATCCATTACCTCAGTCATTTAGCTCGGTGCTAAAAGATAATCCCAAATCAGCAAACCATAGTCCTTTATCTTCCATAGTTCTGGATGAAGACTGCATCGCGAATTGTAACCTTGATAATCATGTTTTGGGGGAAGTTAAATGTTTTGCTTCTATACCAAATCTGCTTGTTCTTTTATCGCAAGAGGGTTTCAATAACATCAGCGTGGAGTATATGGGGGGACTGTGGGTGATGATTGACTTGAAATCGATGCATTCTAAACAAAAGTTTATGCAACATGTTGGTGTAGCATCTTGGTTTCGTCAACTTAGTAATGCCCAAATGGATTTTGTTTCAAAGGAGCGTGTCGTTTGGGTAGATGTTGAAGGGGTTCCACCCCGTGGATGGACGAGGGCTGCGTTTAACAGAATCGGGTCTATTTGGGGTCAAGCTCTTGATCTTGAAGAAAGTAATGAACATTTGTTTGCACGAAAGCGATTATGTATCCTAACTAATCAGGAGGATATCATTCTCGATAAGGTTAAGATCATTATTCGTGGCAAAGTTTTTATAATCAGGGCTAAAGAATTGTCCACATGGGCTCCGGTTTTTAAAGATGTTAAGGAGGTCGAGTCTAGTGTGGATGATGAGCATGATAATGGCAACAGTGGGTTCAAAGAAGATGTTTTTTCTAATGCTAATTTGAATGAAAACAGCGACTTAGAGGCGGTTTCGGAGACATATTTTGGTGATAATGAGGATGTTTTGAAGAATGCTTTTCCAAGTAATGAAAAGGTGTCGTCCCCTGATCCTTTCAATATTTACGACCTGCTTAAAAAAGATGATGGAAGACAGAAGGAGGTTGAGTCACCTAGTTTGTCACATCCTCCTGGTTTTACTCAACCCAATGCTCACTGTCATGTGGAAGCACAAGCAGGGTCCGGTGTTTATTGTCATGCGGCTGCACAAGAAGGGTCTGGTGGTATTTCAAAATCTAAGAAGTGTCATGTGGCTGCACAAGAAAGGTATGGTGATAACTTAAACTCTAAGGTGTTTGAAGAGGGAGATCATAGTTCTTCCAATCACTGTAACACTAATATGAATTTGAAAAAAGGTGGCTCTATTCTAGATGCTTTAGACGATATGATCAAAATTGGTAATATTATGGGCTACGATATGAATGGATGTGTAAATGATATGGAAAAAATTATTCGTTCTAAAGGAGAGAATGAAGTGTTCCAATGAATTGTTTATCCGTAAACATCCAAGGCCTCGGGTCCAAGGCCAAAAAAGATTGGACTAAGGAGTTAGTTATTAAGCATAGGATTAATTTTCTATCTTTACAGGAAACAAAAATGGATACGGTTACTGATATGGATGTTAAATATATTTGGGGTAACTCTTTTTTCGAGTTCAAGATCAGTGAAGCGAACGGCAATTCCGGTGGTATTTTATGTATTTGGGATTCTAACACGTTTTTGAAAGAACATCACATTGTTTCTGATAATTTTGTTGCGTTGTATGGTACGTGGATTCCTAATAATTCTAAAGTGCTCATTATCTCCATCTATGCTCCTCAAGCTAGTGCGCGGAAAAGACAACTTTGGCATTATATCTCGTCTTTGATATCTAGGTTTCATGGTGAATGTATTCTTATGGGGGATTTTAATGAAGTTAGGAGAGAGGAAGAACGTTTGGGGTCAATTTTTAATCCTCATGGAGCTGCCGTTTTTAATGACTTCATTTCAACTGCAGGTTTACATGAGATTCATCTTGAGGGATATTCGTTTACTTGGTCCCATCCCTCGGCAAATAAAATGAGTAAACTTGATCGATTTCTAGTGTCTGAAGGGCTTTTGATTTTATTCCCCAATTTGTCGGCTGTATGTTTAGATAGGCATTTATCCGATCATCGTCCCATTCTGCTTCGTGAAGTTCGTGTTGACTATGGACCTACTCCCTTTCGATTTTATCAGTCTTGGACCAAGATAAGTGGTTTTGTCCCAATGGTGACTCAGGCTTGGGATTCTTTTGATTTAAAAGATACAAATGACATGATCCGGTTTAATAAAAAGCTGCAAGCTTTGAAGAAGGTTATTCGGGGCTGGGTGGCTGATGTTAAGAATCTTCAGTCGAAGCAAAGGAATCTTATTGCTGATAGGTTACACGCTATTGAGGTGCAGCTTGATCAAGGAGGCGTTAATGATGACATTCTTCTTGATAGGATGAGGCTTGTTCAACAACTTCAGGATATTGAATCCTTAGATTCTAGTGATCATCTTCAAAAGGCTAAAATTCAATGGGCTATCGAAGGAGACGAAAATTCCAAGTTTTTTCATCGAGTCATTAATCGTAGACGCTGCTCTTTGACTGTCAAAGGTGTTATGGTGGATGGCACTTGGATTGATGACCCTAGTCTTGTAAAAAATGAGTTTCACTCTCATTTCGCCAATAGATTTCAATCCCCTAGTAGAAATAGAGGTATGATTAATTTCTCTTTTCCAAATCGTCTTAATTCTGAACAAGCTGATTTGCTAGAGTTGCCGATTACTACTACGGAGATCCGTAATGCAGTTTGGTCTTGTGGAGAGAACAAATCTCCTGGACCTGATGGATTCACCTTTGATTTTTTCCGAAAATTTTGGGATGTTATTGGGAAAGATTTCAGTCTTGCTGTCATGTGGTTTTTTGATCATTGTTCCTTTGCGAAAGGATGTAACTCCTCTTTCATTGCTCTCATTCCGAAATGTGTGGACCCAAAGGTTGTGAATGATTACCGTCCTATTAGTTTGATTGGCAGTCTTTACAAGGTTGTCACGAAAATTTTAGCTACTAGATTGTCTTCGGTGTTATGTAATCTTATTTCGGAGGTTCAGTCGGCTTTTCTTCCAAACAGGCAAATTCTGGATGGGCCGTTCATTATAAATGAATTGTTATCTTGGTGTAATTCTAAGAAGAAACATGCTATGATGTTTAAAGTGGATTTCGCCAAAGCTTATGACTCTGTGAGATGGGATTTCTTGGACGATGTTCTCCGTTCTTTTGGCTTTGGCTGTAAGTGGAGATCGTGGATTAATGGAAGCTTAGTTTCAGGGAAAGCTTCTGTCTTGGTGAATGGTAGCCCGACGTCGGAATTCCAATTTTATTGTGGTTTAAAACAAGGTGATCCCTTGGCTCCGTACCTGTTTTTACTTGTCATGGAATCCCTGCATTATTCTTTTCTTAGAGTGGTCGAAGCGGGTTCTTTTAAGGGCATTAATATTAATGGGTCTACTAGTATCTCTCATCTTTTTTACGCAGACGATGCGGTGTTTATTGGTGAATGGTCTAGAGAAAATGTATTTCGTGTCATGCATTCTCTCCACTGCTTTTCCTTGGTTTCTGGGCTGAAGATAAACATACACAAGAGTAACTTACTAGGTATCGGTATTTCTAACGATATGGTAGCTTCTGTAGCTTCTGATCTTGGCTGCTCTACTATGTCAACTCCTTTCAAATATCTTGGGGTCATGGTTGGAGATTACATGACTAGAGTGAGTGCTTGGGACGACGTTATCAGAAAGATTAAATCCCGTTTGTCAAATTGGAAGATTAAAACTTTGTCTATAGGTGGCCGGCTCACGCTTCTTAAGTCTGTCCTAGGTGCCACTCCAATCTACTGGATGTCGTTGTTCAAAGTTCCAAAGACTGTTCTTGCTCTTATGGAAACTCTTCGCAGAGATTTTTTTAATGGGGTTCAGGATAACGAGAAGAAAATTTCGTGGGTTAACTGGCCTAAAGTTCTTTCGGCTAAGAAATATGGGGGATTGGGTGTGTCGAGTTTTTTTGCTCTAAATCGCGCACTGTTATTTAAATGGGTCTGGAGGTTTATCTCAAATGATAAGTCGCTTTGGTATCGTGCCATGCTTGCTATTCATGGTCCGAATATCCAGGTTTGTTCTTCTGTTCCTCGTTCTATTTGGTGTTCTATTATTAAGGAGATTCAGAATATCAAGAACCACGGAGTAGACTTGATCTCTTTTTGCAAAAAAAGAGTTGGAAATGGTATGCATACGAAATTTTGGCATGATGTTTGGATTGGAGATCAGAAACTTTGTTGTGTCTTTCCCGGCTTTTTGCTCTGGATGAGGATAAAGATTGTACTGTCGCGTCTAAAGTCCAGGGTTCTATTGATTCATCTTTTCGTCGGGCTATCAGGGGAGGTGTCGAATCTCTCCAGTTTGTACAGCTTAGAGAGATGCTGGAAACTGTCACTCTCTCTGGTATGGAGGATCGTTGGAGTTGGTCTTTAAACGGTTCAGGTTTGTATCGTGTTTGTGATGTGAGAAATTACTTAGATGATTTTTTCTTGCCTAAAGATGCTAGAGGTACCAGATGGATCAAGACCATTCCTATCAAAATAAACATTTTTGCTTGGAGAGTATCTCTTGATAGGCTTCCTTCTCGGGTTAACCTGATTCGTAGAGGAATCCAAGTCCCGTCTTCAGTTTGTCCTATCTTTTCTTTTGAAGATGAAGACATTTCTCACCTCCTGTTCAGATGCTCTATGGCTTCTGATATTCATCGTATGATTTGTCGTTGGTGGGATCTTCCTTGGTCTCATCTTGGGTCTTATACGGATTGGTTATCTTGGTTTACAGACATTAGGTTGGGATCTAATATCAAATCCATCCTGGAGGGTGTTTTCTATATTTCGTGGTGGTATATTTGGTCATACATGAACAAGCTGCTGTTTGCCTCAACCAAGCCTAGGAAAGATATAATCTTTGATGATATTACTTCTAGTTCTTTTTCTTGGTGTAATGCTAGAAGTAGATTTAATTTTACATGGGATCGTTGGCTTCAACATCCTAAATTTCTTTCCTTGTAATTGTCTAGCGCCTTGCTAGTTCTTAATAAAAGTTGTCGTTCAAAAAAAAAAAAAAAAAATCAGGGCAGATCATAAAGAGTCTTAGGACACCCGTAAATTTTTACGGCACAATGTTAATTTTTGAAAGAAAACATCGATTTTTCGTAAAAGCACCAAGTCCAAAGAAATTGTAGAGGCATTTGGTTTCTTGGCGGGTATGGGAATAAGTATGGGTATGATCATGGTTCTAAAAGGCTCGTAAAGGCCCCGCAAAGGCGTGAGACTTGATCATGCCGCCACGCCGCCTTATGTCACGTCTTTTTGTAAACTCGATATATATGAAATATGATATAAATATATAAATATTTTCATATTTTATACCGCCTTATGTTACGCCTTATAAACGCAAAAGCTTCGCCTTTGCCGCAAACGCGTGAGGCTTGGTCATGCCGCTACGCCACGCCTCGCGCTATTTATAACCTTGGGCATGATTGAAGAAAGAGAAAACTCGTCCTTCATGATGGGTTTGATATATACCTATTTTCATGGGTATCATTACCAATTTCAAGGTCTAAACCTACCAACAAAACACTTTTTAAGGGAATGATAGTCATTCCTCATTCTCATACCCTCAAAAGGAACACATCTTGTGTTCGATTTATATCCTCGTTCCGTCCTGGAAGATTCTCAACAATTTAGGTACAACTTTGCTCTTATCTTCCGCATTAACTTTTACTCATTTAATAATTAGTTCACTAGCTTGTTAACCTTTAGAAAAAGAAAAAAAATAAACAAGCCCGAAACTCAGACATGTTAGATTCCCCGCAAGCATTTTACCACAAGGTCAGATATATTCTTAAATCACATTTCAGCTTCTTAACCTTTCAATACATTTTATTTTACCAAAACCTAATCTATAAAAATGATTTTTTTCTCCGATTATTGTTCAACTACTTTTATTTCGCTATCATTTCATCCTTAATTATTACTAATCGCTTTTTCCACTAAAATAAAACTTCTAAACACACAACCTGTTTCAAATATAAAAAGGCCAATTTCATATCTCCTCTCCTTTTAGTTTGAAATTTCATATATACCAAAAAATGCATTAAAAACATTGTACATTATGCATTCAATACTTACACTTTGGGTATATACGAAATTAATATGAAAGTAGGGTGATATATGAAATTAATCCATATAAAAATTGTTGGAAAATTTAGTACACTTGAGGGATAAGTTTACACTTGGTAATGGGCTTGGAGGTATGGAGTATACACCCATCAGGTCAATGAACACCCTGACTCAATAGTGGTTATGTCAAAGTACTGCTTGTTCAAAGTACTGCTTGTCCAAGGTACTGTTAGTTTGATCAAGGTACTGTTAGCTTAGTCAAGGTACTGCTAAGTATAAATGACAATGCTGCTGATGCAGTTGATTCTGCTGATAGCATTATCTGTTCCTGCCGATAGCATTGTCATTCCTGCTGATAGCATTATCTGTTTCTGCTGATAGCTTTATTGCTACTGATGCAGAACAACTCTGCTGATAGTGTTTCAATTCTGCTGATAGTGTTATTGTTCCTGCTTATGGTACAATAACTCTGCTGCTGAACTGATAGACTCTGCTGATGGGCAAAATTGATAGTACACTGACTCTGCTGTTTGGGCAATAGACTCTGCTGTTTAGGCAACAGACTCTGCTGTTAGTTATAACCACCGACTCCTACATTTATGGAAACTATTATGGATAATTAATGGGCCGTTAATTATACATAATTCCATGGGCTAGGGTTTTGAGTAAACTCTATTATAAATAGAGATCATCACATGGCATGAAAAAAAAAACACGACATAAAAACCCTAAACACTAAATACGATCGGTTCTTGATCTGTGCCTAGAACAAGAACATCACTTGGTTTTATCCCATAGAGATATTCGTGCAACCCAGGCATAGGGTCGAATAGTTTCTATTGGAAAGTGATACCACGACTTCAAGTGAATATCCGGTACCCTTGATTGATTATCTTTACCCTGTTACTGGGAGCACTACAACACACACAGAAACCAACAATCAATAGAAACTATTAAGTGATAATCAATGGCTGCTGCTATGAGACAAATAGCTGCTAACTTTTCCAAGTTGGAAAAGTTTGAAGGTGTGGATTTCAGACGATGGCAGAAGAAGATGAAGTTCTTACTGACTAGCATGAATGTGGCGTATGTTCTCACCACTCCGATCCCTGAGGATCATGGAGACAATGCTACCATGGAACAGATGAGGGCCAGAAGCAAGTGAGAGAACGATGACTATGTCTGCAGAGGTTTAATCCTCAATGGTATGTCTGATACTCTATTTGATATTTATCAGAATGAGGAATCTTCTCAAGAACTATGGGATTCTCTGGAAGCCAAATATATGGCTGAGGATGCATCAAGTAAGAAGTTTCTTGTAAGTAATTTTAACAATTACAAAATGGTCGATTCTAGACCGGTCATGGACCAATACAATGAACTTCTTAGTATACTTGGTCGTTTTACTCAACACAAGATGAACATGGATGTGGCTATTCAAGTCTCTTGTATCATCGATAAGCTACCTCCTTCTTGGAAAGATTTCAAGCACATGCTTAAGCATAAGAAGGAGGAGTTAACTCTTACTGAGTTGGGCAGTCATTTGCGCATTGAGGAATCACTCAAGGTGCATGAAAGTGACAAGCCAAAGAGCAGCACTGCTGCTGGTCCATCAGTTGTCAATGTGGTGGAGCATAACAACTCCTCCAGGAACAATGACAACAAGGGCAAGCGTAAACATCAGGATAATACCAAACCTGATCCTAACAAGAAGTCAAAGGCTACTTGTTGGAAGTGTGGTAAAACTGGACACTTCAGGAAGGATTGCAAAGGTGGTAAAATTGGCAATAAAGCCAATGGTTCAGGCACAAGTGGATCTGGGAATGGTAACTCCAATTCCCTGAAAGGTCAGAATATATTTAATAAGTCTTTTTGGATTTATTATGTTACATATATATCTGAATTGTTCTTTGTGCAGGATGATGATGTGGCTTGGTGGGTTGACTCTGGAGCAACAGTCCATGTGTGTAAAGATAGAAGATGGTTCAAGACCTACGAGTCAATGAATGATGGTTCTATTCTTCATATGGGAAATGAGTCAACAGCCCTGGTGCATGGAAGAGGAAGTGTTGAGTTGAAGTTTAGTTCTGGAAAGATTATTACTTTGTTGAATGTTTTACATGTTCCTGATATTAGGAAAAACTTGGTTTCTAGTGGTATTTTGAATAATTGTGGTTACAAACAAGTTATTGAATCTGATAAGTTTGTTTTGTCTAAAAATGGTGTATTTATTGGATTTGGTTATTTAAGTAATCACATGTTTAGACTTAATATTGTTCATGATGTGATTGATTCTGTTTGTATGTTGTCATCTAAACAATATGATTCAACCCTTTGGCATGCTAGACTTGGCCATGTACACTTTAAACGTATGCAAGATATGTCTAAGGATGGTTAATCCCAGCATTTGACATGGACACTAAAAAGTGTAATACTTGTATGTTGAACAAGATAACTAAGAAACCATTTAAAGATGTAAAACGTGAATCTATGATATTGGAATTAATACATAGTGATTTATGTGATTTGCATGCTACTCCCTCATTGGGGAATAAGAAATACTTTGTCACTTTTATTGATGATGCTTCTAGGTATTGCTATGTTTACTTATTGCACACTAAGGATGAAGCATTAGATAAATTTAAAGTATTTAAGTCTGAAGTTGAATTGCAACAAGAGTCACTAATCAAAAGGTTAAGGACTGATAGGGGAGGTGAGTACATGGATACTCAGTATTTCCAGTCTGTTGGTATAATCCATGAAACGACTGCCCCTTATACTCCTCAGCAAAATGGAATTTCTGAAAGGAAAAACCGAGTGCTGAAGGAGATGGTTAATTCCATGTTGTCCTATTCAGGGCTGAGTCAAGGGTTCTGGGGTGAAGCTATGTTAACAGCTTGCTATTTGCTAAATAGGGTTCCTAACAAAAGGAACAAGACTACCCCTTATGAACTCTGGACTAAAAGGAAACCCAACTTGAATTATCTCAAGGTTTGGGGTTGTAGGGCAATTGTAAGACTCCCTGATCCGAAGCATAAAACTTTGGGTGAAAGAGGCATTGAATGCATCTTTGTTGGATATGCTGAGCATTCCAAGGCTTATAGGTTCTATGTTATTGAACCTAATGAAGCTGTTTCAATTAACACTATAATTGAATCAAGGGATGCAAATTTTGATGAGAATAGATTCTCTTCAGTCCCTAGACCAAATCAGAGGACTCCTAATGGAACCAATGATGTTGATGTATCAGAAACCTCTGCTGAGGTCCCTGATGAGGTTGTGGAACAACAACCTGAACCTGAGCTCAGAAGGAGCACAAGGGTTAGGACTCCAAAATCATTTGGACCTGAATTTCAATTGTACCTGATTGAAGGAACTAGGGATGAGGTCTCTGACCAATACTCCTATTGCTTTAATGTTGAGGATGATTGATTCGTTATTTTAGTAGTACTTTTTATTTCCAAGGGTAAAACTCAACGAATGCGTTTTCCCCGAGTCGTTTCCCAACGAAGGTCGAATATCGAGTTGTCGTTAACGTTTCGAATACGTGTACTGAATGTGTGAAAAAGAGTGATTGATTTGTGATTTTATGTTACGAAAAATAAAATAATAAAAGTAAACAATTAATTAAGCTAATGAAACAATTAAACTAAACATACGAATTTTAAAAACGAAAATTTGAATTTAAAAACGTAACGCGACGAATTATAAAACGTAAATAAAAATGATTTTGTGAAATTTAAAACCTAAAAATATAAAAATAATTTTCCTATATTAAAAATGATAAAAGAAAATTTTTGGAAAAAGAAAAATATTTTTTTGACTTTTTAATAATTTTTTATGAATTAAAAACTAATTAAATCTATTTAAATGATTTAAAAATAGTAAAACACTTTGGAAAAATCTGAAAATTTTTGAGGAATTTTAATTTTAAATAAGAATTTTAAGAAAAATGATTTCAGAAACTGATTATGTCTAAATAAGCTAAAACAGATAATAAGCTATTGCAAAATAAGCTAGAAATAAGCTAGAAAAAGCCAAAAATTACAAAAAGCTCAGGTAAAGTGAAATCAACTATATTAAGCTTAAAGATATTCAGAACTCACAAATAAGCTAAAAGTAAAACCCTAAAAGCTGCTGAACAGCTTTTACTTATCACAGAACCAACAGCTTCTGTCCCTACTTTTCAGCACTAAATAAGCCTTCAAATAAGCTATAAAGTTGAACTTAAGGGGGCAAAAGCTGCACACACTAGCTGAGAACTTAAAAAACACAAAAGCACTCTATCTAGCAAGTCAATTGAACTACAAATTGGCCCTAGAAATCTGCTATTTGGCACTCTTTATAAGAAATTCAGGTCTGCATGAATTTATTGGAAACTTGCAGGCTGAATAAGCAGTCAAATAAGCAATCAAACCTCAGATCCCAGATACTCTGCTTAATCCCTACTATGCTATCTCTTTGAAAACCAAAAACCAAGTCCTCAAATTATCTGGTTAAACCAGAAATTAAACCAGAACAGTAGCTGAAAACCTTGAATCTGCACTAATTTTATATGTTGACAGCAGAAAAGAGATGGTGCAAAAAAAATGTGCAAATATTTCCCTAAACCAAATCAGTTATTGCAAACAACTTAAAGTACCTCAACAATGCCACAAAGAAATTCAGATAAGCTCAGCTGCTATTCAACCTAACACCTTTAAACATCAAACAGCTTAAGTAACTAACTTATCCTAACCTATTCTTAGACCATATTTCTAAATCTCATATACCTTTAGCACTAAAGTAAATTCAGAAAACACATGTATATGAGCTGAAATGAAAATGTGCATTTGACCATAAAATAAGCCACTATGAAACTTACTTATAACCTGTTCCAGCTGAAAACAACAAGAGCTCAGCAAAACAAATAACCCAGGCTTATAAGCCAATAATAATAACCCAATATTCCAGCTCAGCTTCTAGTTCAGTACTTCCACAGCTTATCAAACAGCTTATTCAAAGCAATACAGAGAATATTATTATTATTTTTTTTTTTTTTCGACTGATGATAAAAAAAACTCAAATTATTTTAACAACCGATTCAATAAAAACCTCAAAACCTCAAAACAATTATAATAATTCGAATAAAAACAATGAGACAATTAAAACAAAACTGAAATAATTTTTTTCATTAATCAAAATTACCGATTACAAGAATAAAATTCTGATACAACCGAAATTAAAAATCGACTGAAATTAAAAATAACAATAAAAACAATTAAAATTAAAACATTTCTATCTCTAAAAAACTAGCCTTCGATCTGAGGAGTTATCCCGCTATTTATAGCACTTGGCCGATCCTTCTCGAGTGTCCACGCTGGCGATCCTCGTGTGTCCACAGCTATCTATCACCCTTGGATCTTCCCTTCATCTCCAAGCTTCAACTCTGGCCGTACGATCAAAAGTGGTGCGTGTTCGGTCCAATCGATGGTTGCCATGTGTCATTCTCCTTGTCAGGAGCTTCTAGATGAACCAATCATTGTCTATTCTACCCTTAATTGCTGTTAAACTTCGTACGGTAACATTAGGGTTGCATGAATAGTAAATAAGGTGAAAGGGGGAAGAACTTGGGAGGCGGTTTATTTGGGTAAGAGATAAGAGGGTGAGTTTGTTTTATTTCTTTCTTTTTGACCGAGTGGGATTTAATCCTTTGACCCGGGTTATAGGTTGGTGTTGGATCCGGGTTAGGTGATTAGTTGTGTGGACCGGGTTTGAAGTTGGGTCGGTTTTAGGATTTAGTTGTTGGGCTGGATTAAGTGACGGGCTAGGATGGTTTTGTTGGGAAGGTTGGGTTCGGGTTTAAAGGTTGTGTTTAGTTAAGATTTGGTATTTTAAAATCATAAGGACCAAATGTATTTAACTTGAAATCTTAGGGACTAATCTTGCCATATTTTCCAAAGTAGATCCAAGGGATGAAATTGACAATCTCTGAAAATATGAGGACCTCGGTTGACTTGTTGACCATAATTTCTTCCCGGCATCGGCTAAAAATAATACTTCCATATCTCGTGCTCGGTTTCCCGGTTCTTTGCTCGATTTTGTCCTTTTCTTCGATATCCGTGCCTGCATATGTAAAAACACAAAAACACAATATATTTGGCATTTTGGTCGGGTTTTTGGTCATTTTGGGTCCGGTTTTGGTCAAGAAATGGGATGTGTTTAAGCACATACCAAAATTCCCCCAGACTAAGATATTGCAATGTCCTCATGCAATGTTATAAAAACTCCCCGATTTTCCTATTTATTCTATTTTTGTATTTTTATATTTTTCTCATTATTCATGTGACGGCTTTTGTTGACAATCATTATCTTTCGATAATTTTTAGGATCTTCGAGTAGGAAACACGACTCATAAAGAAGTGACCATACGGATAAAATTCGTCGTCCCCGATTTTTCACGAGTCCCCAAACTAAGCTTAAAAACGAAATCATTGTCATTTACAAGTTAGATTTCCAACACTACTCAGAAAGCTAATTGTGGACTTCTCGTTCCCAAATTCCTATTTTCCTCTATTTATTTTATTTTTGGTGAGAAATGAATTTCTTCAAATTCTCGTTTCGATAATTTTTAGAGCCGATAAAGATACCTAAGTTTAGACGCTAAGTAGTTTCCAAACCTTCCCTCGAAAACCGTTGCATACGAAAATGAGGTCCACATCAAGGTCTCTGATTTAACACGATTTTGAGAATATCCCTTTTATTTGCGACCGAAACAACTCATCTACGAGTCCAGAGACGGAAGCCTTTATTAGGACACCTCGGAGTCGAAATTTGGCATTTTTAACATTATTAAGCACATATTATTATTGATCCTTGGCCCTTTATAACAATCACAACATCGGCTGCGAACCGGCAAGATGTGATAGTCTATTATGACCTTGGAATTTTTCCTCTGCCTTTATTAGAAGTCTACAACATCGGCTGCGAACCGGCAAGATGCAGAAAACTTTTTATGGCTTTGGATTATTATTATTATTCATTATTCATTATATATTTTGCCAAATCCCGAGTCCTACGGCTTTTATAACAATCCCAACATCGGTTGTGAGCCGGCAAGATGGAATAGTCTATTACACCGTAACACTGGCAGTACCTTGATGTGTACCCAACTCTTATAAGCAAGGATTCTCTTAAGAAGGATTAAAAACTAAATTTCGCCAAAACTAAAATAGCTTTAATTATTCCTAAATTTCTATTTTTGAGTGAAACAAGCTTATGGGAACAAAAAACCACAAGTAACTTCGATGAGCTCTAAAGAGATCCAACTACTCCACGTTTAGCAATCTAACTTATAAACAACTCTATCATTTCTCGTTCTTCGCAAATTTAAAATCTTAAGTAATAAGATCCGCGAATGCTTAGCCTTATAATCAAGCCACGCATATATAAAGTCAAATACGGGAACTTGCAAACTCTTAAAAAGAATTCGCGTTTTCTAGCTCCTTGTGTAAAAGACTAGCACGAGCTTATAGATTATAAACGGTTAAGGGAACAAGCTAGGGCTCAACACGCCCGATCAAGTCAGAATTTTACTCCTACTCTCTCCAGCGGAAAATCAACAAAAATGTCAAAATTTATTATATTTTTGCAAAAATTTTTAAAATTTTCTCATTTTTTTGGATTTTTTCAATTTTTTCAATTTTGGAGGAAAAACGAGGTTGCATGAGAAATCGGCAAAATTTGCAAGGCAAAAATCAAATCGACAGATTACCCCCCAGACTAAATCGAGACATTGTCCTCAATGTCTTAAAGGTAAGGGTTCTCCTACATAAATCTAAGGCCGTTTATTAATTATGTCAAAAGATAGATGCAAAACGATAAGATTTTAGGATATCAATAAGCAGCGAATGATGAAACTCGAGTAGCGTGAAGGAAACTACGAGCACGAGAGTCTTCATCATCGAGCATTCCTGAACACACCACAGAAAACACGAAACACAAGATACGGAAGAGGGGATCCCTCCTCATGTTTTATTAGAAAATAGATAAGAAGATAGAAAGATATGCATGGGGTGCCTCCCACGAAGCGCTTGTTTTTGGTAACCGAGTCACATGAGCTTGACTCGACCCCGAATTTATTTGTCCATGGGGGAGCATGTGGAAAAGATAATCTCCATCGGACTTTCGTTCAAGATGTTTGGATAAACACTGAAGCACATGAAAGTTCCACTCCGATGAGATACCCGCGGTATTTTTTAGAAAGAATAACTAGAAGTGGTAATACCGGGGTCAAAGGTAATATCCTCACTCCCGAAGGAGTGAAGGATGGGAGAAGGCACGACATATGTGATGAAGAGCATAAAGATGTTGAGGATGATCATAATAAGCTCTCCATCATCAGCAGAAATTTTGTCAAAAGTCTCGGGCGGGAGGGTCGGGATTAAATCTTCATGAGAAGGGACACCTCCCCCCAGACTAGAATCTTCCTCCAGATCAAAATAGAATTGATCGTATTCTGGAGGAGATATGCAAGGAGTGAGTTCACCGGAGAACTCCTTATGAAGAGAATCAATCATATGATGATTTGTGAGCTCAGGTTCCGTCACAGACTCATCACTTTCCTCCGTCTGACTATCAAAGATAAGATTATCCGAAATCAAAGTAAACCCCGATTCGAACTTAAACAGAGGGTTGGTGATAGTTGTTTTGAAAGTTTCGGGAACAAGGTCATCAAATTTCTTTGGAAGATTGATTTCAACTTCCTTCGGAGGGAGAGAAAGAGAGGGCTTTTGGTCTAATAATTTTTCAAAAAGAATATCTCCCTCCGAATTAAGACAAGAATCATCAATTTCAGGAGAAATTGGAGATTTATCTTTGAAGAACACCTCGAGCTCTTCCCGCAAGATCACACTTCCCTCAATCGGAGGAGAAGGATGGGAAGAGTCGGAATTAAGAATCTCGATGTGATAAACTTGTTCTGGAGGTGGGACAAGTGGTGTGCTCTTAGAGCTAGCAATTTCCACTGCTTCCGTTGTAGTCTCCGATTCGTCTTCATCATCGTCGTCAAGAATACTTTTAGAATTTGCAGCACAACACTCAAACCATTTGCTCGATCCAGGATGGATTTTCATAGCCTTGAGCTCAGCACGTTTTTCTGACATGCTCTTGACCGTGAATCTGGAAAGGTTGGGATCAATTCTTTTAGGAGCAATTACGGGATCGGATTTTTGATCAACCGTAGCGACATTGCATTTGTCAGTTTGAGGTTGCGAGTTCGGATTAATATTGAACGTGACTTTTTCCTTATCGACCCGCAAAGTAATTTCTTCACCATAAACATCGATCAAAGCCCGCCCGGTCCTCAAGAATGACCTTCCGAGAATGAGAGGAACCCGGGGGTCAGCGTCAAAATCAACTACCACAAAGTCTGCAGGGAAATGGAACTGCCCCACTTTTACAAAGACATCCTCGGCTACACCTTTAGGAAGGGTGATGGACCGATCCGCAAGCTCGAGGGTCATGCAAGTGGGGGTGAGATCGGGTAGAGAAAGTTTCTTCCAGATGGATAACGGCATTAGGTTGATACTCGCACCAAGATCGGCCAAGGCGTGACATTCAACCTTTCCCGGAAATTCACATGGAATGAGAAATTTTCCGGGATCTCCAAGCTTTTCCGGAAGCTTTTTGAGAATTGCCGCGGAGCAGTTTTCGTTCACTGGAGTTTTTGTCATTTCAAATAATTTTTCTTTATTGCTCAACAAACTTTTGAGTGTGGAAGTGAATCTAGGCATTAAGAGCAAAGCATCCGCGAAGCTTATATCAAAATGTAATTCTTGGAATATTTGAAAGAATTTTTCCATTTGACTCGAAGCTTTGTCACGGAGCTTTTGATCACTCAATCTCGAAGGATACGGAAGATTGGTCTTAACGGGAGCTTCTTTAGGAGCTTTTTCTTTTGGTTCAACATTTTTTGGTTCAGATGGATGGATGACCGGAGGTTGGACGTCTTTGGTTCCTCCGTTGTTAGTAGGAGGTTCCATGTCCTTGGTCGCCTCAGTCTCACGGACGACTACCTTGGGAGGTAGAGAAGAAGAGGTAGTCGGAGCCGTGGGTCCATCATAGGAAACACCGCTCCTAGTAGTGATCGCCTTAGCATCGCCCCTCGGGTTGGCGATCGTGTTACTTGGAAGAGTAGTAGTACCCGAACCCGAGGGTCGATCATTTAAACGTTTGTTCAATTCGGTTATCTGATTAATCATCATTCTATTCATTTCCTCTTGTTTCTTTTGTTGATGCTGACTTTGAAGAATGAATTGTTTTAATAACTCATCCGAGGGCGATGGGTTTGACACAAATCCTTGATTTTGATTGTTTGGAAGATTTGGCCCTCGGTTGTTTTGAACAAAACCTTGATTGTTGTTTTGAAAATTTCCCTGATTAAAATTTCCTTGATTCGGGGCTTGGTTATAATTCCCTTGGTTTTGATAAACTTGATTGCCCCGATTTTGATTTTGATTATTTGAAACATTACGGTTTTGCACTTGCTGATTTTGATTTGGTGGGAAACCGGGTGGTCCGAGAAAATTGTTAGAACGGTAGCTGAGGAGATTACGGTCTCCTTGAGGTTGGTAACCGTTACCACCTTGATTGAAATTTCCAGAAGCAGCATACACATTCTCTTGAGTGTAGCCACCGGAGGCTGGGCACTCGAAATATTGGTGAGGACCACCACATGTCTCACAACTATGGTTAACAACATTCACTTGATTGTTGTTGTTTTGAGTTGAAATCTGATTTTGATGAATTCTCAAGATAGCCGTAGACAAATCATTCATTTGTTTAGAAAGAGCGGCTATCTCGGAAGTAGAAGAATCAGTGCTAGATCTTGTTGACTCATTCCTCTCGGCAGAGGAATCCCAGAAATTATGATGGGTGGTCATATTTTCAATGAGATCATAGCACTCTTCGGGTCGACGTTTCATAAACGTACCACCGGCAGCAGCATTAATCGTATCACGGTGTCGTAATGTCAAACCATTATAGAAGGTATCTATAATAGTGACCAATAACATATTGTGGTTCGGACACCGATCAATCGATAACTTGTAGCGTTCCCATGCCTCAAACAATGATTCATCGGGAAGCTGACGGAAATTGCTAATCTCATTCCTTAATTTCGTCACCATCGACGGTGGGAAATATTTCGCCAAGAACTTTGTAACCATTTCGTTGAAACTACGAATGGAGTTCTTGGGAGGACGATCAAACCATGCGGTGGCATGATGCGTCAATGAATAAGGAAAGAGATATAGACGGAGGGCGTCATCGGAGACCCCATTTTGTTTCATACTTTGGGTGACGGTTATGAATTTGTCAAGATGCTTGTTCGCATCATCACCCGGCAAGCCATGGAATTGGCACGAATTTTGGACTTGTTGAATCATATGATGCTTAAGTCCAAAATCGGCGGCTTGAATATTGACGGGGGCAATCGGGCCACCACGTCCGTGCATTGTTGGTTGGCACAGCTCCTCCATCGTTCGGAGATCGGGAGCTGGCATGTGATTGTCAACACCCACCGGCGGGGGTTGATTGTGTGGTTCATCGGCCATTTCCTCAACGGTTGAGAAATGAACGCGGTGATTTTGACGAATAATCCTCTCGGGATTTGATAGTGGTGAAAGAAGAGGGTGAGAAGTAGAAGATCGGGTGTGCATACACCAAAAACAAAACACAAATCAAAAAGAAAAATCAAATTTGAAAATAAAATATTTTTGGATTTTTATTTTTATAAGAAAAATTATATTTATTTTCTTTTTGGTGATCGTTAATCAACCGTACTTGTTTCTTTCAAAACTACGCGCAGCGTGGCGGGAGAGAAAAATGGATCTCTCTTCGGTCTGCAATTTAATGTCAAGACCTCCTTAAACCCCGTAATTAGGTTGTAGTAAAGAAATAATCCAAGAAACGTTTAACTTTCCGATCTCTTTTGTTGTTATTTTGGAATGGTTTACAACCGCCCTCCTTCAACGGAAGACCGAGGATTTATTTTTAATGGTGAAAACACTTTAGGAAAAGTGTTTTTTAATTATTATATTTTTGTATTTTTTATTTTTCAAAAACAATTAACTTCCAAGGAAGGTTCTTCAAAACACAATTCTTATGGCGAAACTCCAACTCTTTTCAAGCCTTCCCCGGCAGCGGCGCCATTTTTTGATTCGTTATTTTAGTAGTACTTTTTATTTCCAAGGGTAAAACTCAACGAATGCGTTTTCCCCGAGTCGTTTCCCAACGAAGGTCGAATATCGAGTTGTCGTTAACGTTTCGAATACGTGTAGTGAATGTGTGAAAAAGAGTGATTGATTTGTGATTTTATGTTACGAAAAATAAAATAATAAAAGTAAACAATTAATTAAGCTAATGAAACAATTAAACTAAACATACGAATTTTAAAAACGAAAATTTGAATTTAAAAACGTAACGCGACGAATTATAAAACGTAAATAAAAATGATTTTGTGAAATTTAAAACCTAAAAATATAAAAATAATTTTCCTAGATTAAAAATGATAAAAGAAAATTTTTGGAAAAAGAAAAATATTTTTTTGACTTTTTAATAATTTTTTATGAATTAAAAACTAATTAAATCTATTTAAATGATTTAAAAATAGTAAAACACTTTGGAAAAATCTGAAAATTTTTGAGGAATTTTAATTTTAAATAAGAATTTTAAGAAAAATGATTTCAGAAACTGATTATGTCTAAATAAGCTAAAACAGATAATAAGCTATTGCAAAATAAGCTAGAAATAAGCTAGAAAAAGCCAAAAATTACAAAAAGCTCAGGTAAAGTGAAATCAACTATATTAAGCTTAAAGATCTTCAGAACTCACAAATAAGCTAAAAGTAAAACCCTAAAAGCTGCTGAACAGCTTTTACTTATCACAGAACCAACAGCTTATGTCCCTACTTTTCAGCACTAAATAAGCCTTCAAATAAGCTATAAAGTTGAACTTAAGGGAGGCAAAAGCTGCACACACTAGCTGAGAACTTAAAAAACACAAAAGCACTCTATCTAGCAAGTCAATTGAACTACAAATTGGCCCTAGAAATCTGCTATTTGGCACTCTTTATAAGAAATTCAGGTCTGCATGAATTTATTGGAAACTTGCAGGCTGAATAAGCAGTCAAATAAGCAATCAAACCTCAGATCCCAGATACTCTGCTTAATCCCTACTATGCTATCTCTTTGAAAACCAAAAACCAAGTCCTCAAATTATCTGGTTAAACCAGAAATTAAACCAGAACAGTAGCTGAAAACCTTGAATCTGCACTAATTTTATATGTTGACAGCAGAAAAGAGATGGTGCAAAAAAAATGTGCAAATATTTCTCTAAACCAAATCAGTTATTGCAAACAACTTAAAGTACCTCAACAATGCCACAAAGAAATTCAGATAAGCTCAGCTGCTATTCAACCTAACACCTTTAAACATCAAACAGCTTAAGTAACTAACTTATCCTAACCTATTCTTAGACCATATTTCTAAATCTCATATACCTTTAGCACTAAAGTAAATTCAGAAAACACATGTATATGAGCTGAAATGAAAATGTGCATTTGACCATAAAATAAGCCACTATGAAACTTACTTATAACCTGTTCCAGCTGAAAACAACAAGAGCTCAGCAAAACAAATAACCCAGGCTTATAAGCCAACAATAATAACCCAATATTCCAGCTCAGCTTCTAGTTCAGTACTTCCACAGCTTATCAAACAGCTTATTCAAAGCAATACAGAGAATATTATTTTTTATTTTTTTTTTATTTTTTTGACTGATGATAAAAAAAAACTCAAATTATTTTAACAACCGATTCAATAAAAACCTCAAAACCTCAAAACAATTATAATAATTCGAATAAAAAACAATGAGACAATTAAAACAAAACTGAAATAATTTTTTTCATTAATCAAAATTACCGATTACAAGAATAAAATTCTGATACAACCGAAATTAAAAATCGACTGAAATTAAAAATAACAATAAAAACAATTAAAATTAAAACATTTCTATCTCTAAAAAACTAGCCTTCGATCTGAGGAGTTATCCCGCTATTTATAGCACTTGGCCGATCCTTCTCGAGTGTCCACGCTGGCGATCCTCGTGTGTCCACAGCTATCTATCACCCTTGGATCTTCCCTTCATCTCCAAGCTTCAACTCTGGCCGTACGATCAAAAGTGGTGCGTGTTCGGTCCAATCGATGGTTGCCATGTGTCATTCTCCTTGTCAGGAGCTTCTAGATGAACCAATCATTGTCTATTCTACCCTTAATTGCTGTTAAACTTCGTACGGTAATATTAGGGTTGCGTGAATAGTAAATAAGGTGAAAGGGGGAAGAACTTGGGAGGCGGGTTTATTTGGGTAAGAGATAAGAGGGTGAGTTTGTTTTATTTCTTTCTTTTTGACCGAGTGGGATTTAATCCTTTGACCCGGGTTATAGGTTGGTGTTGGATCCGGGTTAGGTGATTAGTTGTGTGGACCGGGTTTGAAGTTGGGTCGGTTTTAGGATTTAGTTGTTGGGCTGGATTAAGTGACGGGCTAGGATGGTTTTGTTGGGAAGGTTGGGTTCGGGTTTAAAGGTTGTGTTTAGTTAAGATTTGGTATTTTAAAATCATAAGGACCAAATGTATTTAACTTGAAATCTTAGGGACTAATCTTGCCATATTTTCCAAAGTAGATCCAAGGGATGAAATTGACAATCTCTGAAAATATGAGGACCTCGGTTGACTTGTTGACCATAATTTCTTCCCGGCATCGGCTAAAAATAATACTTCCATATCTCGTGCTCGGTTTCCCGGTTCTTTGCTCGATTTTGTCCTTTTCTTCGATATCCGTGCCTGCATATGTAAAAACACAAAAACACAATATATTTGGCATTTTGGTCGGGTTTTTGGTCATTTTGGGTCCGGTTTTGGTCAAGAAATGGGATGTGTTTAAGCACATACCAAATCCCAAAATATTTGATGAAGCAATGAAGTCCCAGGATGTTGCTTTCTGGAAAGAAGCAATAAATGATGAAATGGATTCCATCATGGGCAACAACACTTGGGTGTTGGCTGATCTACCACCTGGTTGCAAACCTTTGGGTTGCAAATGGATTTTCAAAAGGAAAATGAAGGTAGACGGAACTATTGAAAAGTTCAATGCTAGACTAGTCATTCAAGGCTTTAAACAAAAGTCAGGGATAGACTATTTTGATACTTATGCCCCTGTGGCTCGTATCAGTACCATAAGATTGCTGATTGCTTTGGCTTCTATTCACAATCTGATTATTCATCAGATGGATGTGAAGACAGCTTTCTTGAATGGTGAATTGGATGAGGAGGTTTATATGAACCAACCTCAGGGCTTCATCATGCCTGGCAATGAAAAGAAGGTGTGCAAACTGATTAAGTCCTTATATAGATTGAAACAGGCACCTAAGCAATGGCATCAAAAGTTTGATGAAGTAGTTTTGTCTAGTGGTTATTCACTTAACCAATCTGACAAATGTGTATATAGCAAATTTGATGAATCTGGTAAAGGAGTCATTATTTGTCTATATGTTGATGACATGTTGATCTTTGGCACTGACCAAAATCAAGTGGACTTTACAAAGGAATTTTTGTCATCAAGGTTCTCCATGAAGGATATGGGGGAGGCAGATGTTATCCTTGGTATTAGGATTAAACATGAAGGTAACAAGATTTCTATCTCTCAGTCTCCTTACATTGAGAAGGTGTTGAGGAAATTTAATAACTTTGATTGTACTCCTGTGAGTACTCCTATGGATACAAGTGAGAAGTTAATGCCCAATAAAGGCAAGGCTGTATCTCAACTTGAGTATTCAAGGGTAATTGGCTGCTTGATGTATGCCATGACCTGTACTAGACCTGACATTGCATTTGCTGTGGGAAAATTGAGCAGGTATACTAGTAATCCTAGTGCTCATCATTGGCAAGCAATTCAGAGGGTACTGAAGTATTTGAAGAAAACTATGGATTATAGTCTCTCATATACTGGTTATCCTTCTGTACTAGAAGGGTATACTGATGCAAGTTGGATCAGTAACACTGAGGACAATTCGTCTACTAGTGGCTGGGTATTCCTACTTGGTGGAGGTGCAATTTCTTGGGCATCCAAGAAGCAAACTTGCATTACCAGTTCAACCATGGAATCTGAATTTGTGGCTTTAGCTGCTGCTGGTAAAGAAGCTGAATGGTTGAGAAACTTGCTTCTTGAGATTCCATTGTGGCCTAAACCTATAGCACCTATTTCTATCCGTTGTGATAGTGCTGCTACATTGGCAAAGGCTTATAGCCAAATGTACAATGGGAAGTCTAGACACTTTGGTGTCAGGCATAGCATGATTCGTGAGCTTATCATGAATGGGGTGGTATCTATAGAGTTTGTTAGATCTCAACATAACTTAGCTGATCACTTGACGAAGGGTTTGGCTAGAGACTTGGTTTTTAAGTCTGCTAAAGGGATGGGTTTAAGTCCACCTTAGTCACTGAATGCAAAGACACCCAACTCCCTCCTGAGGAAACTTTGGAGTTGAGTTCAATGTGGCAAGCTGAACATTTAGTGGACTGGAGCACTGTTTTATTTACATCCCAAGGTTGTGCTCAGAACCTGCTGGAAAGGAGGATGAAGTCTTCACTTCTTAATGGTTAATTTTCTTTGAAAAAGTGCTTTGCAGGGGCATGATTAAAGATGAACCACCTATGTAAATGTTGAAGTTTTGCCGCTTCAGGAAGCTTTAGGACTTTTAGCTTTTACAACATTTATTAATTGGATATGGACACATGGCTTGTAAAGTGTCAGGAGTATTTTAGTGTTTGAAAATGTATGTGTATTTTATATTCAGGTATTCAAATGGGTTGAAGGGTTCAATTCTTAGAACACCCTGATTCTCGAATATTTGAACTTCTAAGGTACTAAGATGAGAATTCAATCTTCAAGATATTTTCATTTATGCATATGTTTTGTTTTGTGTTTAATTTTTCATGCAAGGAAGTGAACTAAATTTGGGGAGGATTGTTGGAAAATTTAGTACACTTGAGGGATAAGTTTACACTTGGTAATGGGCTTGGAGGTATGGAGTATACACCCATCAGGTCAATGAACACCCTGACTCAATAGTGGTTATGTCAAAGTACTGCTTGTTCAAAGTACTGCTTGTCCAAGGTACTGTTAGTTTGATCAAGGTACTGTTAGCTTAGTCAAGGTACTGCTAAGTATAAATGACAATGCTGCTGATGCAGTTGATTCTGCTGATAGCATTATCTGTTCCTGCCGATAGCATTGTCATTCCTGCTGATAGCATTATCTGTTTCTGCTGATAGCTTTATTGCTACTGATGCAGAACAACTCTGCTGATAGTGTTTCAATTCTGCTGATAGTGTTATTGTTCCTGCTTATGGTACAATAACTCTGCTGCTGAACTGATAGACTCTGCTGATGGGCAAAATTGATAGTACACTGACTCTGCTGTTTGGGCAATAGACTCTGCTGTTTAGGCAACAGACTCTGCTGTTAGTTATAACCACCGACTCCTACATTTATGGAAACTATTATGGATAATTAATGGGCCGTTAATTATACATAATTCCATGGGCTAGGGTTTTGAGTAAACTCTATTATAAATAGAGATCATCACATGGCATGAAAAAAAAAACACGACATAAAAACCCTAAACACTAAATACGATCGGTTCTTGATCTGTGCCTAGAACAAGAACATCACTTGGTTTTATCCCATAGAGATATTCGTGCAACCCAGGCATAGGGTCGAATAGTTTCTATTGGAAAGTGATACCACGACTTCAAGTGAATATCCGGTACCCTTGATTGATTATCTTTACCCTGTTACTGGGAGCACTACAACACACACAGAAACCAACAAAAATCACAAATATAAAGACACTGTCTCCTAGATCATCAAGTTTTCGTTTTAATAGTTTCAATTGTTGCATCTATACATGTAATTGCTACAAAGCTAATACTTTAAGGGTATGTTTGGAAAAAGTAACTGTTGCTGGAACTGGAGATGGTGCTGGAGATGGTGCTGGAGATGGTGCTGGAGATGGAGATTATAAAAAGAGATTATTTTTATAAGCTACATGAAGTAACCTTTGATTTTTAGAGATTATGGAAGATTATTTTTTTTTATAATCTCTTATAAGTTCTGTCTGCTAAACAAAGATTATTTTTTAAGTAGCTTATTTTTTGAAAAAATAAGCATAATCTTTCCACAATTTTTCATAATCTGCTGCGCCAAACACACCCTAAATATACAAAGTGTTCCTTTTCTGACATAATAGACCGTCAATTATCAATAATTTATAATACCTTAACACTAAGAGCATACTTTTAAATATAGACCATGTTTTTCATTTATTATATCCATGTGAATATATCTATATAAATGTAACTAAGCATGTTATTTCTAAAAAGATTATTACAAATGATATAGAATATTTATTTTCAAAGCCCCTTCTTTTTTCTTTTTTTTTTCTTTTTTTGAACGGCATCACACTTGAAATCCGACTCCCGAGTTAAACCATCCAAACGGGCAGGCTCCGGGACCCGAACCACTAGGAGAGACCCGCGAAGGGAAACATCTAGAACTCGCGGCTTCACACTAAGAGGAAAATCCGAATTTTTTTTGTCACTTGCGAGACTCGAACCCGGGTAAAACCCCTCCCCAAACTCCAGAAGGAACTCCGGATTTTAAAGCCCCTTATTTCTTTATTAAATGATAACCTAAGTATCACATATATGATCTTAGTTGTCGGTATATTTTTTCCCATCTTGGCTGTTGAAATGAATTTGCTATAACTCACAGAAGTACACTAGTTAATTTATCTAGTAGTCAAAACAAATGCAAAACACCAATTTAAAATTGTTGTTTGCTGACTTACGTTATTGTCGAACAACAATATATCTATTAAAAAACTAAAAGAGTCAGGCATCCGTTGGATAAGTTAAACGACACTCGTCGTAAAAGTTGTTAGGTGGTGATGGTTTCCGGTGTGTGTTTGCGCTTTTTACACCCCTTGTTTGTTGACTTACGCTTATATTGTCGATCACTAATATGAAAATGGGTTGCCATATGAAAATGTGCTTCCTAGACTTACGTTTATATAATGTGTTGCTTTTGTGACAAAATATATTGTCGATCATTATTCATTTATACTACATTAACACTAATGCGAAAATGTGTTGCCATATAGGACAACGTTTATATTGATTATATCTATATAAATATAACCAAATATGTTATTTTTGACAAAGTTATTACAAATGATATAGAATACTTATTTTAGAAGTATAAATTTTTTATAAGTGATAACTTTAATATCCTATGATTAGAATTTCATTGTGAATATAATTTTTTTCTCTATTTTAGTGAAAATTTACTAATGAAACAAGTGGTGTAAAAAGCACAAACACACACACCGGAAGCCATCGCCACCACCATCACATGTAAACATTGTCACAAAGTTACTTTGAACGTATTTTGTGTTGCTTTTGTGACAAACTAGATAGCCGATCATCAATCATTTATAATACATCAACGAAAATGTGCTGCCATATACAACAACGTTTATATTGATTCTAACCATATGGATAAGAGGTAATTACCAAAGTAGTAGTTGAAAAAAAACATGATCCATTTAATAGTCACTCTCAACACCTCTTTCTCATTTTGGTCACGCTCGACTGCTCGACTCCACTAGAAATTTGACATGTGTAATTCCCTTGTACTTGCATAAGGTACAAGCAAATCTTTAGTGAATCTTTGTTACTATTCCCTTTTTAAAAGTCAATGCTCGACCGACGGTGCTCGACTTGAAATTGCTCGACTGACGGCGTACCTTTATGAAAAATATCTTTCCAAAAGATTTGATTTGTACTTTCAGTCAGTCCTTTTTTGTACTTTTTTTTTTTATTTTTTTTTTATTTTTTTTTTTTCGCTGCAAACACAAAAAAAAACACACACACACTACACTAATTTGATCCAAAAACACACACTAACTGTTTCGGTAAATAAAATTCAAAAATTTTACAGTACATCTTTCAAGAACATACACCAACACACACTAAACACTGTTTCAAGAACATCAAACCCTCTTTCAAGAACACAAAGCATCAAATCCTCTATTATTCCGATCAAAGATATGGCTGATAGAGAAGTAAGTAAAATGTGCGATTTGCACAGTAACCCACACTTTTTTTTTTTTGTATAAGCCCTTTTGTTTGCTATTTTTTGTTTTGATTGATAGATCATTGTGGTTATTTTAATGTCATGTCTGATTATTTTAAGTGCTTATTTTAGGCTTATTTTTGGTTTGCATTGTCTGCATTGTATTTCGTTAATAGCATAAGGAGGTAGGTTGCAACCTTTATGTTGTTAACATACCTGGAATAAACAATTGTTGAAGGTGCCAAATCACCTGGGCCGTTAAGTCTGATTATTTTAAGTGCTTATTTTAGGCATTTGTGGTTAGGGTTTGCTCTAGCCTCTAGGCATTTAAGTGCTTATTTTAGGCCAAATCACCTGGGCCTTTAAGTTTGAAAATTGTCCAAGTGTTAACCTGCTGCCAGTATACTTCAACCTGCTGCTAGTGTATGTAACCTGCTGCTGAGTCTGTTGTGTCGAGTCTGAAGATTTGACCAAGTGAATCTTCAACCTGCTCAGTGTGTATGTAACCTGCTGCTTATTTTAGGCATTTGTGGTTAGGGTTTGGTCTAGGCATTTAAGTGATTATTTTAGGCCAAATCACCTGGGCCGTTAAGTGAAAATTGTCCAGGTGTTAACCTGCTGCCAGTACACTTCAACCTGCTGCTAGTGTATGTAACCTGCTGCTGAGACTGTAGACTAGAGTCTGAAGATTTGACTAAGTGAATCTTCAACCCGCTGAGTCTATGTAACCTGCTGCTTATTTTAGGCATTTGTGGTTAGGGTTTGGTCTAGGCATTTAAGTGATTATTTTAGGCCAAATCACCTGGGCCGTTAAGTGAAAATTGTCCAAGTGTTAACCTGCTGCCAGTACACTTCAACCTGCTGCTAGTGTATGTAACCTGCTGCTGAGACTGTAGACTAGAGTCTGAAGATTTGACTAAGTGAATCTTCAACCCGCTGAGTCTGTATGTAACCTGCTGCTTATTTTAGGCATTTGTGGTTAGGTTTTGCTCTAGGCATTTAAGTGCTTATTTTAGGCCAAATCACCTGGGCCGTTAAGTCTGAAAATTGTCCAAGTGTTAACCTGCTGCCAGTATACTTCAACCTGCTGCTAGTGTATGTAACCTGCTGCTGAGTCTGCTAGTATACTACAACCTGCTGCTAGGTTATGAATTATAGTCTATATTTGTTAAATGTTATGTTAATATCTCTTTGTAACATATGCTAATATTTCTTATGTTTTGTTTGTTATCCTGTGTAGTTGTATGCTGCGAAGGTGAGTACCAGAACTAAGTTGCACTAAATAAAAAAGATAAGCCAAAAATTGAACTTCAATCCCGAGCGGCTTAACTTTTTTAAAAGCACTGTTTTTGGGCAATGGTTGAATATCAAAACATATGAGCATGACAACCATTTGCTTCATAATTTACTTCAACATCAACGCGATGTTGAAAACCCTGATATAAATACTCCCATGTATTTTGATATTTCGGGACACACTCTTGAATTTGGTCGGGAAGATATGTGCTTGGTGTTAGGTTTTCGTTTTGGTGATGTTTCTTTAGACCATTTAAAGAAACGCCAATCTGGTTTTGGTAAGCGTATGTTAAGTTTTCTTAAAGAGAGTCGTTCCGAGAAAATTAGTGCCATAAAGACTGAACACCTTGTTCGGATTCTTAATGATCAAGTTGAGTTTGATGAGATTTCAAATGATGATGCTGTACGCCTTTGCCTGCTTCTATTCTTAGAGAATATTTTTATGGGCAAACAGGAAAGAAATGCAATCCCCAATGAGATACTGGTTTTGGTAGATGACTTTTATGCATGGAATGCATTTCCATGGGGCGAGTATATATGGGTTGAGTTTCACAAGAAAGTTTATAATGCAGTTTCTAATGTTAGAGACCGTCACTTGACAGAAATTGCTTCCAAGGGCGATCGTTACACTGCAACATATACGCTGTGTGGATTTGCTTTCGCTTTGAAGGTTGGTACATTTCATAACTTAGGAATCATTAAAAATAATTTAATTCTGTATTGTAACTTGTAATTTTTATGCTAACGTTAATAATAAATTTTTCAGATTTGGCTTTTGGAAACCTACCACAATTCAAGAAATTGGTGGAATAAAGAAGACAATGTGATTCCTCGGGGTGTTGCTTGGGAGGATGGACATAGTTTTCAGAAGACTGATTATGATCTTCTTTTTCATACTACTCAATGTTTTCGCCTAGTACCGACAGGTTATAATATTATCTTTTAGACACATTGTTTATGATTTTAATGTTATTAAGAGCATATGGTCAGTTTATAAATACATTTTTTTACTTCAGAGACTGAGATGAATGAACTTTGGTGGAGATCAAGTGTAGACTATTTCCGGAGGTATAATACGAGGTTGTACATTGATACTACACCTAGTCCAGCCATTGCTACACGAGCAGCGAATATATCAGTTCGGCGGCCAAAGCTGACACCACGTAGAAGAAGTGGTTCGGCTGTTGGTCCAGATGTTGAAAGGAAGGTGGATTAAGACATGCCATTTATGGGGGAAGACATGCCACCTACAGGAGCAATTACATCTCAAATGGCTAACATGCAAATGCAAATTAATGAATTACGTAATTATGTAAAGCATTTTAAGCCTGATGAGGTTATCCCCATTCCCACTCGTCATGAAGATTTTCCACCTCGTGCAACAGTTTCATCCCAAATGGCTCATATGCAAGATCAAATTAATGAACTTCATAATTATATCAAGAATTTGGTGCCTGGCGGGGTTAATCAGAAGAATGGTGGTCAATCCGACACTACACGAGCTTTTGTTGAAAAGGTTATATTACTAACAATCCTTTTAACCTGTTTTTTATATTTAGTTTTGCTTCTAGCGATTATACAGATGAATTATGAACCGCCATATCATTGAATCACGAAAGGCATATACAGATAAAAACTTAACCTAAACTACTTTAGTTCATTACTAGGCTAGTATTTATGACACTAGTGTTGCATTTAATAACTTCACCTAAACAACTTTAGTTCATTACTACACTGCTGCCTACCACACTACTTTAGTTTATAAATAGACAACTCTCCCAAGCTGTAAAATCATTCATAACTTCACTTCTAACTTGCCTTCTTTATCAAAAATGTCTGACAACATACCGTTTGAAATTCAAATGGAAATCATTACTAAACTTCCTGTACATGCCTTACTTCAGTTTAGAACTGTTTCAAAGAGATGGAAGACTTTCATCGACAACTCCAACTTCCATGTCGGTTTCGGTGTTCGCCCGACTCTGCCTTGTTGTTTGCTTATAATGTATAAGCAAGGTTTTGTTGAGTCAAAATGTATGTGTTTTGTTGATAATAATGTCAATGTGTCACAACAACTTTTTGTATTTCCAAGTCTTCCTAAAGTTTTTTGTAGTACACGTTTAAGATTTTTGAATCTTGTGCCAATTGGTACCTCTCATGGTTTGTGGTGTTTTTCTGATTCTTTTAAGATGGCTGTTCTTTGGAACCCATCCATAAGAAAATCAGTTGCTATACGAATCCCTCGTCTGTCAAGTCAATCTTTTATTTCTCATAAAGTTGCTGTGGGTTTTGGTGTTAATCCACACACTTTTGACCCTGCAATTTTGAGGATTTCATATCCGGTTCATGGACACGGATCGTGGAATGTTTCAGTATTTATATTGAGCTCCCGGCGCTGGAAGAAGTTAGAAAATGAACATCTGCCTCGTCAATCAATCCGACTTAAACGGTCAAGTCAGGTGGTATTAGGTAGTTTTATTTTTTGGGCGGCTTCTGAAAGGATACTTGGTTCTGATGGTGTTTCTTCTCAAAAATGTTATATGCTTGTCGCTTTTGATTTGGTTAACCACAACTTCTCGGTATTAGATATACCTGAGAGTTTAAGAGATCGGATTCCTGTACCTTTCTATATTTCAAAGCTAGGAGAGTCTCTTGTTATTTATGGAAACATTATAGGAGATCAATGGCACACGTTCTGTTTATGGCAGATAAACTTGGATGGTTGTAACAAAATAAAATCATTTAAAACACTATTTAACATTTTCACTCCTCATTTATTAAAAATAATTGGATTTACGAATAGCGGGGATCCAATTTTTGAATCTGATCAGCCCTACCAAATGGATCACACTCTTGAAGTTTTCCATGTTCGGTCACAAGAGTTTATTAATCTTCGTGTTGAAGCAGATGCAGGGTCCTTCTTCATGAGCCCCTACAACGAATCATTACTTCTGCTTACTCATCCAGATTGTTCAATATATTAATTTGTATCTTATGTAGGTTTGTTAGATAAACTGTTATGTATAATAGATATGTTTATTTATTCAGTTCACCGCAATTACTGAACCAATTATTTAACGCAAGTATTTATATTTTTTCAGACCGGTATTGACAATGACGATAATATGGATGTAGATAATGATTCAAAGGTTTGTTCTTTACAATAGTATATGTACCAAACAATGTTTTACATGTGTTGATATCTTTGATTAATATATATATTTTTTTAGCCAACTGGAATTGATGCTGTGGATGTTGGTGCTTCTCACAATATGAAGGTGCAAGAAGATATCTTCAATTGTTTTGGTAACGATTTATATACACAAGATGTGCAAGAAGTAATGAAAGACCTTTTTGATGGTCAGGTAATATATGCAAGTTATATTGTTTTTTTATGAGATAATACATTCAAAATTTGGCCTGTTTACACGTGTATTTTATTAGGATGATAATGTTTGTGACTTTGAGAAAGATGTGGAAGTGAAGGGCGTGCTGAGTGAAGAAAAAAAGTTACAGTCTCCTAATATGGTAAATATACGTTAAACATGTATACTCACATATTATGTGTAACATGTATACTCACAAAAAAGTTACAGGTTTATACTTGTTTTGGAGTTGAGCAAGATGTGAAGTTGAAGGGCGTGATGAGTGAGGACAACAACCCACAGGGCGTGAAGAGTGATGAAGATGTGGAAGTGCAGGGCGTGAAGAGTGAGATGCCAAACACAGAGTCTCCTTTTAACCCGGTAAATATACCTTCATAATGTTAAGAAAAAAAAATTCATTTTCGACGGCAGTTCCTTTTGGTTAATTAGTGCTCTTGTAGTTCGCGATTTGAATTTAACATAGACATTCATGCCACTACGTAGAATTAATGATCTTGCGCAAAATGTTTTTCAGGATGTTATTTTTTTTGGTGATGAGTTACAGAGGACACCAATGGAGGTAAAGTCAGAGGCTGCTTTCAGTCCTCTAATTAGGTCTCCTGCTAACTTTAGATTTGTCGAGTCCATTGACTGTGAGGAAAATAAAGTTACAACCCTACGTGTGCCTTTTGAACGGGAGAGGAAGGTTAGCAAGGTTTATCAATCCCCATATATGCAGCAACCTTCGACCACACCAAGAAGGCAAATAAAACGTCATCTGAAACCGACATTTCCTTCAGTCATTGGACCTGATGGGAAAGAAATCAATCTTAAACCGTTCAAAGAGGTATTTAGTTACATCATTTCTTCTTAATGTTAATAACAATGATGTAGCTTATGTTTTATTATCTATTCATTATTTGCTTTATAAATTTCAGAATCTCCGTCGTAATGTTTTAGCGGCAAAGTTCAGAGTGTTTGTGCATCCAGAAGTACAATTGTTCTTGGATTCACAGAAGCGGAGTAAGAGCCAGCAGTTGTTTGTGTTTCCATGGGGCTCCGCAAGTACCACTGCTAATCTCCAGTTTTGGCTACGATTATTTGGTAGGGATGACCTAAACAGAGGTTGGCTCGGTGATACGGTATGTAATTCTTACAAGCTTTTAGTTCAAAGTGTAGTTGTATGCGGGGGTATCCTAGCTAACTTCTCTTTTGTTTCAATTTTTAAATGGCAGCATCTCTGTTTATGGGTTGATCTTATGATGCAATTTAGACCGGATGATGCTGATTGGGTCATTGTTAGCCCATTTTTTGCAACAATGATCCTTGAGTCGCAGATGCCGCTGTATTATGCTAATGGAGTGACAAACGGCATCCCGTGGTTTCGTGAAGGCGTCGAAAAGGTGTGTATTTTAATTATCAAATATTAGAAATGAGTTATAATATATTTGCACTAAAGAGTACTAATTATTTTTATTAACCTGCTATAACTACATTTTAGGTGTTCTTTCCAATCAATCAACCTGATTTACACTGGTGCCTGGGCGAATTAGCCATTAAAACTGGTGTGATAAAATTCTACGATAGCCTTGGATGCTCAGAACCTGAAAAACGTAGGTGGTGGTTAAATTTCAGGTCAATTTTTTCACGTCAACTACCCAAGTATCTTGTTGAGAGTGAGGTGATGCAAAGGAAGAATATAGATCCCAATAACTATCATGTCTCCATTGAGTATGCACGTGATGTACCTAAACAAGGTGGAAGGTATGGGGATTGTGGTGTTTGGGTCTGTATATTTATGTACCGGTTGTCTCGTAACCTGTCATTGAAGGTCAAGGATCCGGTTCAAGCTGCTTTGGCTTATCGTGAGAATATGGCCGATTATTACTGGAAATACAAGATTCCAACTACTAAGTCAAACATGTCTTGAAGTTTACATGCTTACATTAAGATAAGGATAGATAGGCTAGAAGGGATGGTGTCACATATAGGATTGGCCGACCAGGCAAAAATGGAGGGCTCACTGATGTATGTTGGGTGTATATTTGGAAAAGATGTCTTAAATTACCAAACTCACACAAAAAACATGAATGCTTATTTTAGTGTTTATGGTTATTTTATAAATTGGCTGAGGACATACAAAAAAGTGCTCGACTGCTGCTCGACTTTAATTTTTAATGTGGTATTCTTATTTTATAAATTGGCTGAGGACATACAAAAAAGTGCTCGACTGCTCGACTGCTCGACTACTCGACTGCTCGACTTTAATTTTTAATGTGGTATTCTTATTTTATAAATTGGCTGAGGACATACAAAAAAGTGCTCGACTGCTCGACTGCTCGACTTTAATTTTTAATGTGGTATTCTTATTTTATAAATTGGCTGAGGACATACAAAAACGTGCTCGACTGCTCGACTGCTCGACTTTAATTTTTAATGTGGTATTCTTATTTTATAAATTGGCTGAGGACATACAAAAACGTGCTCGACTGCTCGACTGCTCGACTTTAATTTTTAATGTGGTATTCTTATTTTATAAATTGGCTGAGGACATACAAAAACGTGCTCGACTGCTCGACTGCTCGACTTTAATTTTTAATGTGGTATTCTTATTTTATAAATTGGCTGAGGACATACAAAAACGTGCTCGACTGCTCGACTGCTCGACTGCTCGACTTTAATTTTTAATGTGGTATTCTTATTTTATAAATTGGCTGAGGACATACAAAAAAGTGCTCGACTGCTCGACTTTAATTTTTAATGTGGTATTCTTATTTATTTTTTTATTAAATTACCAAACTCACACAAAAAACATGAATGCTTATTTTAGTGTTTATGCTTATTTTATAAATTGGCTGAGGACATACAAAAAAGTGCTCGACTGCTCGACTGCTCGACTGCTCGACTTTAATTTTTAATGTGGTATTCTTATTTTATAAATTGGCTGAGGACATACAAAAAAGTGCTCGACTGCTCGACTGCTCGACTGCTCGACTTTAATTTTTAATGTGGTATTCTTATTTTATAAATTGGCTGAGGACATACAAAAAAGTGCTCGACTGCTCGACTGCTCGACTTTAATTTTTAATGTGGTATTCTTATTTATTTTTTTATTAAATTACCAAACTCACACAAAAAACATGAATGCTTATTTTAGTGTTTATGCTTATTTTATAAATTGGCTGAGGACATACAAAAAAGTGCTCGACTGCTCGACTGCTCGACTGCTCGACTGCTCGACTTTAATTTTTAATGTGGTATTCTTATTTTATAAATTGGCTGAGGACATACAAAAAAGTGCTCGACTGCTCGACTGCTCGACTGCTCGACTGCTCGACTTTAATTTTTAATGTGGTATTCTTATTTTATAAATTGGCTGAGGACATACAAAAAAGTGCTCGACTGCTCGACTGCTCGACTTTAATTTTTAATGTGGTATTCTTATTTTTATAAATTGGCTGAGGACATACAAAAAAGTGCTCGACTGCTCGACTGCTCGACTTTAATTTTTAATGTGGTATTCTTATTTTATAAATTGGCTGAGGACATACAAAAAAGTGCTCGACTGCTCGACTGCTCGACTTTAATTTTTAATGTGGTATTCTTATTTATTTTTTTATTAAATTACCAAACTCACACAAAAAACATGAATGCTTATTTTAGTGTTTATGCTTATTTTATAAATTGGCTGAGGACATACAAAAAAGTGCTCGACTGCTCGACTGCTCGACTGCTCGACTTTAATTTTTAATGTGGTATTCTTATTTTATAAATTGGCTGAGGACATACAAAAACGTGCTCGACTGCTCGACTGCTCGACTTTAATTTTTAATGTGGTATTCTTATTTTATAAATTGGCTGAGGACATACAAAAAAGTGCTCGACTGCTCGACTGCTCGACTACTCGACTGCTCGACTTTAATTTTTAATGTGGTATTCTTATTTTATAAATTGGCTGTGGACATACAAAAAAGTGCTCGACTGCTCGACTGCTCGACTGCTCGACTTTAATTTTTAATGTGGTATTCTTATTTTATAAATTGGCTGAGGACATACAAAAAAGTGCTCGACTGCTCGACTGCTCGACTTTAATTTTTAATGTGGTATTCTTATTTTATAAATTGGCTGAGGACATACAAAAACGTGCTCGACTGCTCGACTGCTCGACTTTAATTTTTAATGTGGTATTCTTATTTTATAAATTGGCTGAGGACATACAAAAAAGTGCTCGACTGCTCGACTACTCGACTGCTCGACTTTAATTTTTAATGTGGTATTCTTATTTTATAAATTGGCTGAGGACATACAAAAAAGTGCTCGACTGCTCGACTACTCGACTGCTCGACTTTAATTTTTAATGTGGTATTCTTATTTTATAAATTGGCTGAGGACATACAAAAAAGTGCTCGACTGCTCGACTACTCGACTGCTCGACTTTAGATTTGCTCGATTTATAAAGCATAAAATAAAATAAGATCTAATATCTAAAAGCAAGCCAAATAGGTTGTTAAGGTGCTTTTTAATAGGCTCTAATATCGACTTTTAGTTTTTTAATTACATTTTAGTTTATGCTTTATAAACGTGGTGATTGCTCGACTGATCGACTGCTCGACTCGACTTGCTCGACTGCTCGACTGTTGGTTGGGGAGATGGTAGGGTTTACATTTAAAGCTTTGGTACGATGATAACTATAAATACAACATTATAACATATGGAATTCACAAACTAAACATGAAATGAATTCACCACCAAACTGGGAAGAATTACTCGATGTAGACGACTCCGATCTCCGACTATCCGCCACCACCCAAAACATATTACCAAACTGGGAAGAATTAATCGATGTAGACGACTCCGATCTCCGACTATCCGCCACCACACAAAACATATTTTCATACGGAAACCCTGAAGTTGAAAATTGTGATGAAAGGCCGGTAAGTATAGTTCAATCGGCTAATATCCATAAAAGTGCGGATACTCCGGTAGGTGTGGCTGATTGGGTAATGACACAGGAGTACATTCGGAAAGTAGTGGCTGATGTGGGTGAGGATTCCGATTTTAACAGTGGGCCATGGGTTAGGGCCGTTGAGTATGTGAAACCAAATGGCGGTATCATGATCGGTTGTTTTGCCGACATTAAAAAATTTTGCAAGAAAGGGAAACTTGAAAATGTTGTTGCCATAATCAAGTCTTGTACTCCAAATGTGTTGGGTGATCTCACGGTATCATTGAAAGACGTTTCAGGTTTAATTTCAGGTACAATACATCACAAAGTGCTTAAGGATGAGAGGTTTGAAAAGGAGATTACCGTCGGAGCTGTTTTGGTACTTCATAACGTTTCTGTTTTTTCTCCCAAACAATCTGGCAATCACTATCTTAACATTACAATAAGAAATGTGGTTAAGGTGTTCCCCAAGGATACGGTTCCTAACGATGTAACTGGTGTTGGTGGTAGTCAATTGTAATCAATTTTTAATTATAAGTAATGTAACTTTTCTATTTTAATCTAGTTTTTTAATGCACGTTATGTTGTTAGATGCGATGCGATTATTGACCAATTAAACAATATAAAACGACTAAAGTAGACAAATTTTCTCCCAAACAATACAAGCCGAAAATCAGTAAACACATTTGAATACTAGTACACATGAAGATTTCCAACCGATTCTAACAGCTCATTTAGCAATGCACCTGACATACATGCGTGGTTTTCTGGATTCATTGCCAATTCGAGTTTTGTCTCCAACATCTTTATTCTTGTCTCCAGCATGTTTATTTGTAGATCTTTTAACTTGCAGCTCGAACATTCTGTTGAAGTTCCCGTTTCATAACAATTGGGTTGCTGTGAAGGACCCGGAGATGAATTAGAACAACTTAAGTTGTGCTTGCTATCAAATTCATCCTTCCATATAAAATATTTACATCCATAATCTTTTATTGCGGGCTGTTACATATTAAGGAATGGTTATGAAATAAATTTTTAACAACTAATTTACATATACGTGAAACATAAGATTGCTAACCTTTGAACGAGGACATGAGTAGAAAAGTTTACCATAGCTATGCGCCTTATGTGATTTTCGTACCACTATTTTGCCACCTCTACATCGACACATTGGAAGATCCATACGAATTTCTAATTTTTCCAGCTGTTAAGAATTTGGTGGGAATGTCACAAGTATCTACATTATAATGGGGTGGTGTTTGTTAGGTGAAAAATTGAATGTGAGTTAGTATAAGTATTTATTAAAATCACCAACCCCATATTAATTAATATCTAAAGTTAACATTTATTACATCCATCTCCCCAACCAACAGTCGAGCAGTCGAGCATGAGACACTTATCAAAATACGTGACGGTGCTCGACTTGCAACTGCTCGACCGGCCCTATATTATAGTATTTATTAAAAGATCTTTACAAAATCTAACATTTATTCTAGTATTTATTAAATCCATCTCCCCAACTACCAGTCGAGCATGGGACACTTGTCAAAATATGTGATGGTGCTCGACTGATCGACTGCTCTACTGCTCGACTATGGATATATTTACTGATGGTAAAACAAAAAAAATGTGAGTTATATGAACTGTATGGAATAATATACTATTCAAAGTTATAGTCACATATCCATCCTAAAAAAATGAGTCTTGAGAGCACTAAATTTCGTGTGTATCTTGTTTTTGAAGATGGCAGTAGTTATGGTGTTTCACTAAGCAGAGATATTAGATACGCTGGTTTAGTATCATTTGTGAAGAAAAAGTTCAAAATTAGCAAAGTACACGATTTAGGATTTTGTTACAAAATGCCGCACGGTCCGGTCCACATGGTTGATGATGATGATGTTGAATTTTTCGTTAATGAAATTTGTAAACCGAAGGCTTCAATACCTAAACTTTCAATTAAAATGATGGTCAAGACCTCAAAGGTAAATACATCTTCTAACTCATCAAATTTCGATCTTAATGATTCTTTATTTCCAAATGAATTTGAACCTCAAAGTTTTTACAATGATTCGAAATTACCAAAAAATGAAATTTTTGAAAATGAAAATTACAACGATGTTAATATCTATAATAATGAACCGAAAAATGAAAATTTCGAAAATTTTGGGGGCACATCTTCTTCAAACAATGAATTTGTGCCTAAATGGCTAACAACCAATACATTCCAATATATGCCTACTCCACCCGATCCACCAAGCCATGAAATTAAGATCCCGAATACCCAAAAATACAACAACAAAAGCTCTATTATCCTCAAAGAGGGTGATGTATTTGAAAATAAAGAGTTGTGCGCTTTTGAAATTGGTAAAAAGGCTCTTTTAGAGGGATTTGAATTTAAGCCTAGAAAATCGGATAAGTTTAGGTACGATGTAATTTGTGTGCATGATGGGTGCAAATGGAAGATATTGTCTTCTATGAACAAAAATGGTCTTAGATGGAGTATAGGAACAGTTCACGATGTTCACACTTGTCCGAGAACACGTATTTATCCTAATCACCGTAATGCTACCAAAAAACTTTTGGGACGTTTACTCGTACCCAAGTTGAAAGATAGCAGTCGGATCTATACCCCAAAGGACATAATTGAAGATATTGGTCAACAATATAAAATTGACATATCTTACAAGAAAGCATGGGGTGGGAAAAACAAAGCTTTCGATTTGATCAATGGTTCCCCAGAGGAATCGTTTGAGCAGTTACCATATTATTGTCATAATTTAAAGATGAAAAATGAAGGTACGGTAACACATATTGATACAGATGATGGAGGACACTTTAAAATGTGTTTTATAGGCTTTGGTTTTGCGGTATGTTTTTGTATATTGTTTATTCATTAAATCTGTTAATTTTTTTTTTTTTTTACTTTTTGTATTTATTTTTTATAATATCATTGTGTAAATTATAATTTGTAAATAAAACAGATTCGGAGTTTCTTACAGTATATGAGGCCATTGATAATAATTGTTGGAGCGCATCTTAAAGGGAAGTACCTTGGGACAAATCTGGTTGTCGCCGGTATGGATGGTAACAATCAGATTATACCTATTGCTATCGGTGTTTGTCAAGGTGAGACGGGGGAGGCATGGACATGGTTTTTGTCCAAATTGAAAGAATGCATAGGGGAACGACCAGGTTTGGCTATCATATCGGATAGACATTATGCAATTGGACAAGCGTGTAACACGGTCTTCCCAAATTCATTTCATGGGTATTGTTGTAGACATCTAATGATGAATTGCCGTTTAAATGGCAGTAGAAAGCTAAAGGCGTTATATTGGAAAACATGCAAAGCTTACACCCAGGAAGAATTTCATATATCGATTTCTGAGCTTCAAAGACGTAGACCGGATGCTTATGACAAACTTTATGAAGCTGGGTTTGAGAAATGGTCACGGGCATATTGCACTGGTAATCGGTACAACTACATGACTTCAAACAGCGCAGAGTCGATAAATTCATTAACAAGGCATGTCAGAAAAGTACCTATAACAATGCTTATTGAGTGGTACAGAGAGCTTTTACAAAGGTGGTATTGTGACAAGCGATACAAATATAAAGGTAATGAACTTCTTCTTTTTATTGATTTTTTTTTTTGTTTCTTTCTTAGACAATATAACATTGTGTATAATATTTGTTTTGGTTGTTATACATATAATGTCTACATAATGGTTGTTTTTATACATATAAGAACTAATTATTTATTTTATTTTTTAAAAATGATTTCAGATGCAGCCGATGGTGAACTTAGCGATTGGGCTGCTGCGAAAGTACAGGATAGAATGTACAAGAGCCTCAACTGGAATGTGTATGGTATTGAAACGTTTAAACTCTACATGGTCACCAACCCTATAAGACAACATACCGTGAATCTAGAGTATTTTTCATGTACTTGTTGTAAGTGGCAACTTTCCGGCCTACCATGCGGTCATGCGATAGCGGTTGCTAGATTTCTTGGATACTCGGATTGTAATCACTTGGCTTTTGATTGGTTTAAGAAAACAAAATTGCAAGGTACATACCAAGAATTGGTTTATCCTATAGGAGACATGTCAAGTTGGGAGCTTCCTAATGGCTTACAAGTTGTGAAGCCACCAGCCATGGTGGTGCGTCAATCTGGAAGACCCAAAAACAAAAATCGTGTTAGATCTCAAGGAGAAGAACCAAATCCGGTAAGATGCTCAAGGTGCCAATCCATTGGACACAGGCGAACTGCATGCAGGGAACCATTCCCAAAGAAAAAGAAAGCAAACATAAATAATGTAAGTGACTAGTATATGTATTGAAAAAAAATTGTTTTCCTTGGTCGATTAAGAATTAAATCTCACAAACGTTTAAACTTGTTAGGGAAATGTATCTAACATGGGAAGCTCAGGTAGCCAAGGAGCCTCTATGCAGGATGAAATGGTGTATAGCTATGATCATATAAACTTGGCTGACCCGTAATGAAGAGTTTTCATTGAAGAATGGATGTTTAGACATGTTGCTACTTTAATGGGGTTGGAAGGTTCCAATTCTCTTAAGTTTTAGATGCTTTTGGTATTTGTTTATGTTGAATGGATATTGTGGAATTATGAACTCTATCATCTAATGGAATTATTGTGAAATTTGTATTTGCCAATGCTAACTAAACTGCTGTTAAGTATAACTAGATTTTTATGAAATTTGTTTGTGAAGATGGTTAGATGGATTTGCATCTTTGAAGAGAGTACTTGTGTTAAAACACAAAAAATAATAATAAAAAAAAATAAATATATATATATATATATATATATATATATATATATATATATATATATAATATATATATGTTGTTTTTGTTTCAAAATTTTTTTTTTGGAATATTCAAAGGAAGATGCAGATTTCATGAGCAAAGGGTGTTTTCAGAATTTGAAATTAAAGGGGTTTGACAAAGATCAACAGACTCTGCTGCTAATGCACAAGAAACTGCTGCTAGCACAATGAAACTGCTGCTAGCCCAATGAAACTGCTGCTAGTGCTCTGCTGCTATTTTTAGAAGTTCGAGCACTCTGCTGCTTAGTTTGAAAGAACAGGGTCTATTTTGTAACTTTGGCGCCAAATAAACCCTAATGGTTATAAACGCCCAATTCACTCATCTCATTTTGTTGTGTGCGCCCAAATAAATTCCAAGTGATAACCTCTCGCAAATCATCAGATTCACAAGAACCCCAAACCAAAACCTAAGAACAATGGCAGAAAGATCATTTTCAACAGACCACAACAAAGTAGCATTTCTTCAAAAGGTTCCAGAGAGTGCAGGATTTACTGAAGCCATCGACTTTCTTAATGCTTCCTATATTAGGTATGCATTAACAGTTAATCCTACTATATTTGTTTCTCACATTCAAATGTTTTGGTCGACTGTTACGATTGAAACTAGAAATGGGAAAGAAAGATTAATAGCTGTAGTAGATCAAGAAAGAATAGTTATTACTGAATCATCTATAAGAAGAGTACTTCATCTTATAGATGATGGAGAAATAACTTGCCTTCCTAAAAATGCTATTTTTGAAGGACTTGCAAACATTGGATATGAGAGGAAAAATGGAAAGTTTACATTTTTGAAAGGCCTTCTCTGTCCACAATGGAAATTCCTTATTCATACTCTTTTACATTGTTTAAGCCCTAAAACTACTAGTTGGAATGAATTTAGTGCAAGTCAAGCTTCTGCTTTGATTTGCCTAACTTCAGGCCAACCTTTTAATTTTTTCGGCTTTCATATTTGAGGGGTTGAAAAAGCACATTTCCAGTGTAGTGTTAGCTTTTCCGAGATTTGTACAGCTTTTAATCAATAGCAAGGTAAAGGAACCTTTTAAACATAAGAGAATTGAACCAAATCCAGAACTTGAAAGTATAATGTTCTCTTTCCTTAGAAAGAATGGGAAGGGTTTTTCTGGAAGAATTACACCACCCACCCCATATATGCTAGAACTCATTGCCAATCAACCCATAGACCCACCTGAACCATCTCACCAATCCCAACCAATTGATGATAACACTGAGGGTCCCCACCTTGGTGTTGATCAGGAAGAAAATGAGGGTAACCCCAGCCACATGGCTCAAATGGGGGACTTAGATGCTCATCCTAGGGATGAGACTGAGTTTATTGTCAATGATGCACCTCTCGGACCAGTTAACACAGGTCGAAGTGCTGAGGCTAGTCTTGAACATTCTCCCAATGAATTGATGGATGACACTTTTGTACAAAATGCCAAATCCAATGAACCACCTATCGGGTCAGGTAATACAGACCGAAGTGGGGAGGATAGCATTGAACTTATCAAAGAATTGACGGAAACATGTACAAAATTGTCAGCTGAGGTTCTAAGCCTTAAAAAGGAGGGTGTTAGTTTGAAGAAGCAACTACAGTTGGTCAAATCATCTCAAGGTGCACAGATCAGACAGTTAAGGCTTAGAGTTAGGCATCTTGAGGGGCTGCACAGGTCAAAAGTTTCAATGATCAAAAGGCTAAAGAAGGAAAAGGTTGCTGTTTCCAAACCTAATTTGGGGAATGATGCTCCCAAACAGGGGATGAATGAAGATAATGTTGTGAAAGATTCAGGGGAGATAGAAATTGAAATGAATGAAAATGTTGCTAATATTGCTGAGAATGAAGTGTTTGCTGGTGATGGTGCTAATAATGAAGATGTTGGTACTAGTGATGGTGCTAATAAGGAGGTTGAAGGTAATGACAACATGAATGAAGGTTTCAATGGAGCTGAGGATGATGATATGGATGAAGTTTTTGTGGTGAAGGACATAACTGGTAATGAAGTGTTTGCTGGTGATGGTGCTAATAATGAAGATGTTGTGAAAGATTCAGGGGAGATAGAAATTGAAATGAATGAAAATGTTGATAATATTGCTGAGAATGAAGTGTTTGCTGGTGATGGTGCTAATAATGAAGATGTTGGTACCAGTGATGGTGCTAATAAGGAGGTTGAAGGTAATGACAATTTTAATAGTAAACTCTCGCGCATGTTCAAGGTTATAAACTAGTGCATATAATAAAAATAATATAATAATTAAAATATTATTTTTATGGTGAAGGTAATGACAACATGAATGAAGGTTTCAATGGAGCTGAGGATGATGATATGGATGAAGATTTTGTGGTGAAGGACAGAACTGGTAATGAAGTTGTCTTAGAAGAAGGAAAAAGGTCTGATGTTGCTGCAATAGGGGTTGAAAGTGCTGAAAAAGAAGCACAGGTTGAGTCTGCTGCTAGTGCAGAGCAACCTGCTGCTAGTGATAACCAACCTGCTGCTAGTGATAACCAACCTACTGCTAATGTTTCTGAGACTGCTGCTAATGTTTCACAACCCACAAAACCAAAAGCCAAAGGTGTTGTGATAAGAGAATCTATTTCAACATTCAAACCATCACATACCTCCATTTCATCAACAGATGAAGGCAAAAGCATTCTAGTTGAGAAACCAAAAGAAAAATTTAAGATCATGACTGCTGCTGAAAAAAAACAAATAGAAGAAGGTGATGCAGAGTTTATAAAGAGTATGCAAGCTCAGTGGAATGCAGAAGATGATTTGAAAATACAAAAACAGATAGAAGAAGATAGGAGGGTGGCAATGGAAGAGCAAAAGCAGGAAAGGGATTTGTATACTGCTGAGGAACAAGCAGATGCAGTACAAGATTTGCTGGCAAATTTTAGAAGGCATCATAACAAAAATGTGAATAAGAAGAAATTTTCAGCATATGAAGAGATCAAAGGAATGAAAGCCTTTTTGCACAATCAATGTCACTGGAAGTATGCCACTTTCAAAGGGATGAATAGAGATCAAATAAGGAAGGCATATTACACAGCTCATGCAAGGCTAAAGAAACCAGTTAATCCACTCACAGATGCAGAAATAAAAGAGTTCACAAGAAGGAAAGTGCCATCATATGCTTATATGGACCCAGACTACAAAAGGCCTAAAGTGTCTGAGGCTATGCAACAAAAAGTGGTGAAAGAAAAGGAGAATGTTGTGGAAAAAGTCTCTCAAGGTGAAGCTTCTGAAACTAATACACAAAGGGTGGAAGCACTATGGGATGAAGTAGATGAACCAGAGGAGCAGCCTCAGTTAACAAGGAAGAAAAGTGTGGAAAAGAAAAGAAAGAGAACTGTTGAAGAAAGTGATTCTGAAGGTAGTTCTAAGAAGCAGCAAGAGCTTATCATTAAACATGCAACATAAATGTAAAGAAAAGGAAATAACATGAACTGAACTTATATTAATAACAACAATAAAAAGAGTACAAGGGTTTAATTTTAAGTCGTTACATTTAGAATGATGGGTATCCGAGTTATCCTACAGAAATACATAAAGATGGGTATCAAAGTTATCCCAGACACAAAACACAAAAGACTATCACCCATCAAATGAAATCTGAGCATAGAACTAGTCGCAAACACAAAACACTAAAGCCATCACCCATCAACCATACAAACTTGTTTTCGACCCATCACGGAATCACCCATACAAATGTCTACAAACAGGACAACTAAATGCTTATGAAAACAAGCACTAAAACAGTATTCAGGCAACATGTATCTTGTGCTTGTAATAAAAGCTAATCAGTCTCTCACGGTATGCCAATGCCGTCTGAACTGGATTATCCACATCCAAAAGTCTGCCATTCCCTAACCTGTACAAAGTAAAGTTTTAGTTAAGAGTATAGTTTTAAGGTAATAAAAATGTAAAAATAACAGTTTCTTCTAATAATTTTTTCATTACATGTATAAGACGATGACAAATACTCCATTAAAACTAAAATATTGTTAACCACTAACCTGTATAAGAAGATGCAGAGCCACACACCACAATCATCAAACACTCCAGCCTGCTTGGGAACATTGAGAGCATTGCTAAAAGTAATCTTATAGGACATAGGATCAATTCCCTTCTGCTCAAAAACTCCTACTTGTTCTAGCAATTCCGGAAGCCTGTTCTCTAGACAACCCCTCATACTTACATAGAATGGCCGCATTTCATTATCAAATACAGGTCCACTGTCAAAGAATGTAACTTGACCAGTCTGGATGTGAAACACAGCAAGGGACCAATGTGCTTCTGGTTCATTTATGGGAATGAAAACACGTTCAACATCACCCCAACCTAGCGGGTACGTTTCTTTGTTTGCGTACCAGACAGGCATGGTTCCTTTCATCAATAATGGTAGGAAAAAGCAGCTTACCATAGACCAGTCCATATCTGATGGTCTGGTATGCCACATGTAGGATACCCATAGATCAATGTGCTGTAGGAAAAAGAAATAAAAAATATATTCAGTCATTTACATATAAAATAAATCCGCATTTGATTCTCTCTACATGTAATAGATATCAAGTAAGATAGTGTTACGAGACAAACATCATAATAGCGTTGGCAAACCTTGATAGTTTGAACCTCTGGTCAAAGTACCAAGGTGTGCTGAAGGAAAAAGCATGTGATGTGACTATTGGGAATCGTGTTGAATGGGATAATGAAGGCGTGTGGCCTGTCATGAACAATACACACTATATCATTATCCCAATCAACACGCCTCAATTATCACATCCCATCTATTAAAGCAGATATACCTATAATTGTAGATGGGTTCCATTGCTTAATATGAACACCGTCCTTAGTACCGTTTGAGGTGATTGATCCTGATCGCCAGTTTTGGCTAAACAATCAGCTTCCATTCTCGAAAGAGCCAAAACTGGTTATCAAGATCAAACACACAAACTTGTGATCCTTTTAGAGATCTTAGTGGACTCGCAAAAGGTCATTGCTTATACAAAAAAGCGTCTTTTTGTATAAGCAGTGACCTTTTGCGAGTCCACTAAGATCTCTAAAAGGATCACAAGTTTCTTTGTTTGATCTTGATAACCAGCTTTGGCTCTTTCGAGAACGGGAGCTGATTGTTTAGCCAAAACTGGCGATCAGGATCAAGCATCTCAAATGGTACTAAGGAGGGTCTTCATATTCAGCAATGAAACCTATATTCAACATTATGTATATCTGCCCTAATAACCGCATTATCAAGTCTCTCATGTAACACAAATTTACTGGAAATCAATTGGCAGGCAGAGACAATCAAAAGCATGATTTATAAATAACTGAGTAAAGTAAACTTATATTTACTTTACCTCGTCAAGTAACCATCCTTTACGATTATTGTCAAGGCCGATTAAAGCATCCCAGAAATTACGATCGACAACCAAATCAGACCAAGGGAACACACAATTACGCCACCCGTCCTTCAACATGAACCCATCAATTTCATAGCTAATATAAATTTTGTCAATGTTTTGGAATGGTCGCTTAAGAACCTAAACAGAAAAGAAAATAAACATAAATGACCATCATAAAATTAATGAAAACCAATATACATTTCCAAAAAACCAGATAGACTTCTAGAACCAATATACATTTCCAAAAAAAAACAATCATACCTCTACCCACGGTCTGACTTCTAGTAACTTCTCGGTGATAACTGGATCTTGTATACTCTTTCGGCATCTAAGTTTTTCTGGGCTAGGAACTTGAGAACTTTTACTTCGCTTGATGACATAGGGTGGCCTAACAACACGTTCAAAAATCCTCTTCTTTGTTACGCATTTCTCAATAAGTTTCCTTCTAATTTCAACTTCATCAACAGCTTTGTCTAGCTTTTCAACTTCATCAACAGCTGGCGAATCAAACAACTTGAAAAAATCGTTGTCTTCACTACAATACTCATCAGAAAGATCTAAAACCTGTTAATGCGATGAAAAAAAAGTTACCAAAATTTTATTAGCGCAAGTTATTTATTATGTCAGAACCGAAATAAGAACAACAAACAACATCATCAAATTACCTTTTCTCCGGGAGAAGTGTGAACTTTGTCTTGCTGTGAACATTTGCATGTAAAAACCTGCATACCAAAGTGTTTTAAGCCTTATTAGTAGAACATTATAATTAAAGACATACTCAAACGATTGCAAAAGATAATATACTAACTTCAATAATATTCTCAAGTTTCACAGTGCGGGCTTTCAAAGCCTTAACCCGTTCCTCAAGAGACATACTCACTGAACAACCCTCTCCAATGCTTTTATTGCTGGCCCTTCTTGCAGCCCGTTTCTGAAAGTATTCCTCCCATGGTCCCCCTTTTGGAAGAGGCGGTGCTCTAGGGGTATACCACCTAAAAAATTCCCAGCTCCTTATATACCATTCCGCTTCAGCCTCAAATTTTGTTGGGGTAATAGCCAAGTTTGGTTTCGAGTCCTAGGAAAAATATAAAAGTTACGTGGTATATCAAATTGTTTAAATGTCATGTTGACCAATGAATTAGAATACATATATGTTTACCTTGGCAAAAAGATTGTCAAAATTATCAAATTCTCTAAATGATACGTATTTCGACCATGCCACTGCTCTTGGTATCACCCCTTGCTTCTTGTTCCACCACATTTCACTTTTATTAGTACTCTCTATGATCCATATCTACAAAAAATTAAGAAAACGAATATAATTTTGAACGGGGGAATGAACGGGGAAGGATTTTCTTAAGTTTTAGGTATGTTTTTAAATAAGCAGTACCAATAAGAAAAAGAATGTCAGTAAGCAGACTTCTCGAAATTTTATCTTCTTTAAAGTGAACAAAAAGAAAAATAATGTCAACAAAGTTTGTTAGTATTAACCTTGAAACCAGCAACGAATCCATTCAAACTATAGATAGGAACGCGAATATGCTTTTCAGAGACATTTCTAATTGATTCATAAAGCTGCCTCCATATATGCTCCCCCCATGGCATTGCATTCCATTCATCAATATCCTCCACCATCCTCATAAAAATATCATCAATGATACACCCCAACTCTTTACCCATGAATATAACCTCAAGTGTTAGCAAGAGGCAAACACGGATAGCATCCTCATCACACAGTTTTATAAACACCTCTTCATCCTCAATAACTGATAATAGATCAATTAATTTAACATGCTGACCAACCTTATGCGGGAAAACACGTTCACGAAAAGGGATATCACCACTCCGCCATTTCCTAAAACTGACAAGACCAAATTTAAGGCCAGTAATCAGGCAGAATTCATGTCGACCAAAATGAAGCATGTGTCCATTCAAAGAGTATACAAGCGGAAGATCATAGTTATCATCTTTTTGGTGGCATTGTCTCTGAAGCATGTAATGAACAAGCCCTTCTTCATTATCCACATAGGTCAGATCAAGCCATGGTCCAAAGCATGTAGCATTAAACATGTTACGCCGTGGCTGGTCTAATCGATCCTTCATAAGTACAAAGTAATGCAATTTTCTTTTGACAATAACTCTAGCATCATGCGCCTACAAAAAATAACAATTCCATTATATAATACTAAAATAAGTTATAAAAGAAATAATAAACAACTCGCAAAGTGCTCATTTTAAGATAGAATAGTATGAATAAATATTTATTATAGGCAATCACAAACACCCCTTAATATAGAATAGTATGAATAAATATAATTATTTAACTGCAATAACATTATCATCCCTAGCAGCAGGTTAGTTTGCCTAGCAGCAGGTTAGTTTGCCTAGCAGCAGGAAAGTTTGCCTAGCAGCAGGTTAGTTTGCCTAGCAGCAGGTTAGCAGCAGGTTAATTTGCCTAGCAGCAGGTTAATTTGCCTAGCAGCAGGTTAATTTACAATAAACTGTGTTAATAAGCTTGTTAAAAATTTCTACCAACACCTAATTTCTACCAAAAAACTGTGTTAATAAGCTTGTTAAACGCGTTAATAAGCTCCTTATACTTAGCAACTTCACATTCAAAAAGCTCACAATCCTAGTTTAAACTAAACTAAACTAAACTCATTAAAGCTCGCAATCCTAGTTTAATCTAAAGATTTACAATAAAACATAAGACTCACACCTTAACACCTAAGCAGCGAAGCACAAAGAATAAGCAGTGAATCACAAAAGTTACAATATAACATACAAAAATATGGAACAATACTATTAATGCCTCTTTCGGTTTTTGGAACAAAGAATAAGCAGTGAATCACAAAAGTTACAATCATTAAAGCTCACAATCCTAATAAGCAGTTACAATATGGAAAAAAAATAAATCAAAGCCCCAATAAGCACTAAAAAAAACTTACCATTTCGTTTTAAGCAGTTACAATATAGAACAAACATGAAGATGAACCGACGAAGAAGAAACTGGGAAAAATAAAATGTAGAAATTAACTAAAAACAGTGTTTTGGGAAATATGAGCGTAAAATTTTTGGTGTGTGTTCTTGAAAGTTAATTAGTGTGTGTTTTTGGATCAAATTAGTGTAGTGTGTGTGTGTTTTTTTTGTGTTTGCAGCAAAAAGAAAAAAAAATAAAAAAAATAAATAAAAGTACAAAAAAGGACTGACTGAAAGTACAAATCAAATCTTTTGGAAAGATATTTTTCATAAAGGTACGCCGTCAGTCGAGCAATTTCAAGTCGAGCACCGTCGGTCGAGCATTGACTTTTAAAAAGGGAATAGTAACAAAGATTCACTAAAGATTTGCTTGTACCTTATGCAAGTACAAGGGAATTACACATGTCAAATTTCTAGTGGAGTCGAGCAGTCGAGCAGTCGAGCGTGACCAAAATGGGAAAGAGGTGTTGAGAGTGACTATTAAATGGATCAAGCTTTTTTTCAACTACTACTTTGGTAATTACCTCTATGGATAATATTCCACCCAGATTGGAGGATGTTGTTGCATGTCTTATACCTTTGTCTAAAGGAGGTTCTGCTAGTAGTGTGATTTCTCGTCTTCTTCTTGCTGCTACTTGCTATTCTATATGGCGTGAGCGTAATTCGAGGCTTTTTAAGAAGAGGCTAAAGTCATATATTCAGGTGTTTGATGATATTGTTACCACCGTTCGATTGAAGATCCTCTCATTTCGGTTTACGAAGAACTCTATACAGATTAGAAGGATTTTAGATACATGGAGGCTACCTGGATCGGTGATCATTGATACTAGTTTGACGCCCTGATGGATGTTCTTTATTTGCTAGTCTTGTTCATGAGGGGAGTGCCAGGTAAGGGTTGTACTCTTTTTCCCTACTCCAAGGTTTTCCCACTGGGTTTTTTTCTTGGAAAGGGTTTTTAAGGAGGCAAACTTCCTGGGTCGCTTTGCTCCCTTCGTGCTTACGGGTGGAAGCGGGATGTTCGCTGGTTACAAGTTTATTCTTGTTTTTATTCCTAGTTAGTTGATTTGTAATTTAGCTAGGTTGTTGTGTTTATGGCCTGTCATGAACACTAGTTTATCAAGCTTTTTGCTTGAGGTTAATGTGGTCCCTCTGCCACATTCCATTTGTACTTAACTTTTTTTGTTGGTTATATATTTACCGGGGTAATTCCCTTTACCCAAAAAACCATACAAATATAACCAAATATGTTATTTTTGACAAAGTTATTGCAAATGATATAGAATTCTTATTTTGGAAGTATAAACTTTTTACAAGTGATGACCTTAATATCCTATGATTAGGATTTCATTGTGGATATATATATATATATATATATATATATATATATATATATATATATATATATATATATATATATATATATATATATATATATATATATTTTGGTGAAAATTTACTAATTATTTTACCGGGAAAACTTTACCCAAAAAATTTACTAATGAAACAAGTGGTGTAAAAAGCACAAACACACACACACCCCGGAAACCATCACTACCGCCATCACATGTAGACATTGTCACAAAGTTACTTTGAACGTATTATGTGTTGCTTTTATGACAAAACAGATTATTGATCATCAATCATTTATAATACATCAACACTAATACGAAAATGTGTTGCCATATACGACAACGTTTATATTGATTATATCCATATAAATATAATCAAATATGTTATTTTTGACATAGTTAATACAAATGATATAGAATACTTATTTTAAAAGTATATATATATATATATATATATATATATATATATATATATATATATATATATATATATATATATATATATATATAGGGGAGCGTTATTGTGGTGTACAAGCTTAAAATAGATAAAATAAGCACACTTGTGCACCGTTGGATCAAGATTGTAGATGAGATTTAAATGTTATTAGATGGATGACATTATTGTAATTAACATGAGAACTAATGGCACAAGTTGACGTAATTTGTATAAAAAAAGGGCATTCATTTTGTGGTAAATTAATGAGCCACCCTAAATGTGTTTTTATTAAATTCATTAATTGATCATTGATGGATCATCAATGTAATTATAATATTCAAGTTATTAATACACATTTAATGTACTTCCTTTTTTTATGTTTTAATTTAAAATAATCTAATAAACTAATTATTATTTCACAATTCAAGACCCAATTGTAGTAATATTTAATTAGTATTGACACACATGAATTTTTTAATTTGCACACAATTGACGTATTAGTGACACACACAAGAATTTTTAAATGTGTTGACACACTTACACATAACTTTTTAAATGTGTTGACACACAAAATTGACGTATTGTTGATACACACACACGAATTTTTTAAATACGTTGACACACTTGCATATGACTTCTTATAATTGACACACAATTAACGTATTATTGACACACACGAATTTTTTAATTGACACATAATTGATGTATTATTGACACACACACGAATTTTTTAAATATGTTGACACACTTGCACATAAACTTTTTGTAATTAATACTCGTAATGTGTATTTAATACTAGTAGGTTTTATGAGATATACTCGTAGGTTTTTGTAATTAATACTCGTAATGTGTAATTAATACTCGTAATGTGTATTTAATACTCGTAATGTGTATTTAATACTCGTAGATTTTGGGAGAAAGATGAAAGTGACGGAATGTGTATTTAATACTCGTAGGTTTTATGAGATATAAATGTTGTGACAAATGACTAAAATGCCCTTTTATTTGAAAGAATGCCCTTAAAGACACTACCTAATTAATTTATCTAATTTATTTTGATCTTGATCCATTAAGTTGATCTAACGGTCCACAAGTGTGCTTATTTTATCTATTTTAAGCTTGTACACCACATGAACGCAAATCTATATATATATATATATATATATATATATATATATATATATATATATATATATATATATATATATATATATATATATATATGGAATATATTAGCTACAATGTATTTCTAATCATAGGATATTAAGGTCATGATTTATAAATAAAAAAATTATACTTCTAAAATAAGTATTTTATATCATTTGTAATAACTTTGTTAAAAATAACATATATGGTTATATTTATATTGAATAATCAATATAAACGTTGTCGTATATGGCAACAGATTTCGTATTAAAATGATGTATTATAAATGAATGATGATCGGCAATCTATTTTGCTATAAAAGCAACACATAATACGTTTAAAGTAACTTTGTGACAATGTCTACATGTGATGGTGGTGGCGATGGCTTCCGGTGTATGTGTTTGCGCTTTTCACACCACTTGAAAATTTATACTTATATAATAAGTATCTATATCATTTGCAATAACTTTTTCAAAAATAACATATTTGGTTATATTTATATGGATATAATCAATATAAACGTTTTCGTATAAGGCAACTCATTTTCACATTAGTGTTGATGTATTATAAATGATTGATGGTCGACAATATACTTTGTCACAAAAGCATCACATAATACGTTCTCTTTACCGGAAAGAAAAAAAAATAATAATAATAATAATAATAATACATTCAAAGTAAGTTTGTGACAATGTCTACATGACTACATGTGATGGTGCAACAATTGAAGCTGTTAAGAGGAAACCTTCGGATGATCTATCGGAGACAATGTTTTTAGATGATCTATCAGAGACAATCTCTACAGGTTTGGGAAGTTGGTAATCATAGTTTGCGGGAATTTTTTATTTATTCATTAATTTCAGTAGAGTCGTTCTTCTCTGTTGGGTTCTTTATTTTTGTGCCGAACATGTTCTTTTGTAAGTTGTTTATTAGCCCTGTTTACATTTGAACTTTAATCTATTTTTGTCTCTGAATAAAAATATTCGAGATTATTTGCTGATGGTGTGTAGGAAAGAGGTGAAAGATAGGAAATGAGAAAATCACGGATTCACATGTGTTTACAACATTTGAAAGAAAAGTAATACTTTCTAAAACACCTTTAAAATGTAAATCTTCTTTCTTTCTTTCTTTTTTTTTTTTTTTTTTTTTTTTTTTTTTTTTTTTTCAAACGAAAATTCTAACTTGTTTCCCCAAACCTCACTGCTTGTTTTGTTAATAAGGAGTATTTTTTGTACATTTATGCACCAATGAATTTATAATAGAGTAGCTTTCTTTATTAATGATTGCATAACACAATATTACAAACCTATAATCCGCAACTCGAACATCACATTTTGATGTATTATTGCTAGAGCAGTTCAAGTTTAAACAGAGTGGACAATTTTATTTGTTTAATCATTCATGGAGTCATTTTTAAGCCAGTAATTAGAGTCCCTTGACGCAAATCCATTCACCAACAAACAGCTTGTCACAGTTTAGATTCGGGTTGATGGACTCGAATGCTTTAGAGCTCAGATTGAAGTTGTTAGCAATGTCAAAGCAGATATCTCCACTTTTCACGCCAATAACAGATTTACAAACAGGAACTGCTGGAATAACTGAGAAAAAAAATCATATCATTGAACAAGGTAAAAGATTAATACTAAGATGCAGAAGAAAAACCGAGAAAAGAATGATATCATAAAATGAGGTAAAATTCATAAAAGATTAGCATCGGAAATTCATGAAACCGGTTAAGGAGAAAAAAATGAATATATTTATCGCTCACTTAAAAATACGTTCATACTTGATCTCAATTTCCTAAATCTTAATCCTTAAAGGACTAGGAAATTTGAGATCAAGTACAGATGATTCATAAGTGTAGACTTACAGAAAGAATTCCTCTTGCTTTCGGTTGTTGACATCATACTAACAAAAACAAATGCGAAAAGCAAGCAAATGATTGCTTTGTTGTTAATAATAGCCATTCTACTGATGATGATATATATAGCTTGTTAATTGTGTAATTTCCGAAGTGATGCTTTTGTTGTGCTTGATGCTACCTTATTTATAGAACTGTCTTAATATGAGACAAACATATAAACCAAAAGAACATTGTTAAATCTCAATGTTGATTGCACCAATGAAATGATTAGCACAACAGTTAAAAAAACAAAGAAAGATTTTTCTTGTAAATTTCATCGAGTAACACATACACTTGCAGATAAGTTCAATATATACACAACTAAAAGTGAACAAAATCCTTGTTGAAAATGCTTAATTCGGCTCAATACGTAATCACATTTGTAGTAATTGTTGATTGTTCACGTTAAGATTCTTTTTAACATGTCATAGAAAAACAATCAAAGGTAATATTATTAGTTTTTTCTAAAAAAAAAAAAAAAAAAAAAAACGAAGCATATACTTGTATTAAAAATCACCTACAGGAACACAAGAACAAAAATAGGTTCATATTAGACCAATAGAAAGACTTGTGTTCTTGATTCGGTTCAGTTGTGTACAAATTGGAACTACATACGTCGTTTTATTCAGTTCATGGTTCGACTCACAGTTTTGTTACCACTTTTCGAGCAGTGCATACAGTTTTATTGTCTTATATTTGGGATAATTCCAAAAATACCCCGGTTGCCCAAGGGCTGAGACTATCTAGACGGCATCTTTTGTGTTTCCTTATCTAGACCAGTTGCCCTGGGCAACCAGTACTTAGCCAACCATGTGCCGCCACTTGTCCGACATGAAGGCCGCCAGTTGCCCAAAAAATACACCAGTTACCCAAAAAGTACACAAGTTGCCCTACCTTGTAATCCATAAAGTCACACTTGTCACTTACAGATTTTAGTTGCCCAAAAAGTACTGATTGCCCTGGTCTATATAAGGAAACACAAAAGATGCCGTGTATATAGTCTCAGCCCTTTGGCAACCGGGTTATTTTTGGAATTATCCCTTTATAATTTTTGTTTCAAAAGGATCCTACTCACCCCCATCATACATAGGGTACGTACGCCCAAATAATCAGTGTTTAATATGCGTTTATGGAATTAACAGTCTATTAAATTTTCAGTTTTTATCAATACTCATTAATACAAAGTATGAAATTAGTACAAGGGTCAAATGCAATTAATATTGTTGAAGCGTACCCCTAGCTTTGATTTAATGTCCACTTCAATTTTTACGTTTTGTAAATTAGATTTAAAATTGTAAACTAATACAATATAAATTGTGATAAAAATCGCTAAAGTTCTACTCATCACCAAATTGTGAAGATTTTGAAAATCAATTTCAGATCCAAGCCGCGTACCAGGAAACACTATTGCACCACGGTCTACAAAGGGTTTGCGAGTTGTAGGTACTTTGTCATATGCAATGACTATGATATAAATTGGACAGAGTTTTTGACCAACTAATGACTTTTGATGAAAATATTTACCAATGTATGGCATTTTAATAATATTGACCATTGTATAGTATCTTTTAATTTTCTTTTCTCTTTTAGTTTTAATTCATTTATTATAAGCCACCATGATATGCTCGAGCAACGGAGCAACAAAGTAACCGAATTCGACTCATTTTATTATTAAAAAAAAAATCAGATGTGGTTTTTCCAATCCAAATGCTACATATATATTTCTAAATATATACTATTAAAAGGTGAATTGGTTAAATCATTGGTATGCTCGCTACATTATTAGTTAACAAATTACTCCGTAATATTATTATATTTTAAACAGAATTAAAAAAAAAAAAAAAAAAAAAAAGTAAAATACGTGGTCACAGTAATACAAACACAATTATTAAAGAATTTACTAGCAAGATATCAATGATAACCCAAGTAAAATCAATATACGCAAATATAAAAGTACACAGTTAAGAGATTTTTCATCATTCGCTGGCATATGATGGCTCAAAGTGGATCAGTAGGGGGTTTTTTTCTTTGTTCAGATTTGTAATTTGTATTTATTAAAGGATGTAAAGAATAGGTCATGTTATTTAATTTGGTATGTAATACCATACATTAGATAATAATTTTGAACATGCCATACTATGGTCATTATGTTTTTTAAAAGCAATTAGTTAGTAAAAAATTCGATATAAATTGGACATGTCACGTTAACTTTGTTTAGGTACAACTTTGCTTTTATCTTCGGTACATGCGTTAATTTTGTTTGCATAAAATATGGGTTTTTCAAAATTAATTCACCGAGTTATATTAAAGGCGAGCAGGTGACTAACCATGTTGAATAACATTTCAAAATCTCATCTTTTGTTTATGTTTTGATTTAGTTACATCAAAGTTCGAATGAGGAAGATATGATCAGCATGAAGCTTCTCTGCTTTGTCAATATTTTGGTAGCATCTTTTCATTTCTTTCATTCTTTTTCTACAATCTTCTTTATCTGAGCATATTAACGAAGCTAAGCTTTTATGTATGGAAACTCATATATTTAGGGGTTGTTTGATAAAAAAGAATGGTTTAGCGCTGAATAAATCAAAATACTGTGTGATTTATTGACTCTGTACGAACTTGGTTCTGAATAAAAACGTAGCGTTTGACAAATTCCCCGAACTGAGTACTATTGATTTTTCTGATATGTTTAATCTTATAGATACGTTATATACATGGTTAATATTTGGGTTATTAATTGTCAACATGTTATAATCCCTCATATGTCATGCATAATATTCCAAATATATATATATTCTTTCGTTACTATAGACACGTGAGCTTGTTTTGTAATCATGTGGTTCTTTCATTATTTTATTTGTAATAGCGTATAAAATAATGTATATTCTAAAAGTTGAAATAGTGTGTACAAGACAACACATGCTACTGAATGAATTAGTAGGTCTTTAGGTGCTACGCCATTCAAAGCTAATTGGAATGAGTCAGAGGCAAAAGTAAATTTATCAAACATCATTTATCACTGACCGATTCAATCAGCTAGTCTGACACTCATGTAAAAAATATTTGATTGTTCACATATTTGGCCTATCAATATGTCCACATATTTGATTGTTCAGTTACTTTAGTGGCTGACAACATGCATGTAAGCCGTCACAAATTATTATGTACCGAGTATTATAACTTAAGTATAAAAAGCGTGGACTATTCTCCATAGCCTTCGTAGGTCTCAATAGCTCGAACCCGAGAAAAAAACTCACCTTCACTCGGATCTTCCATACTTTCTCTCTCATCCTCCATTGCTCCAGCTATAAACCGACACCCAAGAAAAACTGTCCGACTAACCGGACCCGCTCCAAATCCGACCTTAACTTTGCATCTACAGTTCTATAGTGAGTTTGTGAGGGGAGATACAGTAGTATCTACAGTACCCGGTAAATAAAAACGCTATCTTCTCTCACAAATTCTAGATCTATCCACAAACCACAAACGCAAACACAACCACACACACAGCCACCGCTGCTTCGTCCTCTCCCACTTCGTCTTCCCCATTTAAAAAAAACGGCTAAAAACAGCTACCGCTACTTATAGATCCATTGTTCACAATAACAAAAAAGATTCCATCTTTTAGTGTTTTTTTTTTTTTTTTTTTTTTTTTTTTTTTTTTTTTTTTTTTTATCTAAATCAGTTGGGTTTTAAAGATTCAAAATTTATGGAGAAAAGAGGTATGGTGATGAAGAAGATGATTATGAGATCTCTCGGCTGAAGCAACGGAACATAAAGTAAGGTGACAGATTCTTTATACAAAATTCAATTTGACTTCTTTTACATTTAACAATTATTATAACTTATACATATATAAGAATTTTAATTTAAATTTGAAATTAGGGTTTTGACAATTTAGGGGTTTTGCTAAGTTCGAGTTTTTTATTATAAGTTTTAGGTTTTTTTGTATAAATTTTGTGTTTTGGTCTGTGGTTAAGCTGGTAGGTTAATTGGTTGCTTAGTTGAGCTTATGCGGCTTATTTATAAGGCATGATTTGAAGATGTTCCGATTATCTTATTTTCCTGGCTTATGAGCTTATTTAATTTTTTTATGTGGGTCATGTTGCTTTGTTTGGGGGGGGGGGGGGGGGGGGGGGTGTTTCGATTAGCTTATTTTCACGGCTTACAAGCTTCCTTTTGTTGTACACGATGAGTTTAGAGTAGCCTGGAAGTTCGTCTTAGAGGTCACTGTGTTTATTTGAATTTCATTTGCAATTTGTTGATTTTGAATAGAAGTTTCTTTAGCTGCAGCTGTTGTTGTTGTTGTTCTTGCCGTGTGGTTAATATTTAGGATTCGCTTAATTTTTTTTTTACATTCGTGATATAAGTATAAGCAGATTTGTATGTTTAAAATGAGGACTTTGATAAGTAGTGTTTGGATTTTCTTATTTTGTAAACAACAAACATAGTTATACTTTTTTATAATATTTTGTAGATCAGCATACAGGGAAACTTCAGCTGTGTATTCAAAGTCTTGAAACAAATTCACGGGTGCTTGCATGTTGTAAAAAGAGTGGTCTAGGGTTGGATTTGTTTTATATGGTATGAAATTTTGTATGTAGAGGCTTTACGAGTTAGGTTCTTACATGTTTTAGAATTGTGGCCTGATCTGTTTTGCATTTGTAACGGATTGACTTTTATATTTGCAGGCCCGAAATACGAAAGCGGAAAGTAGGACAGCTTGAGTAAGCTTAGGCAGTAAGTGGTACAGCGGATGCAATTGCATGAAGGAGTTGATCGACAAAGAATTGGTTGTAAAATGAAGTCGGCCCGCATTATGTCGTAGGTAAAAAAAGATGTGATAAAAGCTGTTATCCATCTCCTTGAGTAAGTATCAATGTCTTAATATGTTAAAAATCTACAATCGTTGTTTACCTAATCTACATATCATCTAAGAAAGTTTCTAACGTTATAGCTCATTTTTCATCTTTTTATGTCAGAGTCACAAAAAAAATTAATGTTTTATACAAAAGATTACATTCAGGAAAAAATGACAGAGTCCGTTGCCTTAGTGTTGAGGACAACACCTCTTGGCCAGCTTGAGAGTGGTGATTATTCTGTATTTGCAATATTTAAAAGCATTAAGTTTATTATAAATTATTTTTTTAACACCTATGAATAATTTCTTTACTTCCAATTTTGCAGGTGTCCGGAAAGCAATGTCTAAAGTTGTGGATGAACCTTCGAAAACTAGAAAATATGGAGTTAGTGCTTTGTTATCTTATGTCATGATGCCATCTTCATCAGAGCTGCATTCAAAAGCAGAGCGCGTTCTGTGTTTATTACTCGACAGCAAAGTTATTGGAGTGGCGACAAATATCCTGAAGGTAATTTTTTTTGCTATCTAGATTTTATGTGCACATTTCTTTTTGTCCCATCTTAGTCATTGTATGGATATTGTTTATCTAAGTCATTAAAGATGGTTTCGCGTTGCTTTTGGGTCATTTTGTAATCCGTAATCAAAGTATTTTCTTATGAGTTTTCACATTACAGGTAAACATAACTTTTTTTTTAAAAACTTTTGCTTACAAAGATCAATCACGATCTTTTTGCTTACAGATTGACCCAAATGGGACAACAACCATCTTTAAGCGGCTTAGATATACAAAAAGGTACTATGACTAAAACGGGAAAAAACGAAGAAGTATGTTGGGATTTTATGCCAAAATAAATTTTTTTGTACGTGTGTTAATTATGGAAGGTTCTACCAGAAATCTTAGGTATGTTACATATAGATGTGTGGTTGGGCAGTTAAGGTAGCAGTTCAAAACGGGTTTGGGTTGAAAAGGGCCACTTAGTATTGGTACAAAAAGGTTGATTAGGGTTTTTGTTTACCTTCGGGAAAAGCCTAAAAGAGCTTCATGACCACATGGATCTCTGTACCATTTCAACTTCAAGATAAACCTATGAATCGACCTCAGATAGATGTGACGACAGTGCAATTCAATTATCTGCTATTAACTATGGGTTTGTTGTGCAGGAAATATACTAATCTCGCGATGCCCGGGGCTTTGGGTAGGGTTAAAATCTGACATGACGGTGTGTAAAAATAACGGATGTGCTTACGGGTCGTTGCATGATCGGTAAATGAGGGTCTGCATTGGAGTGTAAAAAAGTGAAGGGTTTGTGAGGAAATGGTTTAGGTCGGGTCGTGTTAGGCCATTTGATCGACACTGCAACATGATGCTGAAAAACACACATGTGGACAGGTTTGTTATTATAAAAAAATAAATTATGTGCAAAACAATTAACTTTTTTAGTGGGCGAGGTCAGTTTGGGTTCGAAGCAGAACACTTTTCAACATTTTACATGTTCATTCGACCCATTTGAGCCGTTCCTATTTTCATTATAGGCGTTTGACATATTTTTCCTCGAGTCTACAAAATTGCTATGAGGTATCACAAATATGTCATATGCTACCAACCCCATTCCGACCCATTAGCAACCGCCTGATGTGTCCAATTTTTCATTTTAGCAGTATAGTTTATGATACTAGAGTTTTCATTTTAGTATTAATAGTCGTGTTGAGTTCAATAGAACTTGAATTGAACAATAAGATAATGGCTCGAGTAGTTTAGTTTTTTAATTAAAGTCAAACTCGAGTTTGAACGCCTATTTGAAGTTCTTGCAGTCCATTTTGTTAAAACTGGTTATTGCATATTACAGAATCACCATTACTGTGGAATTTTTGGCGCTGCAGGTAACGGCTAGGGATCGAAAACACAGGCGCACTAAAGTGAGCAATGAAAGCTGTAGCATTGACCTAAGTATAGCAAACACTTTTGTGTCCTACTTTTAAATAAATTTATAGACATTAAATGCGTTGTTGATGTTACGCTGTTAGCAAATGTCAAATGTTTGCCTGTGGTCTGCTACAACCATCTTATTGTGTTTTATATTTCAGGATTTTGATCTGTATGAAGAGAATCCTGAGGTTGCTACCGCCCACCTCTTCCTACCGTTTATACGGGTAAGTTTTCCTCTAAAGCTTTGTTTTTGCGTTTTATGATTTTTATTTTTGGCTTTAACGTTACTTTTTTATCTATTGGGATATTACAGGTTGATGTTTTCTCCTTTGGGATTGTGTTAAAGGAGATTCTTACTCGCGAAGAGCCTTATGCGAATATGTACTTTGGTGCGATCATAGGTGAGCGTTATGTCATTTGTTGTATTTTTAGCCTTTTGTCGACAGGTCAAAATAAATAAATATAGTACATTATGGGTCATTAACGTATCATGAAACAGATTATGCCATGAAACAGATTCTAAGTCAAGCGAATGTGTAGGTGATCGAAACTCATCTCCAATTTCAAATTGTAGAGTGTTAAGAGATTAGTTCACAACTTTTTTTTTATTTTTAAAGACGTCTTTAGTTACCGAATGAATATTTGCAGGTAAGAATTTAGGATTCTGTTCGCTATATTTTTTTTTAAAAAAATGAGCTGCTTTATGCTAATTTTTTACTGCCATTTGATTCCCAGGATTCTGCCAGCCGGAGAATCAGATTGGACACGATTGTGGATTTTGCTCGGGCGCAAGGCTGTCAATGGATTTTCATTACACCTCATGATATGTTTCGCGGTATGCTTTCATAGTAAATCATATGATTATCTGTAGCAAGAGGTGGGGGTGTTTTCATTTAAGTTTTTGGACTGATTGTTGAAGTAACGAGTTGTCGAACAATATGTTGTATGGGCCTCTTGATTACTAATGTTAGTTTTATGTCTTCAGCTGTCATATTTCCAGTGGTTCAGAAACAGCACTAGAGATGCTTCTCTGGTAACTTTACTTCTATGCAATGCAGTTGCCATCGAGGTAATATAACGAAACTCATAGCTTATATACATGCTCTGTCCTGCATTTTTCAAGCCTTCATTTTCTTAGAACATGTGATAGATTTTTGTAGGATCGTTTTCTTAAGTCTTTCGGGTTATATTCATACATTTTTCGGGCTTATTTGAAAACTTATGATCTGAGTAGGTTTATTATGATAAAAGGATTTGATGTTGAGGTTGCTGGAAAGCCCCTTGGTACGTTCTTTCATGTATACATGTAAATAAGTAGGGTTGTTGGACTTGGGATAGCTTATTGCTTTTAGAAATAAGACGTTCGAGTACTAAATGAATGTAGATCTGAATGTGTCATTAAAATTATAGTTAGAAGTTGAAGAAAGGCAGAACGGGCGTGCTGAGTAATGGGTCAAAATGGGTTGTGCGTGTTTGGATGTTGCTGAATTTTTTTTATAAAGATTACAGAATTTGTATTATTTAATGATAATTTGCAATCTAAACTGATTTAGTCATCATAAACTTCTACGAACCACTCTAGAAATTTCAATTGGTGAACGGATCCAGTTTTTGGGAACTATAGAACACTCATTCGTTTAATAGATTCATTTACTAAATGGGTCAAATGGTTGAAACGAGTTAATGTAACAAAATAAATATGATCCTATAACGAGATTGACGAGGTGGTTGGCAAGGTTCTAACTACAATAGCTCGTGATGGTTGTTTTCTTAAAAATTGAAGGCTACTGGAAACTGTATTCTTTGGATCAAGCGAACACATAACAAGATATGAATATTGCTATACATATGCATATAAGTGGGTGTTTGAGAATTTTTATTTAAATGGTAATAGACTTAGTTTGAGTGTTTGTACAGACGGGGGCAAATTAGCTGATACAAACTTTACTTTGCAATGTTTGCGGGTATGGCACATGATCTACATAAAACGCCATGGAACCTTGAATAGGACTATTTGTAGGCAGAACCATGTATGCACCAATGCATATTTTGTAAAACACTTTTGTATGATGCCACTTTGGTTAGCAGCCAACTTCCTTTGGCTACTTGAAATGATACAGATATACATATTTCAAAAGGCTATTGATACTAATAAACAATCTTACATTAACTGCATAAATGACATCTCAAATACTTCAGTAACCAAACAAACCGCGGCGAAGCGCGGGTTAAAGACCTCGTTTAATATCATGGATAACAAAATCACATAAGAGCATAGGGTGTGGTAACTCAGGTTAAAGTTTCACTTAGTGCCACATCAGCGCCATATTAGATTTAACATCTTAACTTTAACTAAAAAAAAAACACATCTTATCATAACTCAATATTTTGGGCCCCACTTTTATCATAATTCAACTAAAAAAACCTGAGTTAAAAATTAACTCACCACACGGTGTGGTAACTCAACCTTAACTCACAAAAAAACACCACTTTTAACGCACGTTAGGGGGTTAACGCACCCCTTAACTCAATGCCTTAACTCACTTGGACGGTTTGGTAACTTGGGCCTTAACTCAAAAAAGTTAAGCTTTCACTCACTTCTCACGTTACCATACCGTGTGCTCTAAGTTGTTGTTTCTACATGATCTGAAATGTTAGACCTTTTCCCCTTGCTAGATTTTTTTTTTTTTTTTTTTTTTTTTTTTTTTTTTTTTTGGTAATGGGAATTCCACCCGGTAAAATATAATACTCCAAAAAAACGTTTAAGTACAATGTAATGTGGCTGGAGTACCACATTAACCGCAAACAATCACTTGACACAACCACTAAATCATTTATGACAGGCTATAAATGACAACTAGCTACAGCCAATAAGACTACTAAACCAAAACTAGCGTAAATATACATCCGAAAATTTTATGCAAAAAATATAAAATAACCTTGTTAAGACAAAACTCTTGAATTGCAGCAGCCTTTAATTGTGCAAGAGAGAGGCCAAAATCATCATCATCATAATTGTTGCTGTCACCCGTATCTGCTTTCCATTGCTTATAAAGGCTCTGCTCCTTACCTCCAATACCAGAATACAATGTCCCAATGTGATCATCAAAAACTTCATCCCCTTGCTAGATTCGATTGCTTTGATCTGATTGTTTGCTGAAAATGTACTAAAGATCTCTATTTAACAGGTGTAACAACCTTTTACAGAATGTACACAACATCTAAGATATTTAAAGAATCACATTGAAACATTGTCAAATTCGTACGTAAAGACTGATAAATCGTCTAATTCACAAATAAAAGAATGAAAAAGGGCAAATTGAAAAAGATATTTAAAAAATAAAAAAAAAAAAAAAAAGTACTAGATTTGTCAATGTTGGGTATGTGAAATTTTGTTTCACCTATAAAGATATCATACGTTTATTTCTTTCCGAAAAAATATTATTAAATCCAATATCTCCATCCAATGAATTTTTGTTGAAAATTAACTTAAAACTTCTGTAATATGTCGTTAATTTTGTCATAATCAAACTTTTACCTGTTTATGTAGGTTAAAAATTGAACGATTTTTTTTTTGAACGGCAATTTATTATAAAGAAACTTCTAGCAAGGAGCTAGAATTACAAGGAATTATTGTTAGGGTTATTTAACCAATCATTCCATCCAAACGATTTGTTACCCCTGAAACGACACCAAAGAAAAGATTTACATTGTAACTCATCAAAAAATAACGCCTTCTTAGGAGCTTTAGCTTTAAAAATCTTATTGTTGCGGAACCACCAAAGGAGCCACCAAGAGATGTAAAACACGCCTTCCAACATCTGCTTATTCTTCTTAGGTAATCGAACGGTATCGATCCACTCGAGCCATTCTTCATAGGAATCGTAGTCTACTATGGGAACATTCCACCAACGAGCTATGAGATTTGAGACATCGCGAGCCATGTTACACGAGAAGAATAAGTGACCCGTAGTTTCCACACCCACTTCACAATTAGGACATATAATAGAATCAATAGGAATACCACGACGAGAGATATTAAACCTTGTTGGCAGCGAGCTAACTTTTAGAAGAAAAAAATAAATAGATTGTATGAATGAAAATTTTTGTGTACATACTTTGATAAATTTAATAATTTATGTTACGCTTTTTGAGAATTTGCCATGAGAAAATAGTTTTGGCTGATTTTGGTAAATGATAATTTTGGTAGTAAACAAAGAAAGACACTTTTGCTCGCCAAGTCGATATATTCATGTTATAGTAAATTCTTCATCTCCTTTACCCAAAAATACCCAGCTAAATCATATGATTTATATAAAAAATATAAATAGCTGAAATACAAATTATATGTTTATTTTGCCTATGATATTCTATGCCCTAATTTATGAAATGTTACTCTAACGTGATAATTTTGTCCTGGGGTTGAGCGGGTGCAAAACTATTTATTACAGTATATAGCTTTCAAATAAACTTTTTGACAATAATGTGATTTCAACAAAAATTGTAAACAATAATCAAGAAATAATGTAAATTAGTTAAAAGATATAGTATAATGGATTGAGGAGTTAGTTTGTTACATTATATGTTCATCAATAACAATAACTTTAAAAAAACATACAAAATAACTAATTTACATTATTGTGAAGGACAAATGACAAAAAAATGCATTGAATTTGACACTTTTTGTGATTGTGCGTAGCCAACTATTTTTTTTTTCTTATTGTATGTACTGAACTTTCAAAATTCGATCATTGTGTGTATTATGGTAACATAAATTTAGGACAAAGACTAAAGTTTGCTACTCTGTGTAAATTTTAAAAACTAAATTGGATTATGTCAAATGGTCACTCAAACTGCTCAAAATTTTTGTGATGATATGTTTTGACACATTAGCTATGTACGGAGAATATTCGGACAAATCAAGTATTTATGCATTCAAAACGAATAGGAGTATATAGCTAATCGGTGTCTTGGAAGTCGACCAGCTCGATCAATCCTACCCTACTCAGTATTTGACATACGAGACTTTCCAATTCTCATGTTGATTACTTGTAAACATGCAAATTCAGTAGAACTTAATATTTGAAGGAATTAAAACATAGAACATACACGAGTCAACATTAAACATCTTGTTATATCATCTGATTTTTTGATGAATAAAAAATTAATTCTCAATTGTGTATGCTCGAATGAATTAATCCTTGAACTCGGCTGCACCTCCTGCTCTTATATTGGCATCTTACAATATTTTTTTTTTATTGCTAATACATCAGAGAAATTGTGTTGAGTGTTGACGATTAGATAATAATTAAATAAGTTTAGGCTCACCAATAATGACTCGATTAAAATATTACATTTTTTCTACTATTCTAATGATCGTTTGATCTCTTCCAATTGTGTTGTAGATTAATTGATACCAATAGTTCATGATGCATCGTCAATTTAAAGTTTTGTCAATCGACTTGATATAAATATAGAAAGGGATGACTTCCGTTATTTTCATATGTTGCGTTGTGCACCTTCTCTTGTTGCTGCTTCCGTTATTTTCCTAGCAAAATTTATACTCGTTTCATCACATAAACCTTGGGTATTGTTGCTCTTTGATTTGTGCTTTTTCGTATGTGTGCGTTGTTCGACCTTATGACCTTTGTCTTGCCATTTTTTGTATGCAGATTCCTATGCTATTCATGGATGTGTTCCTAGCTGTGCATTGTCTGGGCGATACCCAGTGGAGCCTCTTTCGCTTTCTTCTGGTCACACCGCGTTTATTTTGTTACACCGTTGTCTTATTCTTCCTGTGTAACTATGTCCTTTATTTCAGATACTGATTTGGTTTTCAATGTTGCTGTAATGACCAAGAATCGTTCTTTTAGACCTTCTGGAGGTCGAGGTTGACCAAAATAGAAGAGATTCATGTTAGTTTAGTGAGAAGTTAGAGAGAAGGAGGAGTGTTAAACTTTGGATATTATTCTTGTGTTGAAAGTTACACACAGCCACACCCTTCAAGTGATAACTTGAAGGGTATTTATATGCCTAAAAAGACAACTATGACAATATTACATTAATAGTCCTTGCACTATATGCAATCTAGTTGTCTACATCCAATTCACGTAAATATCATCCAGCTTCATTTCTAACAGTTGCTGTTCCAGCTGACCTTGGAGTGGGGAGTAGCAGCAGCCTAGGCTCCCTTGTCAATGACGGTGCGATGTTATACATGTACCTACGTTTGATTCGAATTGTTAGTCTTTGTGTCATGCCGGTTTTAGTCACTCATTTGTTTTTATTTCTTTCTTTTTTTTCCAGGTTCACCGATTGCTTCTGTTGCTGACAGCGGGTCTCATGTTATATATGTTAACACATCCGCTGCTAATGAATGTGAGTATGCTAACTGTTTCTAACAGCCACACACGTTGCCTTTGCTTCCTACCACAAATTTACCTTTTGAGGGTATCTTGACAGCTGAAGTGCACGTTCCTATATCCACTTCGTTTCCTTCTGGTGTGCATCGTCACAAGCCTATTATCGGATCACAATCAGCCGGCAACTTGGGTGCGAGTACTGTCCTGCATTCAAACCCGCGGTCGTTCACAACAACTTCTCAATGTATTTTCAGTTTCTTTTTTGTTATATGTTTTTGTATGCTGATTTTTCATATTCATCAGGAACCGTAAATTGTTTATGTGTTTGTCTCACTATTTTTCTTTGCTACAGCTCCGTATAATAGATCGCGGCCACGGCAAACATGCAGGCAGACGCGTTCAACGGTTCGCGTGCCGACTTCCGATGGTATGACTGTTATTTACGAGATATTGACTACTTTTGGTTAGCTTGGTGATTGTGAAGGTACACTAACCGACAATTCAACTGTTGAACAGGTTTGCAGATTCCTTTTGGTTATTAATATGAAAGTGGTTTTCGGGATTACAGGGACTGGGAAAATTGGGTATTATCTGTACTAAAGATCTTATTTACGAGATATTGACTACTTTCTCTAAATTATTCATTTTTGGTTTCATCGGGTTTTAGTTTCTAACTATTACTATAAACCTTCTGATTTGTCGCTAACTGTAATACTAAATTTAAAATTATAAACCAAATTGATCCTAAATCCTTTTAACTATGAATATGAATTGTAATTTGTTTAGTGGTTAGGTTTTAGTTTCCAATATTAATATAAAAACCATATAATTGGCATGTTAACTTAGTAACAAATATGTGTTGCCTGAAACTCATAAGTTTCCAATCTGCATTTTGTAGGTTAATGGGGTCGATTAACTTAAGAAACGAAGTTTACGAATTAAGAATCCTGGCGTATATATTGTTTCCAAGTCACTGGGTATGAAAAAAGATTCAAAAGAACTATTGTTTATATGCTTCGTATGTCATCTTTAGGTCTGTAAATTTAGTTGGTTCTTCTTTTGATTACATTTTTTTGGTTACTTTTTTTTAGGCCAGTTATATGTGCTTATCTGAAGGATTGCTATTACAAGTTAATCGCATCAACATTTTTTGAAGCATTGTTCCTGGACGTGTCTTGAATATGTAAGCAGCCATAACTTGGTAGCAATTTAGTCATGTAATTTCTGGATTTTTTTTTTCTAATCGTGGTATATGACACCATCTGTAGAGTGCTTATGTGGGTTGAAGACAGAGCTGATGCATAGCAACAAATGGAGCATCACAAGCGGCAATTCAGTCGGCTCCTGATTATGTGTTGAAGACAGAGCTGATGCATAGCAACAAATGGAGCATCACAAGCGGCAATTCAGTCGGCTCCTGATTATGTGTATTGGATTGGTGAGGTTTTATTCTCAATTTTTTTATAGTCAAATATGTGGTGGGTTCAATGTTGTATTAAAATCTATTATTAGTACAATCTTGAGCAAATGTAGATTAGATTATTATTGAAAGGTAATAATAAGCTTGAACGGTCACATTCAACGATAAATTTGGAATTTTGATTGGTCTGATACGCTAGAAAATTCAGGATTAAGTAGTGATGTTGATGAGGAGGATTGTGTGACAATGGTTAAAAGTGGCATGTTATCTCTTCTTTTGCTTTCAGGGTGTCTTAGTATTTGTTGCTGCAAAGTATAATTTCATAAAAAACGCATAGGAAGCAACTGAGTTTCAAAACTTCATAATTTGTGTTGAGATGCTTATTGCTATGGTGGGTCATGTTTATGCGTTTCCATACAGAGAGTATGCTGGTGCAAATGTTGGTGCATCCCATGGCCGGGTTTACAGACTTATCATGACACTGTCCACCAGGTATGTTATGGTTTATGCCTTTATCTATAGATTAATTATCATTCCGAACATACGTTGAAGTTCGTGTGAGATATAGATGTGTTGACCAAAAGTTTTTAGGAACTTTCTGCATGCTTTTGTGAACATTTGATTCCTAGAATTCTAGAAACTAGGTAGCTTATAAACCGACATAACAGCTGTCGTCTTTATTACCCGTTCAAACGCACTACACAGGTACAACTTCAAGGCATTCATCACAAACGTTTCTGCAACGCTACAATTCACCTTCTTCAGTCCAGTTGGCGACCCGATAGTTCCTGCTGCAGAAAGTTGTCCAACAGAAACCACACCAGGTAATCCACAAATGGCTGCTGTATTTGGCTAAAATATCATGTGCTTATTTAGTAAAACATGTAATATTGGTTTGCAGGAAAACGATATTCATTCGGGATCGAAAACTTTGCATCTATGCGCCCAGATTCGCTAGCCAATCATAAACATATGGCAGATACCAAGGGCAAAAGAAAACTGTTTTGATGACAGATTGGTAGTGTGCCTTTGTTTAGCAAAAAAATTACGTTCAAAAAACCCGCGAGGCCGCAACGCGACCGACCGTCGCCCGACTCGTTTTCTTTATTTTTTATAGTTATCCTTGTTTGTTTAGGTTATTAACTTCAGATTAAAATCTATAGAATTCGAAATTGTGGTAGTATATATTAAGTATCAACCATCGCGTTTAAGGGAATGTGTTAACACTTTACATTCTTTCGTTTGTGAGTGTCCAAATTCTTGTTTACTAGCAATCGGGAAAAAGTATAGCCAACATAAGATACGTGTAACCTAAAAAAATATTGTTAAGTCACGCTGAAAAAAAGGATGATTAAAGTTCCATAGCGGCAATAACGGTCAACAAAGTGTCACTAAAGTTTCAATGTGTGTAATTTATTTTTTTTAAAATTTTCATCACATTACCTTTTCAAATCTGTTAACACAATTGAAAATTGTAACTTTTTATCTACACTATTTTGTTAGCGTCACTAAGCTACATTCTTCGTCTAAAATAAGTATTGTTCAATGTAAAAATAATTATTGTTCAAAAATGTTATTTCGATATTGAACAATGATTGTTTTTAAACGAAGAACGTAGTTTAGTAACACTAATAAAAGAGTGTAGATAAAAAAAAGTTACAATAAAACGTCACTAAAATTTCAATGTGTAATTTAATTTTTGACATTTTCATCACATAACTTTGTCAAGTTTGTTAACACAACTCAAAATTGTAACTTTTTATCTACACTCTTTTATTAGTGTTACTAAGCTACACTCTCCGTCTAAAAATAATTATTGTTCAATATAGAAATAGCATTTTTCTAAATAACCTTTTACCCGTTAGTGTTTATTTATCTTTTTGAAAATCATTATTGTTCAATATAGAAATGGCATTTTCTAAATAACCTTTTACCCGTTAGTGTTTATTTACCTTTTTTGAAAATCATTTGGTTGCTCGAAGTGGACACCTATTTACTTTTAATTTATCGTCTCACCAAAAACCTATAAATAACATTTTTCTTGTGGTGGTAATTGTGAAATCACTTGACAAATTGGAATACATTTTGAGCTACTCTAGTGATCGTTTTTATTTGAAACAGTATAAGTGTGTGGCAAAGAAGTGTTGTCCTCCGTCAATACCCGTTGAATATTTTGAAAATGTTAAGAGCTAAGGAGAAAGACAGTGGTACCAAACGGCAAGCCCTTTTCGACACTATCATGTTTAATTTCATGTTATCATGATATTAAAGTATGGTACCACACATATGAATATATATAAGTGATAACCACAACTACTGTAGTATATATGTTCATATTCTGAACTTAACAAAATTTACTTAAGCATTAATTTGTTTTCAATAATAAGTTAAACACTGATAGTTTTTCACTTTAAAGGAGACTAAAATATAGAAATGGGCCAAGTTACTAACGTATATGCAAAAGCTGTAAAGTATCTAATGGGCTTCGGGCCAGCCGGCTACAAAAGTGACGATGCAGGTGGTAATGGACTAATTGTTATACCTGGCATTTTAGCAAAGAACAATAGTACAATAGTTTGTTCTCTCAAGACAACCAATACTAATATAAATACAAATCTGACTTAAACAATAATGGTGTGTTTGGTTTGAGGGTATGGGAATGAGGAATGACTTTCGTTTTCAATAAAGTTGTTTGGTTTATGTGTTTCATTTAAGTTTCCTGATTTCATAAATCCTAGTCCGGTTTTATCATGAGGCAACTTTTGAATTTGCATTAACTCATCTGCTAAACAAATGTTTTTATCAAACCTTTTAAACTTAGAGTTTTGTTTGATAAGATCTTCCTGTGTGATTTTAAGTGTTTCTATTTCTAGTTTAAGTTCCGGACATGAGACACATGTTTCTTTAACACTTTTATCCTTTTCTGATCGTATTTCTTTTTCTTTTAACCAATAGACTTCGTTTTCTAAAAGTGTCGTTTTGGTTTTTAAGAACTTATTTTTGTTTATGATTTTTAGAGTAATATCACACAGATTGTTATATTCTACTTCTAAGGTTTCATCATCAATAGAGGAATATGACAAGTCAGAATGTACCTCTTTTGAGTCATGAGCCACGAGAGCAACTTCGTCATTCTTAGGCTTGTCGTCATCACCATCACTGTCACTCCAAGCTCCACTAACAAATGCTTTTTGAGACTTGTTCTTTGGAGGCTTTGGACAATCTCCTATTAGGTGACCGAAATCCCCGCACCTAAAACACTTCCTATCCATTTTTTCTTTCCTATCATCACGGTCTTTCCGGAAGGATTTCTTTTCTTCACGAGGTTGTCTTACAAACTTTCCTCGTCTCCTAAAGAACTTTTCGAAATCTCTAACGGCCATGGCATACTCTTCGTCTTCACTACCCGAACTATACTCTTCATCACTTGATTCTACTTTAGCTTTTAAGGCAATGGATTTCATCTTCTCCTTTTTGCCTTTAATTATTTCTGAGTCTTTTTCCATCACCATCTCGTGAACTTTGAGATTTTCGATGAGCTCGTCAAGTGTCATGCTTGAAAGATCCTTGGATTCTTCAATAGCCGTCACCTTTGCTCTCCACTTTGGATGAAGTGCTCTAAGAAATTTCCTGACAAAGTTCTTACTAGAAAAAGATTCGTCAAGTCCTTTAAGAGAGGTAATTATAATATTAAACCTAGCAAAAACACTATCAATGGTCTCATCTTCAGAGATAACAAATTGTTCATATTGTTGAACAAGAAGATCAATTTTGTTATCTTTGACTTGTGAGTTCCCTTGATGAGTGATAATCAATGATTGCCAAATATCCTTAGCCATTTTACACATAAAAACTCTTCCACGTTCTTTCTTAGGTAAAGCATTATTTTGGCTTCATTATTTTTGGCAATCAGCTTCTTTTGCTCATCACTATGACGAGTAAAAGAAGTACCCTCATCCCGACCACCTGATATATTTGATATAGGTTTATTATCACCTTCTACAATAATATACCACAAATCTATATTCTTTGACTTCACATAAGTTTCAAAGTGATTTTTCTAATATATAAAACTATTTGGTTCAAATAGTGGTGGTCTTTGCATAGATTGCCCTTCTTTAAAGTTTTCAAAATCCATTGATTGTTTCAAGTTTTAAAATATAATATATTTGAAAATCTTGAGTAACGTAGCTCTGATACCAATTGTGAAAAACTAGAAGGGGGGTTGAATAGTTTTTACCATTTTAAACTTTTCTTTGCTTTGTATACTTAACGTTATTTCAAAGTAAAGCAAACAATCAAGCAATATATAGAAAGCAAATAAGGAAAGAAATTATCAAACCACACAACACAAATGTTTATAGTGGTTCGGCTACAAGGACTCTCTTCCTTTCCCTACTCCACTCCTTGAGCCTCTAACTCGAGAGTTTTCCTTCACTAAGAAACAAGCTCCCTTCTAGGCGGAGAAAACATTTACACGTCGCTTTCTCTTTATCCGGTGCTAAGCTAAACACCGGGTTCTTTACAAGGGTACAACCACTCCCGTTGGTTCTTTAACAATGGTACAACCACTCCCGACACTCTATGTGTTTTGAGGACTAAAACACTAACCGAACTCTACTTAATGAATAGTATAGACAATGATGTGTGAATACTAACAAATCACACAGTATCTAACTATCAAGACTTGCAACACAGTGTTGAAGCTTGTATGCTTGATCTTCTTTGCTACAAAAGAGAGATTACTAAGAATGAAATGAATGAATGTAATGGGTTAGTAATGTACAAATGAATGAGTGTATAATTTAGGATATATGAGTGATAAATGTGCTTGAATGATCAGCTTGCTAGTTATTGGCAAAACTTTGCAGACAAACCACAGATTTGGCGGAACCAAAATCTGGGGTCCGCCAGTTATATGGTTTGGTTCCGCGGAAACATGCCAGCTAAGATATTCTCAAATCTTTCCATATTTTGTCAAGTCTCTTCAAGATCTAACAAAGTCAACTCTTTAGTTTCAAGATCTTTCCAAAATATATTGTAAAGTCAACTAAGATATGTAAATGATGTAAGCCATGATGTCATGTGTATTTCCATTTTTAAGAAATAAAAATACGCATGTAAATGTATATATGTATGTAATGTGTAATTCCTAGTGATCATGTGATATGTAAATGTGTTTTAAAAAGCTTGTTACTAAAATGTAAAAGACTATAACTTATATTTATGCTTTGCTAAAGATAAACCTTATAATTGTCATTAACAAAATAAAGCAAAGATCGTAAAATATAAATAACGTTTTTAGGACGATATTTGTATTAACAAACAGTGAAAATAATCAAACAAATGAAGTAACTTTAAATATTGCTGAAACCAATAATCAAAATAAAACATTATGTTACCGATTGATGTTCCTTTAATTAGGTTTTAGATGATGTTGATCTAAGATGAGTGTGGTAGCTTCTTGAGAAGGAGGATGTATATTTTTTTGGTTTTGATTGTCATTGTCTGTGTGTGTGTTTTTTTCTTTTTGGTAATGGATGATTCTGGAAATGCTTGGGGTTTTATCTTGTTTTGGAGAGAATAAATCACATCTGCTTTAGGTCGATAATGAATGACTAATTCGTATTACAGAATTGATTACGTGAAAACGGCGATGAATAGTTACAGTAGAGGCTACATTGGGCCAATGAGAGGCTGCCATAGGTTGCAGATACACAGTATTATAACTATTGAGTTTGATAATCCTAAAACGTGGCCCAATTAGGGGAAAGATTAGCATATAACGGATACTTTAAGAAAATACTATTCAGGCCGTTCAAAAATCATATTTAGTATATATATTATAATTCCAATTTTTGTTTCTTTGTTGATTTTTTTTTTTTTTTTTTTTTTTGTGGGTCTTTTATGCAAGATTGGTTTGTTCCATGCCACAATTAATTGATAGATTTTGTTAGTAAAGAACTTTTTGAATTGCAGGGAAGATCGTTTTTTTTTTTAGCTAGATTGTGGATCTGGGTATTTAGAGAAGATAAAGTTGGATTGTGGATCTGTGTACTTTCGTTTTGCTTATTTTATGATTTTAGAACACAAAAGAAAAAGATGGTCACTTTTCCTTTACTACACTTTTCCACCCCATTCTTTCCTTCCTTTCCTTTTCTTTTTAAAACATTTTTTGAGAACACAGTGTAAGTTTGAAATAACAACCCCAACGGTTGGATGCTTCTTGAGATATTACTTCGTGCTGCTCAGGAAGTAAATGAGATAAGAATACTAAACTTTTAATACTTGCACAAAGAATATATTATGGTAGCATAAATTTAGGACGAAGACTAAAGTTTGCTACTCAAGTGTAAATTTTAAAAACTAAATTGGATTATGTCAAATGGTCACTCAAACTGCTCAAATTTTTTGTGATGATATGTTTTGACACATTAGCTATTTACGGAGAATATTCGGACAAATCAAGTATTTATGCATTCAAAACGAATAGGAGTATATATAGCTAATCGGTGTCTTGGAAGTCGACCAGCTCGATCAATCCTACCCTACTCAGTATTTGACATACGAGACTTTCCAATTCTCATGTTGATTACTTGTAAACATGCAACTTCAGTAGAACTTAATATTTGAAGGAATTAAAACATAGAACATACACGAGTCAACATTAAACATCTTGTTATATCATCTGATTTTTTGATGAATAAAAAATTAATTCTCAATTGTGTATGCTCGAATGAATTAATCCTTGAACTATTAGAGCTGGAGGTGCAATGAAAAGCAAAATCTCCTCATTCGGGCCTCACGGGGTGCCACGTCACCATGACATACCTCCTTTTACAACCCCTCTCCCCAATAACATACCACAACTTACTCATTTGGGCCCAACCATATATTAAAACACACACACAAACACCCCACTTGTCAGAAAACTTGGCTCGTCGTGCAGACGAGCAACACCACAAAGGCGAGGTTCGGCGAGGGGGGTATGGTGCAATGGCGAGGCAAGAAGAGCTGCCACGTAGGCGGACGGCGAGCCACAACTAGGCTGCACCTCCTGCTCTTATATCGGCATCTTACAATACTATTTTTTTATTGCTAATACATCAGAGAAACTGTGTTGAGTGTTGACGATTAGATAATAATTAAATAAGTTTAGGCTCACCAATAATGACTCGATTAAAATATTACATTTTTTCTACTATTCTAATGATCGTTTGATCTCTTCCAATTGTGTTGTAGATTAATTGATACCAATAGTTCATGATGCATCGTAAATTTAAAGTTTTTTCAATAGACTTGATATAAATATAGAAAGGGATGACTTCCGTTATTTTCATATGTTGCGTTGTGCACCTTCTCTTGTTGCTGCTTCCGTTATTTTCCTAGCAAAATTTATACTTGTTTCATCACATAAACCTTGGATATGTGCCATTCATTTTCTTGATTTTTTTATAGTTATCCTTGTTTGTTTAGGTTATTAACTTCAGATTAAAATCTATAGAATTCGAAATTGTGGTAGTATATATTAAGTATCAACCATCGCGTTTAAGGGAATGTCTTTAACACTTTACATTCTTTCGTTTGTGAGTGTCCAAATTCTTGTTTACTAGCAATCGGGAAAAAGTATAGCCAACATAAGATACGTGTAACCTAAAAAAATATTGTTAAGTCACACTGAAAAAAAGGATGATTAAAGTTCCATAGTGGCAATAACGGTCAACAAAGTGTCACTAAAGTCAATGTGTGTAATTTATCTTTTTAAAATTTTTCATCACATTACCTTTTCAAATCTGTTAACACAATTGAAAATTGTAACTTTTTATCTACACTATTTTGTTAGTGTCACTAAGCTACATTCTTCGTCTAAAATAATTATTGTTCAATGTAAAAATAATTATTGTTCAAATATGTTATTTCGATATTGAACAATGATTATTTTTAAACGAAGAACGTAGTTTAGTAACACTAATAAAAGAGCGTAGATAAAAAAAAAGTTACAATAAAACGTCACTAAAATTTCAATGTGTAATTTAATTTTTGACATTTTCATCACATAACTTTGTCAAGTTTGTTAACACAACTCAAAATTGTAACTTTTTATCTACACTATTTTATTAGTGTTACTAAGCTACACTCTCCGTCTAAAAATAATTATTGTTCAATATAGAAATAGCATTTTTCTAAATAACCTTTTACCCGTTAGTGTTTATTTACCTTTTTGAAAATCATTATTGTTCAATATAGAAATGGCATTTTCTAAATAACCTTTTACCCGTTAGTGTTTATTTACCTTTTTTGAAAATCATTTGGTTGCTCGAAGTGGACACCTATTTACTTTTAATTTATCGTCTCACCAAAAACCTATAAATAACATTTTTCTTGTAGTGGTAATTGTGAAATCACTTGACAAATTGGAATGCATTTTGAGCTATTCTAGTGATCGTTTTTATTTGAAACAGTATAAGTGTGTGGCAAAGAGTGTTGTCCTCCGTCGATACCCGTTGAATATTTTGAAAATGTTAAGAGCTAAGGAGAAAGACAGTGGTACCAAACGGCAAGCCCTTTTCGACACTATCATGTTTAATTTCATGTTATCATGATATTAAAGTATGGTATATATGTTGCGGTACTATGATTCTACTATTATCAAGTGTTTATTGTTGCATTTCAAATACAAAACCTTCTGTTTGTGTCTTTAAGGACATAAATGAAGCTATTAAAGTCCAACTACTTTAATGAAGTTCGTTTCTACCATTTTAAACAAGACGAATGCCAAAGACAATTAAGCACGCTACCACACATATGAATATATATAAGTGATAACAACAACTACTGTAGTATATATGTTCATATTCTGAACTTAACAAAATTTACTTAAGCATTAATTTGTTTTCAATAGTAAGTTAAACACTGATAGTTTTTCACTTTAAAGGAGACTAAAATATAGAAATGGGCCAAGTTACTAATGGGCTTCGGGCCAGCCGACTACAAAAGTGACGATGCAGGTGGTAATGGACTAATTGTTATACCTGGCATTTTAGCAAAGAACAATAGTACAATAGTTCGGTCTCTCAAGACAACCAATAAATACAAATCTGACTTAAACAATAAGGGTGTGTTTGGTTTGAGGGTATGGAAATTGGGAATGACTTTCGTTTTCAATAAAGTTGTTTGGTTTATAGGTTTTATTTTTGAGAATGGGTATGAAACCCACAAAAGTAGGCATTCTCTAAACCCCCCATTGGTGATGGGTATAGAAACCCATTGCCATACGTATACCCATCGTGATTCCCTAATACAATCCAAATGCCCCCTAACTTACATCAATGTGATTTCTTATCAATCAAGACCCGCAGTTACAATCATAAGCAAAGTCAAGATCTCTAATATAACTTGCAAGTGCTACTCACTACCACACTCGTAACTAAACCCTAAATATAGACTAATGTCAGGCTTAAGTCTCTCTTAAAAAAAATTACTCCCTCCGTCCCACTATAAGTGTCCACAATGGTATCTTTGCTTGTCCCATATTAAGTGTCCAAAGAATATTTTCAACCAATGAGAAGAGACTTTAGTAGGTAATAGTGATATTTGATTGGTGGAGAGTGTAGTTGGCCCCACTTTCCTAAAACTTTGTGAAAATGGAAAGTGGACACTTATAGTGGGACGGAGGGAGTACTTGTACATTTTTTGAAGATTTAGAATATATTATACCTTTTCTGTTATTTGTTTGAAACTCTACAATTAAAGTATTTTATACTTTATCTTATAAGCAAAACAATTGAAACTCTACAATTAAAGTAGCTTATACTTTATCTTATAAGCAAAACAAACTCCCACTATTTAATTTTAAATGTTAATTAGTTTAACCAACGTTCAAAATCTATAATTCAAAAAATTCATCATGTCACGGGATGCGCTTACCATTGATATACTAGCACACGATAGATGCACGTGCCTACACGTGTATTAGCCAGATATAAATTATTTGTCCTAGTTGATTCTCTAACCCGGTAATAGATCGTCACATAGATATCCCTTGTTAGATGGTAGTCTTTTTAAGGGTGTTTTGAGATTTACTAAGAACTCGTTATGAAAATTGGCTCCTAGATCTAGTTAGTATGTTGGAAAGTCATTAGTCATGGGTAGTAAGAAACACATCCTGAAAGTAGAAGAATTTGCAGAATTAACAAATTAAACAATGAAAAAATACAATTTTTTTATAATTCTGAAACTTATCTCATATAATTTCGCAAAATGCAAACCATTTTCAAACTCCTCCCGAAACTTATCTCTTATAATTTCTTGTTTCTACTAAAGGCTATTAATAAATTTTTGGGCGGCTATCGTGTTATTTCAAAAAATATATACTTATTCATTGATGACTACGATCACGGACCAAAAACGTCTCTAGAAAAGGAAAAGAAAAAGAAACACACGAATCAGCATACTTTTATTCAATTTTTCCAATAACTTTTTAATAATTAGCATCATACTTTTTGAGATATGCGTATGGATAAAGTTTGATAAGTGGATGTTATTGTTGTATTTGGTTTCACATGTGATACTACATAAAAGTAAAGTACAAGAATTAAATGTTGGAAATACGAAATCCAAACAACACAAGTAACTTGGATAAGATCATACTAATATTATTACGTATTGGATCGAGATATATCTAATAAACACCACATGATAGCAGCTAGCTCTAAATGTCAACTTGATCATTCATTAACTGCCATCAATAGTTTATCAATGAGTTGGTGCATGAACTTATCTAATACGGAGTACTTTATAAGTACTTTATAAGCACTACTATTCCTTAAATGTGGGATGTCTCCATGTGTACCATGTTATGATTTGCATATGACTCTTTGCAGATTCAACAAGTAAATTAATTTAGCCGAACGTAAATATAAAAAAAAAAAATAAAGAGTAAATTGCAGAAATCGTCCATGTGGTTTGGTCAAATTGCAGATTTAGTCTTTATGGTTTCGAAATTGCAGGCGGCCTCCTTGTATAAAAAGTTTGGGTTCATTTTCGTCCTTTGTCCAAAGTGAAATAACTAAAATGCACCTTGCCCAAAGTGAAATAAATTAAAAAGAAGACGAGTGCATTTTAGTCCTTTCACTTTAGGCAAGGACGAAAATGAATACAAACTTTTCCTACAAGGAGCCGCTTGCAATTTCGAAACCATAAGGACGAAATTTGCAATTCGGCCAAACCACAAGAACGATTTTTGCAATTTGCTCTAAAACAAAGAAATTACAATCGATTTAAATGTAGTTTGAGTTACCTCATTAAAGTTTGAAGATCCACAAACAAAAATGTTTGATTTTTTTTAAAAGGCTGAGATATTGTTAAAAGGCTCACAGAAAGAGGCCAAAAATATAAATGAGGAACATGAAGAAACAACAAAACAAAACACATTAACAGGCGAAGGACCTAGTCAAACTAATAGTGAACAAATAGATCAAAGGGGCGAGCAATCCAACTGTCCCAATTCGCGATCCTTGCTATATACCGGCCACTAATCCACGATTTAGATATGCGTAGAATCAACGGGAAGATGTCCTCATCCTTTATGTTCACAACCAAATCCTCATTAGCATTGATCACTTTGTTCCTCCTTTTCCAAATAGCCGAAAGAGCACAATGAAAAACCGTGTGCATTGCCTTTTAACAGGATTGTCTCGTGATTTTCGTTGGCCCTATGCAATAACAACAAAGAGGCTCTATTACACTTGTAAACTAAAGAGAAATTTCATATAAACTTGAATTAAATGACTCATATATGTTTAAGATAATATCTATTTATATGCAAAACTAATAAAATGTGGCCACTTTTAAGTTGAGACACTATGCGACAGCACCTATTTCACACTCCTTTAAGACCCCTCTGACTTTTTAATCCAATGGCATCCATGTAGACCAATCCTACCTAGAGCAATGTCCAATATAGAAAGTGAAGGGAAAGTGACTGGAGGGTCGAGACACCACCAACTCCAAACCGACAACACTTTAGGGCAATTGATTACTCCAAACCGACAACACTTTAGGGCAATTGATTATGCAATTGTCAAGATCCTCCACTTTACTCTCACAGAAAGGACATAAACAGGAAGCAAGAGGGACACCACGATTAGAAAGGTTTGATCGAGTAGCCAGCCTATACAACGACGCCCTCCACACACATACGTTAGCCTTACGAGGAATCCAAGAATTCCAAGCATGATGATCACCAAGAATGCATTAATCCGAGAGGAGGCTGTTTTGATTAAACTAGAGTGTTTTAACACTTAAACAACCCGGATCATCACAAACCCAACTCCATTTATCCAAAGATTCAAGGGTAATTTGATATCGTCACTAAGGTTGTTAAATAATCATATAAGTATAACTCTAAATTAAAAGGATGGCTTTTCCGAATGAAATGCAATTGGATTTGTGAAACATGGGAAGGATTTTCGTTCCTAAGCCGGCAAGATATGTGACCATGAAAGGCGAAAGATGACTGGAATGCCAACAAGCGTTTATTATCGAATTCACTCGACGTGAGTACTTGACAGTATCCGAAATCACTGAATGAGTAGTCGTCACTAATCCCTAAAACAAACTTTGTAACGCATTTTATCTGCTCTTTTGGAGACACAATACAATTTTAAGAAAACTTTCGAGCTTAGTCATGAGTAATGACAAATTTCAACTATAAAATGAAATTAGATACCACAGGTTGTTATAGTATTGTATAGTTTTTTTATACGTTGTTTTGAATAAAACATCTCAATTACTTGTCACATTGGCTCTTTTATTATGTATTACAAAGCAACAATTGTATAAGATGATTTCATCAAAATAAATATTTGTCTTCACTTTGTCAGTTAAGCTTAAACAGTTAGAAGTAATACTGCACAATACGAATCAATTTCTGTATAAAGTGGGAGCTTTTCATTCGAACAATATCCAAAAGTAAACTTAAATGTTCCCCTTTCTTTTCACACCATAAACCAATTTATATATACTTGTTCACCTTAAAAAAAATCCAACTCTTTTTTCAGTGGTTCTTAATAACATAACTACTAAAACATAAAACGTAAGTCACTAAAACGTGAAATGAAACTGAAAACTTAGAATTATACTTTCTTCACGGCATCGCCTCCTTTGTTTAGCTCAAGTCCATTAGGTAAATCAACATCGACCATAAATCTCGACCAGAACCAATGCCTCTTCCACACGATCACCATTTCTTCAATTGGGATGTTCTTTGTCTCGGGCAAGAAAATGTAGACAAAGATCGTCATGACCACGACCCAAAAGGCAAAGAAGAGGAAAAGCCCGAATTTCATATGACAAAGCATGGTTAAGAACACTTGGGCGATTAAGAACGTGAAGATCATGTTAACGGACACATTGATACTTTGGGCAGCTGATCGGATCTCAAGAGGAAAGATTTCACTAGGCACGAGCCATCCTAGCGGACCCCAAGACCACGCAAATCCAGCGACGTAGATGCATATGAAGAGCACAACCACTATAGCATACCATTTCGGCAAGTCAGTGGGATCTCCATTTACTCCGAATTTGATTCCAATGAAAACAGCGACAGCAACCTATTCCACCAATAATAAAATAAAATCAAGATAAAGAAAAAACATAGCAAGTGATATATAGACAAGTCATGATGTAAAAATACAACACATTGAAATGTGTTTGGTACTATTGTTCATCTTAGTACAAACCTGACAAATGAGCATTTGAGTGCCACCTTCTAGGAAAAGAAATCTACGTCCCCATTTATCAACACCATAGATCGAAACACACGTTGCTAAAACGTTAACTGAACCGGTAATCACAGCCGACATAAGCGATGCATCGCTACCAAAACCAATTGTTTTAAACAAAACCGGAGCGTAGAACATAATCACATTAATCCCGGTCAATTGTTGGAAAAAACGGGATCAATATAGCCATAACCAATTGTGGCCTATATTTCTTTTGTAACAAGTTCCTCCACGGGTGTTCAATTTTTCGTGACTCTTCACTAGCATAAACCAAATCATTAAATTCCTCATTAATGTTATCAACACCTCGGATTCTTCGAAGACTTGTTCTCGCCTCGTCTTGTTTACCACGCTCAATCATTGAGTTGGGGGTTTCTGGGAGGATCAGGGACCCCACCGTGATAATCAAGGCGGGGACCACTGCTCCCCCGAGACTTAGCCTCCAACCCAAGTTTCCATCGAGCTTGTTAAAGAAGTAGTTTAGTACATTAGCTACCAATATTCCAATAGTGATCGACAACTGAAAGCCGATATTAAGTGACCCTCGATACTTGTATGGTGCCATTTCCGAAAGGTATAGTGGCACAGACTGAAATTAACAATAAAATTGCCGTATTAGTAAACATAATATCTCATTAAGTTGTCATTAAACAAGAAAAAATGTCATACTAGTAAACATGATGTTCATAAAGTCGTAAGTAAGAAAAAGATGTCTTATTAAACATTTAAACAAGATATTTCATAAAGTACTTTTTAACCAAATATTATATCAATATTTGAAAGTTATTGTCTATGGTATGATTAAAAAGTTAGATAGTGTCATTATCGAAGTCAATTTTTCTGCAAGTTGCAATCACTAGTAAACGTTTTGTTTGTGGAATATTTGGAAACAAACAAAGTGTCTTACATGTGCAAAGAAAAACAAATATAGTCTAGACTTTTTTAATACCAAAAATTTTAAAACTATTAAACTATGTTATTTCAAATGTCACTTTAGTTGTTTTTTAAAACAAGTTGATTACACACGAAAAAGAAATCAAATTACAGATTTGTTTGCAGATGCAAGTTGTGAGATTGGTCAAAAAGTTAAAGTGTTAAACACTTAATGTCAGAAAACATAAATATAACGTTTATGAATTATGAGTCATAAATAACCATTTATATTATATTATTTAGTACTAGTACACTACTAGTATTATTTTGCACCAACATATATACAGATTCTAAGTTTATAACGTTGTGAAGTTTAAACAAGCCTCACTATATAAATTCAAAAATACAAATAACTTTGGAAAGTATCTTATAAGAGTTGCCACAAAAAACATGTTTCGATATTATGCACTTTGTATTTTTCCTATCAATGGATCTCACTATCTAAAAACACAACACGCCACTTACATATTTATCTAATCAACAACAACAATCCCAATCCCGCCGGGGCAGGATATGGGGAAGTAGAATGTAGACAGATCCTACTCCTACCCGAGATAAACTCGGGAGTAGAAAGACTGCTTCCAACGAGACCTCCGGCTTACATATTTATCTAATGCAAACCACAAAATGATGTATTTTCTATATTACGTAAATATGACATTTTAAAGTTTATATGAAAGAAATATAAAAACATTACCTGATTGGCAAATCCGATACCGAACCCAAGAAGGATTCGACCAACAATAAGCATCCAAACGGCTTGAGCAAAACCATTAATCAAAGCACCAGCACAAAACAAAATACCACCAAACAACATAGAAAGTTTACGACCAAGTGTCCTAGTCACTGTCGATGCCACCAAAGACGACAACAACGCAGCTAGGTACAAGGACGACGTAAACATGGTTAATGTTTGACTGTCGAACTTGCAATATTGGTTCGTCGATGTGTCTTCTGATTGTTTTCGGAATACTGATGGGAAGAACTTTTTCAAAAATGGATCCATTGATGTCACACCACCTGTTTAAGCACAAAAAGTACGAGTTATAAACAGCTTTATGTAATTAGGGTTTTAGTTTCCAAGAGTATCTAGTAGTACTATTTATCAAAACTGTTTATCTAATCATTTTGTAACAAGCAGAAACTTGTTTATTACGTTACAAAACTGTTTATCTGATTAATCAGATAAACAGTTTTGACATGAGAATATCAAACAGTGCCGTAGCTGAGCTAGCGGAGGCCCTATATTACCTGATATTCCAATATCGTAACCGAAAATGAGACCACCCATGGCAGCAACAACACAAGTGAACGTGACATAGAGAGTTAGGTTTCCGGGATAAGCTTTGTCATTTCCCGGACCGGTAGGAATTCCACCGCCGGCCATAATGTATTCGAAAAGGTGATGAATAAACAAAGTGTTTGAAAATGAAGAAGAAAGAGAATAATATTGTATGACGATTGTGAACAAGAGTATATATAGAGGTTTCTTGTGTATGAAATCTTGTAATTACCATTTTCATAGCTGGCAAGAAAATTTAAAATAGGAAACAAATATGTAAATGAAATATAAATTAGTGTATAGTTGGGGGAGATTCTATTGGTCCTAAACTTTTAATCTATTGTATTTATTTGTATAGAAGAATTATTTGGTATATTCACATTATTCAATAACAAATCAAGTTTCAACTCTCCAACTTGCAAAATAATACTGTTAGCGAGCCAATAATAATATTATACAGATCGATTAGTTTATAAATAATTTTGTGGCTATATAAATTGTTAGTCGACCAAAACAACGAGTAAAAAAAATAAAAAATAAAAAATAAAATAAAATAAAATTATGACTTAACTAGTGTACTTATGAAAATTAGATGAGATTTGATTTGATAATGTTATGGTTATTTAGATAAGCATAAAAAAAAGTTAAAATCAACAACCAAGATAAGTTAAAAACGTATCGACAATGAAGATCTCATCATCTGTTATTAAGGATATCATTTAGTTAACGGTTTCTTAAAATAAGTATATTATGTCTTTTGTAGTAATCTTGTAAAAAATTAACAAGTTTGGTAATTTTTATATGGATTTTGATCATTAATATTTAATACATAGTTGTATACAGATTTTCGTATTAGCACATTGTTTTCTTTCTCTAAGAAACGTAGTCGTTCTTATTTTGACTAATTAGTCCACAAGCAAGTGGTATACAATATGAACTTGTTTTAGCTATAGAGAATTATGATTTTTGGATAAGATCATAAGTCATAACAAACTGGCAAAGTAAACTTACGCAAGCAACTTAGTGAATGAGCAATGTGAATATATTGACATATTGGTTGAACACATGAAAGTTGAAAGTCAACTATTTATGTTGCCACCAGGGCCGTCCTGGGGATTTTGGGTGCCCTAAGCTGTAACTAAAAAAAAGCCCCCTTATAGAAAAATATGCGAATAAAACAACCATTATCGATGCCAAAAATAAAGTTATATATAGATAATAAATTTTAAATATTAGTCCCACTATAACTCGACATATGCATCTGTTATAATCCTTCTATTGGGCTTTAAATCAGGTATATCCAATTATATACCATTTGGGTTTTTTACAAATTTGGTGCCCCTTCAAATAATGAGCATTGGGCAGTGGCCCATGTTGCCCTTGCTTATCTCCGGCCCTGGTTGCCACGAATACAAGAGAATACGTATATGCATGCATGTTACATGTTCATACGTATAAAAATGAAAAGCTTTGAGAAAACAAAATTGAAGTTTATAGCTTTAAAAAAATAAGTGATCTCTATTTTGTTATAGTTAATTAACGACTAATGATGTGTCCTTACATTTATAAAGTTGGCTCAAATTTATTCTACAAAATTTGGCACCATTTTTCAAATTCTCTCCATACCATTTTCGATATGACGTTGACAAAAAATACATTTAAAAATGGATTAGTTTGAATGAATCAAATGTACGCACACATACTAAAAATAGTATCATGTCGCAAATAAAAATAATATTTGCATACGTAGATTGTGAAAAAACGATTTGGTCAAAAAATATGGGTGTGATCAAAATGAAAGTCGTATACTTTGGATCATGTTGTGACTAAAAAGTCATTATTTGGATATATCCATTGTGTAAAGTAGTAAATCCGTTTTAAAAAAATAATAATACTAATAAATAAATAAATAAAATTAAAAAAAAATAATAAAATAAAAAAAATAAAAAAATAAATGATTGACGTATTTTAAATTATTGCCTTTAACTTTAATGATTTCACATAGAGTTATAGACGCTTTTTACATTTTAATATATTATCCAATATATAATTTTGCTCGTTTATTAATTAAAGAAACCTAGCTAACATAGTACTGAAATAAAATACCAATATTAGTGTCAGTTGTAATAAAGTTGATGAAATTAGACAATTAGTTCAAATGTTTACCAGTGTTGGTTTTCTATGGTTGTGCATGAAGATTGAGAATTTTATATTTAGACGATTTCTTATTTTAGAAAGGTAATGCTAATCCAGTTTGTGGTATAAAATAATCAAATTTTTTTCACACATTATACTATCTATATCACAAACTTTAAAAGGATCATACAAGATCGCGAGAAGCAAAGTGAGGTGGGATAAGTATTCCGTAAAGCATGGAGTATATAAAGTTGCTATTTTTAGATATTATTAATAGCATCGACAATAACACAATGATCTTGGAAATTTCTTTTCCTCAATTGTTCATAGCATATTTTTTAAAGATACTTAAGATCATGTGTGATGGTCGGTCTCTTGATCAATCGACTCTTTTTTGAGACGCGTTCCAACCACTCAACTGTCCAAGGGGACGCGTCCTAGGCAAGGAAAAAAAAGAAGTCGGTCACGTATTTAATCGGTCTCTTTATTATACTAAGGGAGTCATAAAATTGTGTAATTGTTGCGTTGTTTGAATACCCTTTGACTGAACTTTTGCAATTGTTGTGTCGCCGTTCTAAAAAAAAGAGAGAAAGTTATGTAACAGTGGTGTCCTTGCTATTTTTAAATAGCGGTTATCATTACAATCAGCCTAAATTAATGGAGATGCACTCGTTACGGCAACACGTAAAAGAAGCTAAAAGACCAACATCAAACAATGTTTGATCTTTCAGCGACATTTAAAAACACCGAAGCAATCGTATCGCCGATGCATTGTCCATCATGTTTTACATGAATAAATGTTACCATCTACCCTCTATTCCAAACAATGGTTAATTCGTAAGTAACATTCAACGACTATACTTCTAAGATAATATTGTTATTCACCAACAACAACTAACATTGTTTGAAGCAAGGTTTTCAAGATCGGGATGCTACATAAGATCATTTTCGTCTTTGCAACATCGTGATCGTAAAATCGGATCGGGATCTTAAAATCATACTATAATGCTATTTTTTAATGATCTTTGTAATATTATTCAAATTTATAAATTATTATATATTATAAACATGAAATTATATTAATATTTCATGAAAATGTTGTCATAAATTATGAATATGGAATATTTAATAAGAATCACCTATTGTTTTTTAAATTATATAAAACCATAAACCATAAATTTGTAGTTTTTTAGTTTGCGGTTTGAGAAAAGTAAAATCGGATCGGAGTAGATCTTAAGATCCTATAGTTAAGATCGGGATCATATAAGATCTTAAGCTTGTTAAGATCCTACATAGGATGCGAATCGTTTTTGCTTCGTAAAATCGTAAGATTCTAAGATTAGGATCGGGATCTTAACAACTATGGTTTGAAGTATAGAAAAATGACGTAACTCAGCATGAGGTGGAGTTGGAAATGGATAAATATTAACGGTGAAATGGATAACATGAAAGATGTTATTAATGGATCGTCGGTGGCTAGAAATCAGGGAAACGCGTGATTGTAATAAACTTTTCGTCACTTTTACAGCAAATCCCTTCACGAGCTTGAAAAACCTTTATACTGTAGTGTTACGTGTAATAAAGAAGTGGTAGAACTTGGATTTAGCTTAATGTTTATCTTAGAAAAGTTTCTATTTGTGGTACATTCTCTTAATAAGCCACGTCATGCACACGAGTTGGTAAACTTCCTTAACGGCTACAAGATTATCCACAGATTATTAACTTTGAAATATGTTGCTTCTTGAATAAAGTAGTGTTGAAAAAAAGCGTATAAACCACCGATCTTTTTAATTTGTGTAAATCAGTCAAACAAATCGGTTAATAATTGTCGACGATGTTCTACGATGGTCAAACTTGTCGAAAACCTGTAAATCTTGCCGAAAATACTTAAAACTCGTCGTAAACTTGTTTTAATCACTTATAGTCTTTTTTTTTTTTTTTTTTGGTAAAAGGTCAAAACGACCCGGTAAATGTATTACTCCAAAAAACATTTAAGTACAAAGGATATGAGTGAAGTCTCATATCTCAGCCCGTTACATAGGCGAAAAAGCTTACATAACAAGATAGAATATGGTTGAAGAACAATATTTACCTCAAGCTAAGCAGCTTGAAAAACAACTAAGACTAGTGCTTATGACATGCCATAGCACTTACAACTCTAGAAACAAAAGATGCACCTAGATTAAAATAACAAGAGAAAAAAGCTAACCAGCAGCTACCGTGAAAGATGAACTTGCACCTGTATTTGGATTCGTAAATAGGTTAACCGATTCATCATGCTCATTTGCAATATGTTCTCCATCTTCATCTTCAGCATTCACTAATGCAACATACGAATTAGATGTAGTAATATTACCTTCCTTAGAGGTAGAACCAATAGACTTCAACATAAACGGCGATTTAGATGCATTACCCATAGTAGTAGCTCCCTTCTTAGGTTCACTAGTTGCCGCCTTCGAAGCATATCTGACATTCTATTTAACCGATGGACCAACAAACTGATTTTCATTAGTAGACTTGGGTTTACCCTTCTTCTTTTTCTTACCCACCGTTTGAAAACCATCATTATTCAGGACATTGATCATGTGAAGTAGGAACAATAGTTGGACTCACCACCTGTTTAGGACATTGATCATGAATATGACCAAATATCTTGCATATATTACATCTGGGAGGCCTCCATTCATATTCAACATGGATAGTCTCTTTAGTAAAAGACTCCCCATAAAGTGAAGGAAAACCAATAGTAACACCCTCCACAAGATCAGCCTCAGAATTAACCTCAATAAGACATCTAGCAAAACTACTTCTACCCCACGAATCCTTACACATAGAGCTCGTGTAAGAATCAAGCATAACAGGTTTTCCAATGAATCTAGCAATCAAACTAATACCATCCTCTTCAAAAACTTGAATAGGAACATCATGCAATTTAACCCATATCGGAATGTGAGTCAGTTCTTCCTTATGCAAACAAGTATCCGTAGACCATTTCTTGAGAATTATTGGATCTTTGCGTATCATCCAAGGGCCACCTTCCAAAATAGCTTCTAATCCAGCCCGTGTATCAAATTTGAAGAAAAAGAAGCCTTTGAAATTCATCGATCATAATCCTTTTCAGGCTATGTTTCGCCCAGTTATTTCTAGCAAAGTACTCAACAACTAGAAACGCCATCCTCTTTCCAATAAAATAGTCATACAAAGTGTGTTCCAACCGTGAACTAACATTTTCAACTACTTTACGGGGAATAGAGATGTTAACACCTTCAAATACGGGTTCGGCAACTAGGGGATGAAAATTAGTATCAATTTTAGGATGGTCATCCCTCAAACCCACAGCTCCAGCATAGGATGTAGCATTGATGTCCACAGCTTGGACAATAGGAGACTCATAAGGAGATTTAGGGGTCGAAGATTTAGTATTTGTTTCAGCCTTAAAAGCCTCCCACAAACCATCCACAGCAGCCATAACTATTGTTCGAACATCACTTTCTAATTCAGCCCACATCGGATATTTACTCTCTTCGACACCCTTAGTGAAATCATCAATATCCTTTAGAGTTTTAATCAACACACCAAACATAGCATCAATAAAGTCATGCTTAATCAACACTCCACACCAGTAACCTCAAATTGTAAGACTTGATCAGGCTTACTTCCAGTATCCAAGCTTGCCATCTTAGACGTGAAGTTGTTGAAAATTGAGTTAATATCCTCCTCTCCCCCAACACTTGGTGAAACACGAACACCATCACCTTCGGGTTGGTTTGCATTAACACGTTGTGTGATCGATTCATCAAAATGAGGGGTAGAAGAAGTCACAATGTTAACATTCACATTACCATCAGAAGATTCAGTAACATACGTATCAGAATTCACCGAAGGATCAATCAGAACTCTAGTCGCCTTATTAGGACGGGAAACACCGACGTTACCCTCTATACTCTTCAAACGAGCGTTCCTTTCACCAATCTTAGTAGCAACTGAGTGTAATAGCTCAGCGTTCCTCTCTCCCAAACCTTCCATCGCAAACAAAAAACCCTAAAAACCAAACATAACCAGGAAAGCCAGAAGCTATCGTCCTACTTCACAAACCGTGTAAAACCCTAGTAAGGCCTAGGGTTTATAAACAATAAAGGACATAAAGACTAACCCATAATATGATGATGTTTCAATCGGTATCAGATTGTTAAAAAATCAAATAAACCAACAAACAACAAACCCAAACAGGCGATTTAATGAGGTAATGATTGTAGCAATAATAACAACCCCAAACGTGCGATCGCTACAAACCCTTGAAGAAAATAACTTGAGTTAAGTCTTCGAGTGCCTCTTCTGGAATAACCTTCTTATTTATGCAGCATGTTGATGCTCCGGTATCTATTATTGCAGTTAGACTCCTGCGAATTAAAAAACCTAAAAAACGATTAAACCAAAAAACTGAAACCCTAAAAATTTGAAATCAACCCACAACCAGAACAAGAGCAGACGAATGAATGATCAAGCAATGGAAAGAATTGATAAACGATTAGTAGAGAATTAATTATTAGAAGAATCGATTTAAGTTTAGGAGTGGATCGCAAATTTTCGCCAGAGCAAGGGAAGGGAGAGTGTTTACTTATAGTCGTTTTTTATATCTATTATGAGTTGTTTTTCAAGGAAAATCTTGTCGGGAATACCCAAAACTCGCTTGAAATACCTAAAACTTGCAGGAAATGCAAATCTGATTAATCACCGATTAATTTTAACTAGACCGATTACATGCTATAACATCGATTCGGATTTTTGCAAAATAAAGATACGTTCATTCTTAGAATTTATCGTCAATAAGTGATTATTTGTACATAGCACAACCTTTCAGTTCACACGGTAAAATGGGTAAAAAAAATTTTAACTATAATGCCAGTACCTTAAGATAGCCGTAGTTATACACTGCCACACATTATTTTAGTACAACAGGAACATATACGATATGGAGTAAGACGTACGTAATAAACTTTGGGTTATGCCCACCAGTTTTAACCATGTGCTGATTCGCTTGTTTACAACTTGCATATATAATGTTTATCGAACTTTAGGTAAACTATTAATTGTCCCCAAGTTAAATGTTTATAAAAATGGGTTGACCCATTAATTAGATACCTAACATTGCGACTTAACTTCACTAAAATATGCATGCTACCAAATTGTTGAAATTTAATAAATTATACGTTTGATGTCTTTGCTCGCATCACACCTGGCCTAAAGTCTTAATTTTAGCTATTTTGGTTTTGTTTTTGTCTAGCTAAGAATTATTTTAAGATGAAAGAAATATTTAATAAAAGATGAGAAAAAATTGAAGGATATGTTATAGGAGATGATTTGCACACATAAATTTTTGATTTGCACATATAAATTCTCGAATGTACAATCAGTTAAAGTGTAATATACACACAATACAACCGTTTAATGCATAACTTCGTATGTTCAAATCAAAAGATTGAGTGTGTAAATTATTTTCCGTATATTATAGTTTGTCGGTAAATAAGGAAAGTCCAAAGTTATTTATTGAAATCATGAGTGTGACACTTGTGAAAATTGAATGAAGGCAAAAAGATCATGAGTGGTGACTTGCCCAAACCATAGACATAAAAGATGGGCCATCAAACAATTTAGAGGTGGAGCTCGTATGGTCTACCTAATGGCTCCAACCATACTCCTCGCAATGTCGTAATCTTTAAATCAAGGTTCAAGTGGGCATGTAAACATGTTGCAATTTCCACCATCACATGTGTTGTTGTCACCTTGATCTCATCTTTTTGCATAGCGGGAAAAGACCGCTAGTTGCAAACTTACATTAGTTATTTACTTTTGTTTTCATAGTTATTGCGTAGTTAGTTGAGATGTTGAAATACCATAAAAACAATAAATTCGATCACAACTTCTGTCTAATAACGTCACTGGGACAAGTAATCATTGCATAGGGCCAGATCTTTACGGAAAAGTCAAGTTGGCATTCCGGTTAGGGGTGTATGAGGTCATTGTGTTTTCGCCGATTTACACATTTTAGATAAAAACAAAAATTATTATTGCAAGTAATTGAGAGATAACTTTACCTCATTCTATACCTTGAGAGATAAGTTTACTTCATTCTATACCTTTTTTTTTTTTTTTTTTTTTTTTTTTTTTTTTTTTTTGAACTATTACTTCATTCTATACCTAAATCATACGATATTTGATATTCAGAGATATATTTTATCTCACCTTATAATAACATTTAATATTGACGATACTACGGTGCTATGTTAAGACAAACTAGTTATATCAATCAGTCAATCACTACTTTTATTTTTAAAAACACGTTAAAGATCAAACAAATACACAGTTGGCTTGATAAGGTACTATGCTATTGATTCTTCGACATTGGGTTCCACCATTAATAAGGTGAAGTGGAATAAAACTCTCCCTATCAAGATAAACATCCACTCGCGGAGGTTGCGCAAAGACGATTGTCTACTCGCTCGAACTTGGATGCTCGTGGGATTGATATAGATTCTCTTAGCCGGCACCCATAGACCACAAGCATTTTTCACCAATATAACCTTTTGAGAATAGTTGCAATAGTCGTTTACTTGGACTTCTTTGGTCTTTGTATTGAGGCCAGTCAACCAAGTTGGAGGGTCATACTAACCGGACGGGGTCTATGCCCCTTTTTGCTGCAGCTAGGCCTTAGGGAGTACTTTTTTATTTTTTATAAAAAATAAAAAAAGTCCTAAAAGTTATAAAAAAATAAAAAAATTAATTTCGAAATAAAAAAAAATATTTTTCTAAAAAAATTAAAAAAATATATATATTTTTCTAAAAAAATTATTTTTCTAAAAAATAAATGGAAAAAAAAATTTTAATTTCGAAATAAAAAAAATATTTTTCTAAAAAAAATTATTTTTCTAAATTATTATACAGACAAAACATTGTAAATGATTACTGGTTTATGTTGTAAATTATTATACAGACAAAACATTGTAAATAATCATACGTTTGCTTAGTTATGTAAATATGTAAATAATTTGTTTGTTAAGAATACATTTCTTATAATTTTCTTAACATGTATCAGCCAGGTACAGATGAATAATCTTCATACGTAGTAGATGTTGTAATTTTTAAATAACGTGTTAATGTTTTTGTTTAATTGAATAATAACAGTTGTTGTAGAGTGATATTCTAACCCTCTCTAAAAGGCAGGCGTACCTTTTTGTCCTTTTTTTTTTTTTTTTTTTTTTTTTTTAATTTTGTATTTTGTGTAATGTATTTTATTTTGTTTAATGTATTTTGTGTAATGTTTTTTTTTGTTTATTTGTTACGTTTATATAATTAACGTCTAATTTGTTTTTTTCAATTAACAACAACAACAATAGCACGTTAAACGTTATCACATTAAACAACTACAACAACAACTGTTATTATTCAATTAAAAAAAATTTAACACGTTATTTAAAAATAACAACATCTACTACGTATGAAGATTATTCATCTGTACCTGGCTGTTACATGTTAAGAAAATTATAAGAAATGTATTCTTAACAAACAAATTATTTACATATTTACATAACTAAGCAAACGTATGATTATTTACAATGTTTTGTCTGTATAATAATTTACAACATAAATCAGTAATCATTTACAATGTTCTGTCTGTATAATAATTTAGAAAAATATTTTTTTTTATTTCGAAATTAAAATTTTTTTCCATTTATTTTTTAGAAAAATAATTTTTTTAGAAAAATATATATTTTTTAATTTTTTTAGAAAAATATATTTTTTTTATTTCTTATAACTTTTACAACTTTTTTTATTTTTTATAACTTTTACAACTTTGTTATGACAATGTATTTTTTTTTTTTTTTTTTTATAACTTTTACAACTTTTTTTATTTATTATAACTTTTACAAATTTTTTTATTTTCGAAATAAAAAAAAAATTCTAAAAAAAATTAAAAAAAAAAAATTCTAAAAAAAACTATTTTTCTAAAAAAAATTATTTCAGATAAAATAAATGGAAAAAAAATTTGGAAATAAAAAAAATTATTTTTCTAATAAAAATAGCAGTTGTTTTTGTAGTTGTTTAATATATTAACGTTAACGTGTTATTGTTTAATATGTTAATTAAATAGAAAACGTCAACGAATACATTAGTTGTAATGGTTAACATTACATGTTCAAATAAAACAATTACATACAAAATAAACATAAATTAATTTTTTTTATCTCGAAATTAAATTTTTTTTCAAATAATTTTTTTTTAGAAAATTTTTTCTGAAATTTTTTTTTTTAGAAAAATATATTTTTTTTTATTTCAAAATTATTTATCGAAATTAAGTGGAAGCCCAATTATATATATATTTTTTTTTTCGAAATTATTTATCGAACTTAAGTGGAAGCCCAATTAAAGCCCGAAAATAAAGCTCAAATATTATCGCAAGTTTAGCCCAAGATGCAAAATGAGGACTAAGAATGAAGTCAGGGGTGTAAAATAGCAACTTGCACCAAACTTTTAATTAAATCACATTCTAGAAGGTGTGGGTCCCATCACCAAATGCATGAAATGGAAATTTACAATGCCTGCGATAAAAGACAAGGGACTGCAATATTCTTTGCTGCTACTCCCACTCACTGACGCACTAGACAAAAAAGTACTCCCTAAGGCCTAGCTGCAGCAAAAAGGAAGGGTCATACTGAAAAGTGTTGGGTTCGTAAAACACCCAATTATCTTAAACAGGATTTGAACACAAATTAAGCTAAGTGTTTGCTAAACCGAGAACAATTCAAGTCACTGAGAGAACAGCCTCTCAGTGAGTCATCTTCAGGATGCTTAAGGCAAATTCAAATAGAAGGATTCACTACGCAGGAAGGCGGTACTCCCTGAAGTAGCACTTAAGCCAAAGAAGAAGATGATGGTTCAGTGAGTGTTGGACAAGAACTCACTGAACCCCAGTCTCCTCAACAACAATGAAGTAATTATGAAAGATTACTGAGAAGCGTGTCCTGAAGAACTAAGTGCCTGAGAAGTAAGGCAGAAATATCTAGGAAGGATTTAAGATAAGATCAAATCTTATCTTGTCAGGAAGAAATCCTTCCTAAGACGGCTTAAAGTCTTGGAGTGTCAGACCAACCACTTCTAAAGACTTAATAAGCCATTTCTATTGGTTCTTGGAAATGACAATTACTGTTGTAATTATCAGACACGCTTGCTCAACAACTTGTAATATTTTAATTACTTTTACTCAGATTACTTGTGTATAAATAGATTAAGAAGGAGAGAAGTTGTGTGTGTGTTTTGTACAATTAAAGCTTAGACTTTTGCAAAACAACTTCTCTTCTACAAAGAGTAACGTATCCCTGAGATTGCTCAGTGAGGTCGCATTGTTACCACTCAAGCAAAACTTGAGTTTAGATAGGAGACACCACCATACCTTGTCTATTCAATCCCAAGTGTTTGTTCCGCAAAACACTTGGGTATAGATTCTTTGATTCATTTCTAATAAGAATTTAAACGTTGAAAATTATATTGAGTTTTCTATATTCACGTTTTATAACTGTTAGAATTAATCATAAACATTGTATTAGTCATTAACACAAATAGATTAACTTTCTAGTTAACTCTTAACGTGTAAAGAGACCAACACATACTAACCGGACGGGGTCTATGCCCCTTTTTGCTGCAGCTAGGCCTTAGGGAGTACTTTTTTGTCTAGTGCGTCAGTGAGTGGGAGTAGCAGCAAAGAATATTGCAGTCCCTTGTCTCTTATCGCAGTTATTGTAAATTTCCATTTCATGCATTTGGTGATGGGACCCACACCTTCTAGAATGTGATTTAATTAAAAGTTTGGTGCAAGTTGCTATTTTACACCCCTGACTTCATTCTTAGTCCTCATTTTGCATCTTGGGCTAAACTTGCGATAATATTTGAGCTTTATTTTCGGGCTTTAATTGGGCTTCCACTTAAGTTCGATAAATAATTTCGAAATAAAAAAAAAAATCGAATTGGGCTTACACTTAATTTCGAAATAATTAAAAAAAAAATAATTTTCTAAAAAAAAAATTTCAGAAAAAAATTTCTAAAAAAAAATTATTTGAAAAAAAATTTAATTTCGAGATAAAAAAAATTAATTTATGTTTATTTTGTGTAATGTTTTTTTGTACACGTTAACGTTAACACATTAAACAACTAAAATGTATTCGTCTGACGTGTTTCTATTTAATTAACATATTAAACAATAACACGTTAACGTTAACATATTAAACAACTACAAAAACAACTGTTATTTTTATTAGAAAAATAATTTTTTTATAAAAATAATTTTTTTTAGAAAAATAGTTTAATTTAGAAATTTTTTTTTAATTTTTTTTAGAATTTTTTTTTATTTCGAAAATAAAAAAATTTGTAAAAGTTATAAAAAATAAAAAAAGGTTGTAATAGTTATAAAAAATAAAAAATAAAAAAATGCATTGTCATAACAAAGTTGGAATATCACTTTTAGGGTTAGAATATCACTTTTAAGGAGGGTCAATATATCCCTGCCCCAAGTTGGAATATGGCTGTGATTGTTTATGTCATAGACTACTGGCCTTATTTTTCAGAAAAGCTGTTTGATATTATCTTTATTTGAATCTCATATTACTAGTCATTTTAGCATTTATTGTCTATTGAAACAAATTAAGGGGTTGTTTACTTTCTGCTTAATGTCCTGTTTGGTAACAAAACTGGCTTGAAACAGGAAACTTTGGTGTTTCTTTTTAACTTATTGCAAAAGAGAATCCTTAATGTGAAAGGGGGCAAAATTTGATGCTGTTTCTATCCAGGACGTCTTAATACGAATTTTTTCCCGAACTAGTGTAGGTGGAAAAAATAAATTTGAAAAATTTAGAAAACTTCGAAAAAATTTATAAAAATTCAAAAAATTCGAAAAATTTATAAAAATTCGAAAAATTTATGAAAATTCGAAAAAATTTATAAAAATTTTAAAAAAATTCGAAAAATATTAAAAATTCAAAAAAAATATAAAAATTCAAAAAAATTTATAAAAATTCGAAAAATTGATAAAAAATCAAAAAATTCGAAAATTTTATAAAAAATTTATAAAAATTCAAAAAATTCGAAAATTTTATAAAAAATTTATAAAAATTCAAAAAAACTTATAAAAAATTTGAATTTTTTAAATTTTTTTTCGAATTTTTATAATTTTTTTGAATTTTTAAAAAATTATAAATTTTTATGAATTTTTTGAATTTTTTAAAAATTTTAATAAGTTTTTTCGAATTTTTATAATTTTTTATAAAATTTTTGAATTTTTTGAATTTTTATAAATTTTTTGAATTTTTAAAAATTTTCGAATTTTTTATAAATTTTTATAAATTTTTTCGAATTTTCATAAATTTTTCGAATTTTTATAAATTTTTTCCACCTACACTAGTTCGGGAAAAAACTCGTATTAAGATGGTCAATTAAGCATAAAAAAGAAACAACATATATCCACACAGACACTAACTAGAGACAGAACACATATATACACACAGACACTAACTAAAAACAGGAATAAAAAGAAACAGCCCCTTAAGTCATATTTCCATAATGGGCCACAAATACATAAGATAATGGTTGTGGACATATTTGATTTGAGATAGAGATACGATAAGGCTGGATGCAGTAATAGGACTCGACCGATTGATTGAGTCGATCGCTATTCAATCTCCTTACTGGGGCACTTGATCAATCCCTCTTTTTTTGTGGATGAGGGTTGCCACTGCGATCTAGATCACCCCTTATATATATATTATTTTTTTTATTTTTTTTTTGTGTGTGTCGAAAATTTATTTTTGTAGGGTATGTTTTTTGTAGTGTAGGTCGCGTTACTGGGGCACCCAATCGCATGAAGGTCGCTGGAGAGAGAAAGCTGACGTGGCAGAGAAAATGAGAAGGATTGACCCTCCTTACTGCATCCAGCCTAATGATGAGCGATATTGGTCTATTTTTCCATTGCTAACCCCCCACATGCGTTCACTTTGGTGCCCATCATTACTTATAAGATTTATGGTTCTTAAAAAAGCTACAACCCACCTTAATCACTTTACTACAACTTAATAGGTTGCTTTAAACTACTATCTAAATTCCTAATGATTAAATAAGATGTTGACATAAATAATGCCTAAAAACATTATCAATATTTATTCATATCTCTATGTTTTGATGATCACAAAATGTAAACTCATTAAAACATAAACTTATCAAATAAACAAGTATTTAGTTGTAAATATTCATTTCTACAACTTAATCACTTAAGGTATGAATAAACAAGTGCTTAATGCATTATATGATCAAAGGAACATTTTCTTAATAACTAGATTTTTTATAAAACATCAAAAACATTTTATATATTTCTAAAAAACATTTTTGGTATTAAATAAAAATGTTTAATCTTTTATAAAAATATGAATTCAAATTTTTAACCAAAATCAGTTAAAATGTTCCAAAAAAACCTTTCCCACAAAAGGACAAAATTGGCCAACGTTCAGTAGGGGCGGCCCCCTTAATTTTACTAGGCGGCCCCCTTAATAATTAAGGGGACCGCCCCCGCTCCAGTAGGCTCCAGCTGTCCAGATTTTTCCCTATAAATACCAGCCTTCCCCTGGATTTTTACTCAACCTTTTGCACTAAAACTTTCTGTTGTAGATCTCATTTCATATCTTAAATAAACCTTTGATCATGTAATCTTAAGCATTGGTTTCCAAGTGATCCAAGCTTCCACCATCCAAGTGCAAAAGAAGAATACTTCTATCAATCAAGATTAGAAGTATTACAACTTAGTATCATTTTGTTACTTAAGTTGTGTGTTTAACAAATGTTGTAAATCATTCATTCATTTGTATGTAAGGTGTGTGTTGTAGATTAGTGTTGTGTGTAAGTAGTGAAGATGTTGTATAAGTAGTTGTGGTATAGAAGTTGTGAGGTCAAAGTGTAGAAGTCGTGAAGCCGTGGTGTAGAAGTTGTGAAGCCGTAGCTTAGAAGACATGAAGTCCTTGTGTTGAAGTCATGAAGCCGTAGCATAGAAGCTGTGAAGCGGTAGTGTTAAAGTTGTGAAGTCCTAGTCGTGAAGTTCTTGTGTTGAAGTCGTGAAGCTATAGCATAGAAGCTGTGTAGCGGTCGTGTTGAAGCAATGAAGTCCTAGTTGTGAAGTCCTAGTTGTGAAGTCCTAGTGTTGAAGTCGTGAAGCCATAGCATAGAAGTTGTGTAGCGGTCGTGTTGAAGCCGTGAAGTCCTAGTGTTGAAGTCGTGAAGCCGTAGCATGGAGGTTGTGTAGCGGACATGTTGAAGTCGTGAAGTCTTAGTCATGAAGACATAGTGTTGAAGTCGTGAAGCCGCATCATAGAGGTTGTGTAGCGGTCGTGTTGAAGTCGTGAAGAAGTCGTGAAGCAGTCGTGAAGCCGTTGTGAAGTAGTCGTGAATAAGTTGTGAAGAAGTTGTGTTGTGAAGTTGTGAGATTGGTTCTAGCTACGATTAGAACTCAACATTTAGCTTTGTGTCGTTAAACCCGTGTAAGCCAAAGTTGTGTACGGTTTTCTCCGCCATAAGGGAGCTTATTGAAGTTGTGAAGAAAACTCTCGAGCAAGGTGTGCTCGGGGAGTGGAGTAGGGCAAGGAAGGTGTCCTTGTAGCCGAACCACTATAAATCTCTCGTGTCTCGGTTAGATCTTTCCATACCTTATTTATTTCTTTACTTGCATCGTCATTACTTTCATACACATAGGTTTATATAATTGCTAGTATTAATTAGAGGTCGACTTCACATAAAGATCAATTTGAAAATCCATTCAAGAAACCAAAACTTTTACAATCAATTTAAAAGAATACATATATAACTAATAATAAGGTTCAAGTTTTATTTTTCATGCAAACTTGAATATAAGTGTTTTAAAAATAAACAAAGGTTTTTATAATAAAATTAAAAAGACATAAAACTATTCAACCCCCCCCCCCTTCTAGTTTTTCACAATTGGTATCAAGAGCCACGTCAATCAAGATATTTAAAATATATTGTATTTTAAAACTTGAATCGATCTATGGAATTCAAAAAATATCTAGAAGGGGAATCTTTGCTAAAACCACCACTATTTGAAAACTATACTTTTCTTGAATGGAAAAATAAATTTGAAACTTATGTGAAATCAATTGATCTAGATCTTTGGCATGTCATTTCGATTGGTGATTTTGAAAGTCAAACAAAAACATATTTTGAAAGTTAAACAAAAACATATTTTGTAAGTTAAACAAAAACTGATTTTGAAAATCAAACAAAAACGGATTTTGAAAGTCAAATTGATTATTTGAAAACGAAGAATGAAATAAATAATAAAGCTAAAATAATTATTTATAAAACCTTGCCGAAAGTTGAATATGAATGAATATTCTTCTATAAAACGGCAAATGATATTTGGAAAAATTTCTTAAACTTTCATCAAGAAAATGTCAAGCCAAAGATACGGATTTTGATCTTGTACATGAATTAGTTATCTTAGAAAATTTAATAGATAAACATGTAGATAAAATAGATACATGTGCTACTAGTTCAAATGTTGTTAATGTAGGTGTTAGCGACGAAGACTACATGAATCAACTCAAAAAGTGAACTCAATCCAAGATCATGGAGTGACACAGACGAAGGAGAAGATCATCATCCGACTCACCTATCATTCACACGTCGATCATCATCTGAGACATTACGAAGAAAAGCTAGGACGTGAGGTAAGTTCTCTTTTTAAATTTCTTAAGAAATTACTTCATGCATATAATCTTATTAATGTCTTAGGATACGCTTAGTCTGATAGGTTGCCTTGCCTTTACACTTTAATTATATTCGTTCTGTGGCTTAATGAACTAGAAACTCTTTAGTTAGCCCCCCTAAGTATTAGTAAACCAAGCAATCTTCATATTTGGTACTCTTTGATAGGTAAATTTAAGAACTTAATTTCTTCTAAAAAGAGAATGACTACTGGAGAATCTATTGACTAGAAACTTAATTTGACCTAACGGTTGAATTGCTTCTATGTGAGAAGTTGGGTGTGTGTAACCCGTAAAAACGGTCGTGTTTAGCCTGAATAAAGCACCACTAGTAATAGTCTCATACTCATTCTCCAACTTGAATACATTATTCTTCCTAAATATACCTAACAATAGTTTACTGTTATGAACTTTGCTTTTCACTAAAGCTTTTCATTCCTAGATGTATGTCATCCTGCATATATAAAATTTCTAGATGTTTACTTGCTCCTATGTGATTTGACTGCATGCCTTCGTAATTATTTGTTTAGTTGAATGCATTGTCATTATAATAGCTTTTGTTTTTCTCTAACTACTCTGACATGATGTATTTTTGTATTTAGTCATAATACATGCGTAAATGTCATAGGATATTTAGAAAGAGGTAGCATGTGACAATAGACTTGAGCATGAGATCTTTTATAAACCATTATTTTTTAAACCTATAATTAATGGGACTTATTTTTAAATTTGCAAAAACTTCACATTTTGGAAAAATAATTTTTCAGAAGATTATGACACATTTCTATTTTACATGTTTCACCATCCTACCTTTCTTCCAAACTTGTGTCCATAATTACGTATTTATCAAAACCAAAGATTGGAAAAATATGTTTTCTTTCCTCATAAAAACATTTTGAAATAAAACCAAAACTATTTCATTAAAATATTTTTCACATCCACATAAAAACCCACTTTCAAACATTGTTGAATAATGCCAAAAGCATTTCTTTAAATCATGCATGGTGATCTCATATCTGTCATCTATATTTATGTATGTGACATTTATAAGTGAACTAAATTTGAAAATAACCATAATTTATTCACTAAGACCTCACTTGGTACAAGTCTAGAAGTCCATGCTATCACAACTCTACATTCCCATGCACATAGATATTCATTAGGATTATTTAACTAGCCTTTTAATCTTCCTAAGTATGATACTATGAATTACTTGGTGCTATGTATTATCTTCTTGTCTAATATATGTATATACATGTTATATGCTTAATGAGTAGTTTGCATGTTAGATAAAGCTGCTTAAATAAATATGCTTAGCATATATGAGTTATTAAATCCTAAATTGCCTTGAAAGAAGTTGGACTTGCTTGAAACTAAACCCAAAAACACAACCTTTTCTACAAATTTATGCCAAAAACCCATTTCCAGTAATCTGGAAGTCAGCAGATGGGCGGCCCCCTTAAATACCCAGGCGGCCCCCTTAAAATTAAGGGGACCGGCCCCTATTTAAGGGGACCGGCCATCTGGAGTGACGGATTACTGATTTCTTTTTCAATTTCCAACCCATTTTATCCTATACTTTCCAAAATTCACAAACACATTTTGTCACAAACCACCCTCCAAAATTTACCTTCCACAATCACATCATCACTACACCATAAATACCCATTTGGAGGAGGAAGCTTGACATTTGCCATAACCCAACAAATGATGTTGTTCAAACTCAACCAACACCTAAACCTCATCCTAATGAACCCTTTCACACACATAACCAATCATCCATATGTCCACCTTCATTCACTCATAATTACCCAAGTTCACAAATGTCTCCACCACCAAAAGTGTCACCACCACTTCCACCAAATAAAAACCACTCTCCATCATCATCACCTTCCACTCAACACTTGAAGTTCATTGAAGAACTCAAGGAAGCCCATGAGCTTAATGCTCTCCTTGCTTTGCACCTTGCTCAAAGCAACTTAAACCCATCACCATCCATATCACCATCATTACCATCATCACCACATCACTTAAGTCAAAGGAAGAATGGTGGTAAATGGAATAAGTAATGAGGATAGTGAGCTGAGAATATTGAAGGCCCTAAATGTTAATCAGGTTGAGGATGAGGGAGATTTATGTAAAGATAAGAATGGAAAGTCTTTAAGTATGGAAGAGAATATAGTCAAAGAAAATGAAGATGTTGATATTTTCATTCTATGGCAGAAGCAGGAGGAAATGGTTGATATGTTTGTGAATGATAAGAGGAGTCCCACTGATGAAGAATTAGAAACTTAGGCTCGATATATGTATGAGTGGTACAAGGAGAAGTGGGAAGCAAAATGGAAAAGTAAATGCCCCATTGTAGGAAGATCTAAATGGCTAAAGGATTGATTAAGTAGTGAATACGGAGGTTTAGACACTGTTAGTTCTGTCTATATGATTTTTCATGTTTGTATGTCTTTGTATGTTGTTGGTCTGTATGTTTTAGCTCTAAGATCAGTAGCTTTGGTGTTCCTTAGCTCTGATTTTGTATTGTAATTGTGTTGGAGCTTAATATAATTCACCTTTTGCACCAAAAAAAAAAAAAAAAAAAAAAAAACCATCATTACCATCATCACCATCCATCTCACCATCATTACCATCATCACCACATCACTTGAGTCAAATTGAGAAACATGTCAACAATAGTCCTTGTTGCATCTTTCTCCAAAATCAAACCATCACCTTAAATGAGCGTCTCACTTGGATTGAGTATCTTCTCACTAGATCTAATCCAACACCACCACTTGAACAACATCAGAACCCTCATTCAACATGGTCAAGTCCAAGCTCTCCACCTCCAATTCCTCTATCAACACTCTCTCCAACATCCATACACCCAAACTTACAACCCCATTAATCCAACATTTTTTACCCCCTCTTTACCATCATCCATCCAAAATAATCCAAATTTTCATGTCTCAAGCAAGTCCAATGGATCTCTTAGGCAATTTAAAATTTTCTACTTATTGCATGCTATAAGCAAAATATGTGTTGTATCAATAATTATGTTTTTAACATAATTATTTTCAACTAGTGAATGCTTTATTTCTTGTCTTTAATATATGATTGTTATGCTTATTGCTTGTATACTTGATATCATGATATATATACATACTTGATGATTAATAACATGCTTATTCCGTAATATGTTTTAAATGTATGCATGCGTAATTAACATGTTTATGTCACTATTTAATCATTCTTGATGTACATGATTCAAATGGAGCTTGCTGCAAAAACACCCTAAAAATGACCCTTTTCTAGAAATTTTTCAAATTTGGTCGCCTGGGAAAACACCAGATGGGCGGCCCCCTTAATTCCCTAGGCGGTCCCCTTAATTTTAAGGGGGCCGGCCTACAATTAAGGGGACTGGCCATCTGGGCAGTAAAATTTACTGTTTTCTTTTGCATCTTGCGACCCCTTTTATCTAGCCCAAACCTTACCTAAATCAACCATCACCTCCATCATACACCCATTTTCATTCACCATGCTATCACCAAAATCATCTCTAAGACACCAAAACTCCATCACCACCACCTCAATGTTAATCCCCAAGTGCACCAAATACACCATCAAAAACACCCTTCACTCATGACACAACATCTTCATCCATATCTTCCACTTCATCCATCAATAACTACATCAACTCACACCTTTCATCACCACCATCAAGAGCATCAACTCCACCTCCTACTCAAGAACCTCCATTCACCCAACTTGTCATTTCCATATCACCAATAACACCTCTTGATGCTCATTTCTCATCATCACCAATACCACCACATCCACAACCGAACCATCATCTTTGGTCTTAGAGATGAGATACACTACATGTTTTCATCCCTTGAACACATGCTTAACAACCAACCTCCACCACAACCTCCATCATTTTCACCCACTACACTACCACCACCTTCATTTCTCATCATCACCAATATTATTTTTTTTATTTATTTTTTTGTGTGTGTCGAAAATGTATTTTTGTGGGGTATGTTTTTTCTAGTGTAGGTCGCGTTACTGGGGCACCCAATCGCATGAAGGTCGCTGGAGAGAGAAAGCTGACGTGGCAGAGAAAATGGGAAGGATTGACCCTCCTTACTGCATCCAGCCTAATGATGAGCGATATTGGTCTATTTTTCCATTGCTAACCCCCCACATGCGTTCACTTTGGTGCCCATCATTACTTATAAGATTTATGGTTCTTAAAAAAGCTACAACCCACCTTAATCACTTTACTACAACTTAATAGGTTGCTTTAAACTACTATCTAAATTCCTAATGATTAAATAAGATGTTGACATAAATAATGCCTAAAAACATTATCAATATTTATTCATATCTCTATGTTTTGATGATCACAAAATGTAAACTCATTAAAACATAAACTTATCAAATAAACAAGTATTTAGTTGTAAATATTCACTTCTACAACTTAATCACTTAAGGTATGAATAAGCAAGTGCTTAATGCATTATATGATCAAAGGAACATTTTCTTAATAACTAGATTTTTTATAAAACATCAAAAACATTTTATATATTTTTGAAAAAAAATTTTGGTATTAAATAAAAATGTTTAATCTTTTATAAAAATATGAATTCAAATTTTTAACCAAAATCAGTTAAAATGTTCCAAAAAAACCTTCCCCACAAAAGGACAAAATTGGCCAACGTTCAGTAGGGGCGGCCCCCTTAATTTTACTAGGCGGCCCCCTTAATAATTAAGGGGACCGCCCCCGCTCCAGTAGGCTCCAGCTGTCCAGATTTTTCCCTATAAATACCAGCCTTCCCCTGGATTTTTACTCAACCTTTTGCACTAAAACTTTCTGTTGTAGATCTCATTTCATATCTTAAATATAACCTTTGATCATGTAATCTTAAGCATTGGTTTCCAAGTGATCCAAGCTTCCACCATCCAAGTGCAAAAGAAGAATACTTCTATCAATCAAGATTAGAAGTATTACAACTTAGTATCATTTTGTTACTTAAGTTGTGTGTTTAACAAAGGTTGTAAATCATTCATTCATTTGTATGTAAGGTGTGTGTTGTAGATTAGTGTTGTGTGTAAGTAGTGAAGATGTTGTATAAGTAGTTGTGGTATAGAAGTTGTGAGGTCAAAGTGTAGAAGTCGTGAAGCCGTGGTGTAGAAGTTGTGAAGCCGTAGCTTAGAAGACATGAAGTCCTTGTGTTGAAGTCATGAAGCCGTAGCATAGAAGCTGTGAAGCGGTAGTGTTAAAGTTGTGAAGTCCTAGTCATGAAGTTCTTGTGTTGAAGTCGTGAAGCTATAGCATAGAAGCTGTGTAGCGGTCGTGTTGAAGCAATGAAGTCCTAGTCGTGAAGTCCTAGTGTTGAAGTCGTGAAGCCGTAGCATAGAAGTTGTGTAGCGGTCGTGTTGAAGCCATGAAGTCCTAGTGTTGAAGTCGTGAAGCCGTAGCATGGAGGTTGTGTAGCGGACATGTTGAAGTCGTGAAGTCTTAGTCATGAAGACATAGTGTTGAAGTCGTGAAGCCGCATCATAGAGGTTGTGTAGCGGTCGTGTTGAAGTCGTGAAGAAGTCGTGAAGCAGTCGTGAAGCCGTTGTGAAGTAGTCGTGAATAAGTTGTGAAGAAGTTGTGTTGTGAAGTTGTGAGATTGGTTCTAGCTACGATTAGAACTCAACATTTAGCTTTGTGTCGTTAAACCCGTGTAAGCCAAAGTTGTGTACGGTTTTCTCCGCCATAAGGGAGCTTATTGAAGTTATGAAGAAAACTCTCGAGCAAGGTGTGCTCAGGGAGTGGAGTAGGGCAAGGAAGGTGTCCTTGTAGCCGAACCACTATAAATCTCTCGTGTCTCGGTTAGATTTTTCCATACCTTATTTATTTATTTACTTGCATCGTCATTACTTTCATATACATAGGTTTATATAATTGCTAGTATTAATTAGAGGTCGACTTCACATAAAGATCAATTTGAAAATCCATTCAAGAAACCAAAACTTTTACAATCAATTTAAAAGAATACATATATAACTAATAATAAGGTTCAAGTTTTATTTTTCATGCAAACTTGAATATAAGTGTTTTAAAAATAAACAAAGGTTTTTATAATAAAATTAAAAAGACATAAAACTATTCAACCCCCCCTTCTAGTTTTCCACATAAGAAATTAAGATTGAATTTAATATGTTTTGTAGGTATATGAATTGAGAAGTGTTGATTGTTCGTTTCAAAGTTAATGAAGTTAGGCAAATGGTATACATCACTCTTTCACCGCAGATGTTTAGTTGATCGGTAAATAAGATTTTATAGGGAAATAGGTTTTAGTTCAATCCTAACTCATTGGTAAATGTTATTCAAACATGTGCTTATTGTCTTGATCTAAGTCATTGAGGATGGGTGAATCAACCCTTAAAAGAGGTGAAAGACATCAAAACTTCCCATTGGTTCTAAACCTTTTGGTGAATTTTCACAAGGCCAAAAGCAATCAAAACTGCAAAAAGGCATTTTATTGGGCCAATCGAGTTTCTAAACAAAGAATGTGTAAATTTCTATGTGAGTTAAGCTAATAGTACAATAATCTTATGGGTCCTTTAGCCTACCATTTAAAAAGATCAATCTTTTTATTAAACTAGGTCTTTAACCCACGCGTTGTCGCAGAGTGAATTGAGATTAGGTTGGTGCGACATTGTCTTTGTCACAGCACTTATATAATTAATTGTATCCACATGCAATAGGAACTGATCAACATATACACAAAAGCTTCCTCTAATGTACTAACTAAAAGTTCTTTCAGGCCATTTCATCCTCATACTTGAACTTGCACACACAAAAAAATATTAATAAATCAAATCAGGTAATAGAAGGAACAACCATGCGACCTCGGTCATTTAAGAATCCAGCATCTAAAATATTTTTTTGTACTACTCATTTCTACAATCTTATAGTGAGCTAAAAGCCACAACTATTATAAGCCCTTCGCAATATCCAGTGATAATACATGTTTTATCCATGTGGTAGTTTCAGCCTCATGTAAGCGTTGTTTTTAATACCTACTTGCATATCTTCTTTTATTTTTTCAGCTTCAGCTAGGGCAATTCTACAGTCTCTCGGCTTCTTGAGTAGTCTAATGCAGATTCAGTTTAGTACCTTCGGCAGCTACATGTACCACAAATATGTATAGGCCACCTGCTTTAAGCACCCTTTGAACCTGTTGTATTTTTTAAGACACACATAGATCCTAACACTATATCCTGGAGCGGTCATTGTTAACCTGTGATTACGTACCACTCAAGCATAAGCACGAAAAGCAGGAAATCCCAAACAGCCACGAAAGGAACCAAATTGTTGTGACAGTCGCCAGGGGTGTGAGAGGAGTTTTTAGAATATTGCTACCTAAGAATATGCATGATGATTATTTAAGTTGCAAACCCGATGTGATAAAGCCTATAAAGTTTACAGTATATATTAGAGGTTGTCCACGAAAAAAGTGTCTTGTAACTAAATAAGTGTCAACTATTTATAACCAATAAGTGTTAAACATTATTATAACCAACTTTCCTGTATAAAACCCTTTCACCTGTTTTATAAACTCTAATGTCTAGTAACAAAAAAGTAAATGTACATGTGGTTCAGATATTGTCACACTATCCAATTCCCGAAAAGCTATGAGCAAAAGATCTCGCCTTTCACGAAATGCTTCAACCATATAATCGCAGCTGCAGCACGTTCTGCATAGTGTCCCTGAGCCACAATCCAGTCAAACAACTCTCCACCCTCGCACAATTCCATAAGTGTGTGCACTGCATTATTATCTTCATACGCGTTCTTTATTGTCACCATATCTTGATATTTAGGCAAATGTTTCATGATGTCGACCTCTCTTCTAACATCATTGATATCTACAATAGTTCTAAGCTCCCGTCCTAGATTGTTACACCAAACTCACCTCTGGCTAGCTCTCGTCCAATATTGTAACGTTGTGTGATGTCATGACCCACCGGGTCTTTTAATACATGAAAGTTGATCTCATTTACAGCGTCTAGTCTTTTACGAAAAGAGTTCGAGTAATAGTTTGGTTTGTTGTTCTTCTTCTTATTAGATTTACCTAGGGTCACACAAGAATTTCCCATATTTCAAATGGCGAAATCTTCATATTCTGCAAACCGAAACCAGAATTAGAGAATAATTAAGTATTTACTTGTTACGGTAAAAATCAGAAAATAAATAAGTGGTGTATAATTTTTTCATACTTATTCCGTAGCATGCCATAAAAAGTGAGGATGATCTCTTCCTCAAGAAAGGTGAATGTATCTCGCTTTAATCCGGTCCTTAGATAATCGATCCATCTTAGCCCGCAACTCTTCCCACTCCTCTGCTAGCCTGCAAGTTAAGGACACATACCTAACTACCAACGCACATATCTGGATGTTAATATTGATCTCAGATGTTTAGGTTTGACGTTATTATAAATTATAAAGATATAATAGAGCATCGTTTATCAATTTACCTTGAAATTCTTCTCAAATGTTGCTAGCTGTTAGAAGTCTGATTTTATGATTTTCCTCAACAACTGCCATGAGTTTAGTAGCTGTATGACTCAGGTTGTTGAAGAGCTGACTGAACCAATATATGTACATGTTTGCCATGAATTAACAGTAGAGCAAATGGGCACATCTTTGTTTGCTATGAATTAGCAGAAGAGCAAATGGCCCATTTTCGTTCACTTTTTTGCTCAACAAACATATTCTACGACATCTTGTTGATATCCACATAAAGTCGGATTTTACGCATACTAAATCATTTTCATACATACCTAGAGAGTATTATTGTTAAAAAAGTGAAATGTTAATTCTTGAGGTACATATATTTATTTTTACATTGATTTATAGATATAGCCACTAAAAAGGTACATCCGCTTAATCATTAAGGTAAAGTACAACTACTTAGCATTAAGGTAAAACAGGTGAAAACCATGATTGTTTTTAAATTAAGGTGAATGTCAGGCAAAGGAAAATGTCTTTGCAGGTTAGCTTGACCATAGTTGTTATGAACGTATATCAAAAAGTCACCTGTTTTACCTTACTCACCCATCTTGTCACGTCTACAATTATCAACACATTCCCTACCCCCACAAAATTTGCAGCTTTGTTTTCATAACTAATGCGTTGTTCACTTGTAAAATATACGAAACTGGTCAAATGTTTAAATAATGAAAAGTAGAATATCATTATCGTAACATTAAAAGTGATTATTACAACTTCAACTCTTATAATCACATTAGTAGTTTGTGAACAAAAATCCAAACACCACCATTACATCTACCAAAAACTATGATGGAGCACAATAAGGGCAAACTGACACATACGTTATAAGCGCAAACTGTTGAACATATGTTTTGCTAGGATAAGACGTTCCCTAAACAGAATTTCCATTAGAATGCAACAAACGGATGATATATGAATAGATTCAGTATAATACTATAAGGTCATCAGTTAAGCAACAAATTTTAGGTACTATATACTACCCTGTCACATCATATTGAGTCATTAAAGTGTGGTGCCTATCCAAATGTGCTTATCTCGTATAAAAAAATCGGCATGCTTATTTAAAAGCACGTATAAATTCAAAAAGAATCATAAATATAGGTACTTTTTAAACACTCAAATCTGCTTATGTCCTCTATAAAATCAGTTAAGAACCTGAATAAGCATCCTAAACACCCATTTAGATGAGAATAAAGCTAAAATTTGATGTGCTTAACTATTAATTTATCCCATTGTTAGGCTATATTATTAATTGATTAAGCCTTTCTTTTAAAGCTGCTATCATTTTAAAATCAAATCAAAATAGAATAAATTAACTAAAAATAAAATAAAAATAATAACAATTGACCTTCTTCTTACAGTGCAATCAAGAAAAGAAATACCTTTCTGATTATCGGAGTCGGAATAGGACCCATGGTGTGACAAACGGTAATTTTTCACTAATATTTTTAATAATAACTGTCGATTTATTATGACTAAACTATTAAACTAAGCATTTATGTGCTTACATAACTATTACGGGAAAACAAACCCGCACACTGTATCACACAGTAACTCACCAAGACTATTTAATCTCACCAGGAACAATGAATTTTTCCCGTTCTCACATTTACAGACTATAACGTAATAAAAGGGAGAGGTTATCTCACTTTTACTGAAAAAACGAAACCACACGCGTACCGACACCACATCAGTAACGAATTAATCTCAGGATTCATTTTTGAGTCAACAAACTCTATTTTTATGTTAGTTTTATAAAAACGTCTCTGAAATTTATTTTTCCACGTTTATATCGAAACCGGAAAAACCCGATTTCACCTCAGCTCAGCGGGACACGGGGTTTACTCTACACACTCTTTTAATAAAACCTTAACTATAATTATTTTCTTTATCTCTTCCTGTATTCCCCACTCACACGTTCCCCCATATTCCCTTATCTCCTTCCATCTTTTGTCTGCGATTCCACAAACCCAGAGAACTAATCGATCCATCACCATTAAGCTATGGCCTCATATGCTTTCTCTTCAACCCAAGAGATATCCGTCTCTCTCATATGTGTGTTCCCCAAAGGTCAACGAGTGAGGACGAAAGGAGGTGATGAGGACAGAGGATAACCATAGCTTCAATCGAAAATATTTCACTCCCAAGGATCGAAAGGATGATGAATCCATTCCAGAAATTCATCTTTTTAATGGCTATCCCAAACCCAGTCAATCCACACAAATCCATTCATTCACTCAAAAGCTTATCGAGATTCATAGAGATTCTAAGGGCAACAATTTGATTGGAGTAGATTTGGCTGGGGTTCGAATTGGAATATCTAGGGTTTGGATTGGGATTGTTCGAATAGCTTCTGTGTCCAAGTTCTCGGGTCATCTTGTCGATCCACTCTAAGGGTATAAAACCTTCTTGTCTCCAAACTCTTTAATTTCCATTAATTGTTATTCGGTTAACATTCAATTGGTTTATGTAAATCTTTAACTCGCGAGTAATTGTGGTTATCATTGTGTTGAATCAAAATTTTGTGAAATATTGTTGTTGTTGTTGTTGTTTTGTGGCTAAAAAGACTTAATGAAATTTAAACTTGGCTCACTAGTTTTAAACCATCTTTGTTAGTTGTTGTTGTCGATCTTTGTTCGAGTTAAATATTTTCAGTTTACCGTTGGTAGTCATTAAGTTGAGAGGTCTCGAAATGAATCTGGAATGGTTGTTATTGATTTGTATTTGGTGTCAAGAACTCCCATCGAATTAGCATGTTTAAAACTTTAGAACTAGGTCTAGGTTAAGGAATTATGGTTGTCTTTGGGTTGAGTAAAAACCACACCCACAAGTGTGTGTTAGAGCTGTTCTAATCGTGTAAAACCACCCCTCACAAGGGTGTGCGATGTTGTATATTTGGTCCAGTCAAACCTCACCCAACAGTCACCCAAATAGGGTGTGCAGTGGTGATCCTTAACTGAAGGAAAACCACCCCAAAAGGGGTGTGACGTGGTCGAGCTTCTTGTCAACTTACCCCTCACCAGGAAACCACCATGAAGGGTGTGCTTGCCTTGGTTTAATCCTCATTCAGCCGAGTGGAATAACCTCACAACTCACCCACTTGCAACACAAGTAATGGTCAAAATGGTTTTGAGAAATGTTGGTCGATTGTCTTTGGTTCAAGTCTAGTATTACCTTGGATTAGTTCCAGTCGAACCCCAATGGGGTGAATGTCTTGATCAATTCTAACTCGAACCCACAAAGGGGTTGTCGTGTTCAATCCTCCCACAAAACCCCCACAAGAACACCAATAAGGGTATTTTTGGTTGTCCAGTTGTGGTCGAAAACTCAAAGGAGAGTTGAGTTGTTTTTCTACTAATTCTAGCACCAAAGTCTTACATTAAGACTTTGGTTAAGTAGGACGAAACTTGTGAAACCAGGTTGTCAAAGCAAAACCACCACCTCGTGTAAATTGGATGGTCATTAAGTCATACAGTCGAGTTGTACTCGAACACGACTTAATGGTGCTAAAATTTTTTTTTGTGTCGAGCGTATCAACTTTTGTACTCCAGGCAACACAAAAAGTCCCATTTGGACTTTTGTGTGTGTATTTGTGTATAGCACCAGAAATTCCAGCCCATTCCACTTAAGCTCAGCCTACTTAATAACTTAAGTCCGGTCCATGTAGAGTGAAATCTTGCTGCTGTTCATGGCCCACCAGGCCCAACGTGGTGCCTTGGTGGTTAATGTCCAGTCCAGCCCAACTAATCTTCCCCTCCTTTGACTTTAGTTGGGCCACAGCCCAACAAGGAGGAGGCAATAAAAATTTGTGGTCGTGTGTATATATGATGAACTCAAATAAGTACATTTTATTACTATCATTTATCCTATTAATTTGACTTGTTTTACTATATTATGTATGAGGATTGATACTTAATCGTTTACTTTTGTAATTCTCAGGTAAAAACAAGCATTTGGTGAAACTTAGCAATTTTGGACTGATTATGGAGCATAACATGCATAAAGTTAAGAGTCTACTGAAATGAAGAAGATCAAGACTAATCTGCTCCAGATGCGCCGCATCTCACTCACGACATGCGCCGCATCTCTATCAAGATATCACCAGATACGATCCAAGATACAAGAGGACATGCGCCGCATCTAATCATGGAGTTACGCCGCATCTTCTGGCGGTGTACGAATATTCCTGAATATTATAATCTTGGACCCCACGCGAAGTTAAGTCAATGCGCCGCATCTACTTACTAGATGCGCCGCATCTTCCCTCAGACAGAAACTATAAATACCCCAAGACCAGACGAATTTCGAAGGCATTATATTAGATTCGAACAGGAGAAACCTAGGACGAATTCAGTCAAGGAGGCAGCACAAGACACACCAAATCAAAGATACAAGAGCTGTAAGAAGGTGCTGCATGTGTTTAATTCATTAAGTAGTTTTGTTTTATTGTGTTAGCAAACTTTAATTCATCAGGATTGGTGGCTTGTGTAATGTGACAACGAAAGATTGCACTCCCTTTAATACTTGCTTTCCCATCAATTAAAGTTTATATGTTGATGTCTTTGGTTACTACTTATTAGTGCATTGATAACCTCTGTGTTTATTAGTGGCTTGCGGGCATTTGACTGCGGAAAATAATGTGGCTCCCACGGTTATTACTAAATTGATCACTTAGGAATAACTTTTAGACATAAGTAATCATTAAGGGTTTACTCGCCGATAAGAATAGGACCAACGAGAAAGGGTTAACTACATACACTTCATATAAAGCTATCAATAAAACAAGTGACAATCTACTTAATCATAAGGACAGCCCTCTTATTGTCTCAAGTATTTATCTGTGTACGTGTGTGCTACTTGCTGATTCGTGCCGATTGGTTTATTTTATTATTTAATTGCAAACAAAACCGTGCCAGTCTCTCAGGCTGAAACCCCCTTGCGTTAGGATATTAAAATACTGATTAGATTAACGAGATAATACGTTCCACTCTTAGTGATCGACACTCTACTTACCATTATCTTCATACTGACCGGGTACACTGCTCGTTAAGTGTGTGTGTTATTGATAAGTCGGCTAAATATAAATTTAAAACTTGAGTAGGCATTAAAACTGCCAAAACTTTACTCCAACGCACGCCCATCAAGTTTTTTGCGCCGCTGCCGGGGAGTGAATTGTTATTATCTGTTAATTTGATTAGTATTTTAATTAGGTTTTTCTTTTTATTAGATTAATTGCATCATTGTACTATTTTGCATATTTGTTGTATTGTGTGTTAATTGTTTTCTTTTATTTTTGTGTGTTTATTTTTGTTTGTGTGTTTAATTTTTTGTTTTTATTTTTCGTATATTTTCTGTTCTGCTATCGTTGTACTGTGCTAAATCAAACGATACGGCGCATCTGATCTCTCAGATACGGCGTATTGCGTTTAATTTTTTTAATACAACGCTTTTAATTAATTCGATACGACGCATCTTTTCCCCAAGATACGGCGTATCTGTTTTTAATAAGAAAATCTTTTCTAAGCGATAAAGTAATACGACGCATCTGCTTTAGCAGATACGGCGTATCTGTTTTTAAGAAAAAAAATTTCTAAACGTTAACGCCATACGACGCATCTGCTTTTGCAGATACGGCGTATCTATTATTTTAATTAAAAACAGTTTGCGAATTATTAAACAGATACGACGTATCGATTTTTATCGATACGGCGCATCCTTCTGAATAAAAAATCTTGTATTTTTAAACGTAACGAAAATACGGCGCATTAACTTTCGTTAATACGACGTATTTAATTTTAAATAAATATCGATTTTTGATTAATTAATTCGATACGGCGCATTCATAAATTCTAAGCGGCGCATCTATTTTCTGAATAAAGTCTGATCTAATTTTAACGTATTAAGATACGGCGTATCCAACTCTTTGGATACGGCGCATCATCTGCAGATATCAGCTATTTGTATTCATATATCCGTTTCTATATTCATTAATTTCTCTTCTAGCGAACAAATCCTACTGATGATTTTACCTTGGATGACAGATTTTGCTATGGAAGACATGTCAGTTAACGGATATCTTGCTAAGGAATGCTTGCTTTCAGATTCATTCAATGTACTCATGATCGATGCAGATTTATTCTCTTGGGAGACCCCTCTTGAAGCTACTTTTAAGGAATTCATGCGTTTGTGCAACATTAACGAAGAGGTGTTCTCTTATGATGTATTTGTGAGATACACTGGAGAAGAATTGTCGCTCTTATGGCCTATCATTGAAGCCGAAGGATTGAACTGGACTACTATCGAAGAAGATGATGGGAAATTCTATCTTGCATACATGGACTCAAGCAACAACAGCTGTGGTGGAGGCAACACCCAAATCTCTTACATGCCTTATTCCGAACAGTACTGGGGATTAAATGAGAACTATCAGGATAATGACATGAATTATGCTTTGGCGGAGTTACTATTTCATGGCAGATTGGTAAGATTGATAGACCTCTCCCTCAATGATTGGCTAGAACTCAAATATGGTAGTCCGGAATTTGCCCCTGCAAATGAAGTCAAGCAGATTATGACTTCATGGTTGACTCGGAGTTTTAAGGAGCAATTTAACGAGTTCATGGAGATAAAAAAGAATATGATTGGAAAAACTTGCTTTGACATTAACCATGATCCTAACGATGTTGATTTTATAGAATGGTTGGCTAGTAAGTTTAATAACCATAAGAGCATGGATCGCGCTACTAAGGATGCATTATGGGTATATTGGATGAGAGGAGAAGACGAAGAAGTAGAAAGCGACTATGGGTCGTCACTTCATGATTCTACAGTCAATGAGGGCATTGAAGAACTTTTCAGAATTGACATTGATGTGTTCGATTATGAGACACCCTTGTGCAAGCAGTTCAAGGAATTTAACTACCTTCTTCAAGTCGACGATGATGTACTTACTGGAGATCTACCAGGATTTAAGACTTATGACGATTTCAAAAACACCTGGTATTATGAATGGAATGACCAAGTACCGTGGGTTTGGGATAAACCATGGGAATTTGCGCACATTAATCACACTTGTACACCCTTCGTTTTCAAGGACGGGAGTAGTGTTTGGCCGACCTGTGATTATAAAAGTGACGGAACCTGTAATGGGGGAAGTATAATTGGGATGAGACGGGTTGGAAACGATGTAACCTTTGAAGATTATGAGTGGTACGATAATGTTGAAGACTGCCCACAAAAATCGGAGGCTTTTCAAGAAAAGGGCAGAATTGAACGCTTGAAAGGACTTAAGGGGACATCGGATACTACTTTCTGGGAATGGGTGCATAAACAGTTTGATGATTTCACAAAGCTTAGTCGACGGTTACAATATGATTTGGAAAAAGAATGGGAGGCGATTCAAGATGATAATAATGATGAGTCGTTGATTGAAGAACTAGATGATTATTTGATTAAGGATCCTTATTTTAAGTTTGTTGATAAAGACGAGGAAGAGTTCACCAAAAGAAAGTGTCAACTACTTGGGATTCCTTACAATGAGCCACCCATGATTATTTCTGAAAAATTTAAAATCATCAAATATTCTTTGGGTCCTGATGAAGAATATACTGCGGTAAAGACAAAGAGTTATACTAGATTAAGTCGAACGGAAGAAAACGTCGCAGAGATATACGGGAAAATCTTTCGGATGAAGGACGAAGGATGGACCGTGACAAGGACTTATTGCTGAGCTGAACGTGAGTCTAACTTGAAGACTCTGGAATAAAGACAAGTGCTTACCGGGAGACAACCCGGATTTATCTTTTATTATTCTGTTTTTGTGTCGAGTCAGTCAGGCCCGCATGAAGATACGGCGCATCTCAATTCTGAGATGCGACGCATCTCCTGCAATGGTCATATCTTATTTTATTTTTCTGCATTTTTATTTTCGACTTTAAAACTTTTTATCAGTTTATTTTAATGCGGCGCATCCCTGGTTAAGGATGCGGCGCATCTTTTATTCTGATCCGTATTAATTCCAGGCTCGATACGGCGTATCTTCTTCCATAAGATACGGCGCATCGACTGACCTGATGATTTTCAGTTTTAAATTTTATTTTTTATTTTTATCTAACTACTAATGTATTATGCAAGCTTGAACCTTTCTTATCTTAGGTGTGTTTTGAAGTGTTGGTGGTATTATAGTTTCCTGGATTTCCTGTGGATACATCAAGTATGAAGCTTTAACGTTCTAATCCACAAGAAAAGATGATTTTTGCTCTTATACTAATGGAGGATCATACCGAGCAAATCTCAGGGGAGTTTTTCTGTTCTAATTCTTTTATTTTCCAGTTTTTAACCTTTTATACAAACAACGAGGACGTTGTTTAACTTAAGTGGGGGGATTGGAGAATTAGAACACTTAACAATTACTTGTCCTAAACTTTTTCAAAAATTATGCTTAAAATGTGCTTAATATATCAAACTTAAAAATTTTTTAGCATGTTTTTGTTTAAGATCTAAGTTGCATAGCTGCACACATGACGTTATTTTCAAAAATTGTGATTTTCCAAAATTCACAAATCTATGAGTGTGCCGGTGACTTGTAAACTTTAGAACTTGGCTTGTATACTATTCGAGACCACCATAATGAGTATTATTTATATAATCGGAATGACTTGTTTAAATTGGTAAAATTCTAGGATTACACCCAAATAGCCTTTATATGTTATGTGTTATTAGCTAACTACACTGGTTAGTTAACCCCCGTATAAACCCTTTTGTTACTCTCATTTTTAGAGTAAGATACCCCTAGAAAAACACTCAGAGCCATTCCTTTCATTTCTTACACCTATGTTTAAAATGTTTCGTTACACCCTTACACCTTAGCCTACCCTGTAGATTAGAATCCGTGGTTGGTTAATTGCTATAGGCAAAGTTTGTTTCCTTACATTACCTGTGTTCACGTGCGTAATTCATTATCTTTGGTTAGGTCAGGAAATTGCACAATGCAATTGGAGTGAAAGTAAATATTGTATATCTTTGAGTTTATTTTTCGTGTGTTTACTACTTTCACTATTACCGTTATTTCTGAAGTATGAAAAGTATGAAAAAAATTATCCAGAATTATCATTATAGTGATGTGGTGAAATTTTACACATCTATGTTTATGTTTCAATTAAAAAAAAAAAAAAAAAAAAAAAAAAAAAAAAAAAAAAAAAAAATCGAAAAAATGAGAAAAGAAAAAGAAAAAGGAAAAGAGTTGGATGCTTATTTTAAACCAACGATGTAAAGTTATGTAAGTGGTTCATATGGCCACTATTTGTTGTACTATATTTATGGATTGAATGGGAATTGGCAGTTATGGGAACGCCAATTAAGGTTTATTCTTTGATTAAGATCTTGTTGAGTATAATTCGTGTCTACCTAAAGCGTGTGTTTCAAGTGTTAAAGCGTGAGTTATTCTATGATATGAGTCTTATTCATGGGATGGTTGGGATAGTGATTAACCACACTTAGGATTTTAATTTATTTGTTTTGTTTATTTTTCATTTTACACCAATTTATATCCCAAATATTATCCATGCCCTTTATTATTCTTTATCCAACCAAACCTTTGATTTATTGAGATTAGGGATTTGAGCAATCTTAAGTATCGTAGTCGTGGATTCGGCTATGTATTTATGATTTTGTCGCCCTTTTTGATATATTATTATTGGTGAAGTTTGGACCTATCTTTAGCCTATTCGAGTTAAGGATTTGAGCAATTGCAAGTATCGTGTTCGTGGATTCGATCATGTATTTGTGATTTTGTCGCCTTTTCTGGAATTTGAGATCGATAGTGATCAAGAATAATTAACCCTTAAGCCTAAAAACCCTTTTTACCGCTTTAGACTTGTTATTCCTTGGCTTTAGTGGGGGAGATGTGTATACTTGCCAAGCTTATGATAGAATATTCGTCGCGACTGGACAGTTAAACGATTAGATTTGCTTTTATCGAATATTTTATTTTACTTCTAATTCGTTAAGTGTTTAGTTGTGTGATTATGAAATGAACGAATACATGCTTAAATATAAAAATAAATCCTAACATCTTTTAGGATACATTTTCATAAGAGAAATTCTAAGGTTTACTTGGGGACAAGTAAAGTTCAAGTGGGGGGATATTTGATGAACTCAAATACGTACATTTTATTACTATCATTTATCCTATTAATTTGACTTGTTTTACTATATTATGTATGAGGATTGATACTTAATCGTTTACTTTTGTAATTCTCAGGTAAAAACAAGCATTTGGTGAAACTTAGCAATTTTGGACTGATTATGGAGCATAACATGCATAAAGTTAAGAGTCTACTGAAATGAAGAAGATCAAGACTAATCTGCTCCAGATGCGCCGCATCTCACTCACGACATGCGCCGCATCTCTATCAAGATATCACCAGATACGATCCAAGATACAAGAGGACATGCGCCGCATCTAATCATGGAGTTACGCCGCATCTTCTGGCGGTGTACGAATATTCCTGAATATTATAATCTTGGACCCCACGCGAAGTTAAGTCAATGCGCCGCATCTACTTATTAGATGCGCCGCATCTTCCCTCAGACAGAAACTATAAATACCCCAAGACCAGACGAATTTCGTACGCATTATATTAGATTCGAAGACCGAACAGGAGAAACCTAGGACGAATTCAGTCAAGGAGGCAGCACAAGACACACCAAATCAAAGATACAAGAGCTGTAAGAAGGTGCTGCATGTGTTTAATTCATTAAGTAGTTTTGTTTTATTGTGTTAGCAAACTTTAATTCATCAGGATTGGTGGCTTGTGTAATGTGACAACGAAAGATTGCACTCCCTTTAATACTTGCTTTCCCATCAATTAAAGTTTATATGTTGATGTCTTTGGTTACTACTTATTAGTGCATTGATAACCTCTGTGTTTATTAGTGGCTTGCGGGCATTTGACTGCGGAAAATAATGTGGCTCCCACGGTTATTACTAAATTGATCACTTAGGAATAACTTTTAGACATAAGTAATCATTAAGGGTTTACTCGCCGATAAGAATAGGACCAACGAGAAAGGGTTAACTACATACACTTCATATAAAGCTATCAATAAAACAAGTGACAATCTACTTAATCATAAGGACAGCCCTCTTATTGTCTCAAGTATTTATCTGTGTACGTGTGTGCTACTTGCTGATTCGTGCCGATTGGTTTATTTTATTATTTAATTGCAAACAAAACCGTGCCAGTCTCTCAGGCTGAAACTCCCTTGCGTTAGGATATTAAAATACTGATTAGATTAACGAGATAATACGTTCCACTCTTAGTGATCGACACTCTACTTACCATTATCTTCATACTGACCGGGTACACTGCTCGTTAAGTGTGTGTGTTATTGATAAGTCGGCTAAATATAAATTTAAAACTTGAGTAGGCATTAAAACTGCCAAAACTTTACTCCAACGCACGTCCATCAATATATATATATATAATCTTCATATTTAAAAGTCGAGAACACAAAACTTCATATCGTGACCGTTGTTTAAAATATGTATCGTCATGATCTCAAAACCAATCTATTTTACAACTCACTCTCGATTTATAACTTGTCACGTAACATCGTCAAAAACTCACGTCAATTGTGAAAATATTTAATTATGACACAAACGATATGTACACATATATATGTCACCAAATATAAACTCTTTATACAAATGACCATTTATTTATATCGATTTTAAGGAAACACATGTAAGGGTTAACAATTTTACCACCTATTATAAACATTATTTCGGATTTAAGCTAATAAACATCTATCTTATTTATATCGTTATCAAAATTGAGAACACGTAAAACGGAATTATAGCAAAATCCTTACTTGAGTTTTTATAACAAATGTTAGAAACAAATATTTTCTAAACACATATAACCATCATCAACCAAGAAATTAACATACGTACACGAGTCATGACCAATTTCTATTAAATAAATGAACTTGTTATATTTTATTTACAACGGATAAACAAGACATTTATTGTACAACCGATATGCGTAAATTCTCAAGTCACTAAACATTTAGATGAAAATCATCATTTACACATAATACTCTTACATATCAAAACATATATTTTTATAACGACTAATTTACATATCCTTAACATTCCATATCTCGACAACGTCTATTCTTGTTCATAATCCCTTCATTTCATCGTCTCTCTATTTCCGTCAATCAAAATCTTATACGTTTTCGATACCTTCATTGTCATATATTTAAGCACTTCCAAGAGCCAATACACACAAATACTTAGAAAACTATTTTTAAACTCATTTGCTGCCACACAAGCAACAACAACATAAACACTTTAAAACTTTTGATTTAAATTTCGTGGAGACTTAATTTAGTCCGTGAACTAAAACATGACTTATTAATCTAGGTCGCGTGTTGGTGCCGTACACTCTCTAAATTCACAGCATTCACTGTTCAGTTAATTAAGGTGAGTTTATAGCCCCACTTTACTTATACTTATTTTACAACTATGGGGTGAGGAACATGCAAATTGTTTAATGGACCACATTATTGTTTATTTTATCAAAACTATTGTGTAGTTAGCCTAAGCCCTAGAACCCACTGTCATGCCTATTTTCATGAGCCGTTTGTTCCCTGATGTGTCGTGTGTGAGTACAAGTTTTAAATTTATAAAGGTCGAATTACCGAATCTAGAAACAACACATACGAGCAAGTGAACTCGTCCGTTATAGCAAGATTATGATGGTAAGTCGGGATCGTTCGCAGGGATTTGTGTAGTGAATCGAATTGTAAGCTACTAGAAGTAAATTCCTTAACAAGTAATGAAAAATAGAATAATTCAAATGATTAAAAACTACACTTGCTTAGACTAGCATACTACTCCTTGATAAGCATGATTGTGATAACTTTGGACAACATGTTGGTTATGATAATTAGTTTAGTGAACTAATCTATTGTTTCTACAAATTAAACCTTCGTCAAGATTTTAGTCCATAAAAACAAGCGTTACGTTTAACCACTCAATTCAAGATCAATTCAAGGTTCATAAGTTGGTGCACCTTAAACACAAAAATCATCTTTTGCTTAATCAAATAGCTTAGGAAATGGTCAATACAAAAGGTAACCGATCATAGACAAATGGTCACAATTGAGAGTAAACTATTAATCTTTCGACCCTTGAAATGGTTTACCATCAATCCTATTTTTGATAGACAAAAACATTCTCATTACAACCACAATTAACTTTCTTTGTGTAATCAAGAATAATGGGTAAAAACAATCACTCATAGACAAATGATTATAACTAGTTGAATAACAATAGTTCTTTCGACCCTTAAAATTATTGGCAGCTAATTAAACTTGATTCAACAAATTTCACTACAAAACTTAATCACAATTGGATCTTAGAATCAACTTGAAATTGAATTAAAATATGTCATCACAATCATACGTATATCAATTGGTAATACACATCATCTAAGAAAGTGCACAAAGGCACTAGCCACTCATAGCAAACATGAACATAATCTCAGCACTTTGAACATTAGAAACCATAATTGAAAGTCTTACAATGATTGGAAATAGATTACAAATGATAAAGTAATGATACCCCAAGGATTGGTGTTGATTTCTTGATGTTTTGACCTCCAAATAATGACTTCTTGACTCTCCAACAGCTCCTGGACTTTTAATGATGAATTTGAGAGTATTTGATGAGTGGTGGATGATTACTAGTTTATTGATTAAGAATTAGCACACTAAATATTCCACAAATGATCCTATTAATACTCCTCCCAAGGGTCTTGGTTCATTAATGCTTCACTTGTCCTCCAAGTAGTTTAGAAAAGCCTAGAATCCTTATTAGAAAGCCTTAGAACCGGATATATGAAAAGACAAAACTTAATGATGAAGTTTTGGTAAATCAGCAAGCTTCCAACCGATCGGTAATATGTCCAACCGATCGGTTGGTCTTCGGAATTGCCTCCATCCGAATCGGTTGCGGGCAGCCTCCGATCGGATGGATGGTTGCTGTTTTGGAACATTTTAGACTTTTGCCGTCTTGGCTTGATTTTTCCTTTTTGGGTCTTTGGTTCTTCATCCAAACTTGATCTTTTCAATCATCTTTGAAGCTAATCGACATGAATACTTGGACCCTCATTCTTTGAAATGCCTTTTTGATTGGGTCTTTGTATAAGAATCTTCGCACTTTCATAAATATTTCCTTCTTTCTCCTTTTTCTCATCTTTTTCTTCCTTTTTCCTGTTTTTGGCCACATATGCTTTGCAAACACACTTTGGTACGATTTAGTAACAAAAGCATATAAATATAACCAAATAACATACATAAAAACACGAATAACGCTACTAAAAACATGCACAATTTGAGCGTTATCAAATCCCCCACACTTGAACTTTGCTTGCCCTCAAGCAAATCTAGCAATAAAAACTATTATCCACATAGTACACAAGGATGTTTAAAAAGATGTGATGCAAATCTACCAAGTACGGGTAAAAGTTAGATTCATCATTTTAAGCTTTTATGGTTGAAGCATCGAGATGTTTGACAATACCCAAATGATTTTCTTGCTTGATATACATTACTAAACACCTCACGAAGGGAAATGAAAAATAATTCACTCAAAACACTCATTTGTATCGTGGAGTATATAAGAGAAATCACACTCATTTGCTCAGTCATGATTTAAATATTACCATAAGCTTGTACAAGAAACAAAACTACACCGAAATGGCGTGAGCATCAAGTATAGATATCAAAGAGGGCTTTTATTCGGGTTTAAGGTTTCGAGGGATAAACAAGACTGATATGCAACTACCTTATGCAAAACATAATAGATCGCTAACAACGAATTCTCGCATCACCAAATAACGGATGGTCACCAGGGTATATCTTAGATCGCTGACAACGTTATTTGCATAACGGATGGTCACCAAAATACACACTAGATCGCTAGCAACGTTATTTAATTCTTCAAGAAATCGGATGGTCACTACATGTCCATACACTTGATAATTTCACAAAGTCAAAAGGGTAGGAATAAGGCATGCGATATTATATTTTTAGAAAAGGTTGAAAGGAATGAAAAATAGTCAAAGTCTACTGCCCAGATGTTACTAGTTATTTCGAACCGCTATCATGCATTCTTGAAAAACTCCATACTTGATTGCACTTTACATTATTTCATAGCTCATTGGCTATTTTTGTCATCTTATTGTTGCGATGACTTTTTTTTTTTTTTTTTTTTTTTTTTTTTTTTTTTTTTTTTTTTTTTTTTTTTTTTTACATAATCTCATGTCATCTTATAGTTGTGATGACTTCACTAGGATAACTACTTTTGGAGTTTACAACTTTCTTCGTACTTTCATGATTTCCCACTGATGCGTGGGTTTTGCAACCTTACAACAGGTTTTACCTCTCGAGGGATCTCAAGAGGCTTACAACCCCACCAGGCAGTGTACCTGACCGATGTAGTATAGTGTAGTGGTAAGTACGGGGGATTGATCGTTCTCCACAGGGAATAGTGTTCGTTAGGTGTGAAAGGCTACTCTAATTAGGTCTAAGGGTTGAGGAAGATTCTTTTTATGTTTTTACAATTTTATGAAAGCAAGTAAAATCTCGGGTTTTGAAGGAGTGGGCGGAATTAGTTGCTAGTCAACTAACCCAAATTACTACAAATGCAAATAAAATAAAATAACAAAAATGAAAAGTGGTGAGAAACTTATGTGTAGAGAAATGTGTTTACTTAGATTTCCTTACTCCCTAACTATCTTTTACCGGTTAATTAGTGTGTATTAGTCGCGTGGATGACGGGTGTATTCCTTAATACCATTCGTGGGGTGGCGTACTTACTTCCCCAAACTCTACAAGCTCCTACTTCACTCCTATGTCGAGCCGGCTAGGAAGCTCCTAACATGGGATCACTAGAATTCGCTTGTGCATTAAATACAACCATAAAAACCTTTAGTACGCGTTTGGTTCATGTTTCTTAAGACGTTCAAGCAAGTTACCGAATAGGAGGTTAGCCAGTTTTCTTAAGCCTAACATAGATAAACAATCATCCAATACAACTAATAACACACTAACAACCAATAATCAATAGCTAGGTTTCATTAGATCTAAGCAAACACAAGATAAAATTAGCCTAACATGTTAAACAAAAGACAAGCATAAGATAGAATCAAACAACACATAGACATATTGAATGATTAATTGATAACTTATCTTTCAATGAAACATGGAAGATCTCAAGGCAAGAAGCCCTGAAAAAGTAGCTAAAATCGTCTTAGGGTTTTATCCCAAAATTCCACACACTAAGCTCTCTCTAATGACAAAAAATTAGAAAACTATATATAGACTTTGACATCTGACGGCGTCACCTTATGCATTGTGACGCCGTCACCTCGCCGCTTTTAGGGTTCCCGGATGACCATCTTGACGCCGTCCCTCTTTAGCTCTACCAAAATCCATTCTGGCTTATCAAGGCTTGACGCCGTCGGATCAAGAACGTGACGCCGTCCCCTTATGATTTAAGCCGTGACGCCCTTGATTTAGTTAAAGCGTGACGCCGTCAGAATTTTCATGCAAACTCACTGGCCCGTCATGAGTAAATTTCACATCCAACTTTTCTTGCCAAGGCATGACGCCGTCTGGAGTTAATGTTGACGCCGTCAAAGGTGACTTTCAGCACAATATTGAGACTTTGCCGTTTTCTTCACTTTTATGCTCCAAAAACGTCCAAAATGCCTCCTTTTCCAGATTTCTCCTCAAAAGTACCTAAAATGACAAAAGGAACGATTTAGGGCAATATTTGATCAAATAAATACGATTTCGGGCTTAAATGACCCCTTAAAAGCGGTACACTTTTCGCCTCATCAAATACCCTTACACTTGAGATTTGCTTGTCCTCAAGCAAATGCGCTTTTATTCTAATCAAAATACAAGTTAGGGGTCATTTAATGCAAACATAAAAGTAATTACAACAAATAATCGTTCCACTTCAATCATAATAAGCACGGAGATTATATACTAGCACCTCACAAGTAGTGTTTAGATACTCACATCTCTCAAGTGTCATCAAAATAAATCTCATAAATGAAAACGGAAAATATCTCTCACTACCTGTCATAGCAAATAGATTACCATAGGCTTGGGAAAGGATCGAAAACCTCCTCCACTAGGCGTAAGCACCTAAGATAAACTATCAAAGAGGGCTTTTAAATGGGTTATAACGTTAGGTGTAGGGAAAAGGAAAACACGGTTTTGTTGGATAAAGGATATTTTACTGGTGGCGAGTTAAAGATCTTGATCAATCACATGTACTATACAACGTTGCTAAGCCAAGACTAGACTCGATCTTAAGCTAATGAAAGAAAATAACAAAACATAAACATAAAATAAACATAAAATGAAACGGGATGGTAGTCCGTATGTTTTTTCTATTTTTCATTTTCTCATTTTTTTGTGTTTTTCTTGAAATTTTTTTTTTTTTTTTTTTTTTTTTTTTTTTTTTTTTTTTTTTTTTTTGCATACACTTTTACCCTACCATCCAAAATAATACATCAAAGGGGCATTGCATCCCCCTTACACTTGAACTTTTACATAACTTTACAAATAACTATTCTAATGACTCGAATTAAGATAATTGAAAAACTTGGAGTACTTTTAAAATTATTTAGCACATATGGGGGTAATAAATGATGTTCTTCCCCATTACTCCATTATACTAGTACTTTACCCATGAGTCCCAATCGTCCCAAAACAATATGTACAAGGATATGACTCGACTTAGCAACCATGTAATCAACTAGATAATTAACTTGGGTTTAAACAAATGTTGTAACAATAATGCACTAAAAATGAGTGCATACAAGGTAGGCTAAGGCGATTTGGGTGTACATTTAAGTGGGGTGTAACAAATTCTTCCTTTAAGTAAAATGCTTAAAGGTCGAAACGAAAAGATAGGCTCTGAGGGGTGTACTAGGGGTATCGTGTACTAAAAATGAGTACAACGCAAAGGGTGTGGGAGAATTACTTGACCAATGTAGCCAATGTAATTATAACAAAAACACAGGTGTAAAACAATGGGTTAATCCTAATGCCTCTTATCATGTAGTAAATCTAACTACACGAATGTAGTCTCACTTGTGGCCTCGGAATGGTCCTAACGCAAGTTCTAGAATCTAAGTGCTACCGGTACACACATCATAGCATAAATGCTTTTCCTACCAATTCTAGGGGCGAACCTCACATATTTGGGGGTGGAAAATTTTTTAGTGGTACGGTTTTTGTGCTAGTCATATAACTCCTATCCATGAGACGCTCATTAAGATCAAAGTTTCACTCCTATATGTTGTAAAAAATTTTAAATTTGGCACTAAAATTACCTTAACAAGTATTTCTCTCAGTTTTATTACACATCTACTATTAAACAAACAAAAATCAAGCGCAATTATATTCTCTAAAATCGTACTTTTACCCTCCCCTTACACTTAAGATGAACATTGTCCCCAATGTTCAAATGACAAATGTAAAAGCATAAAGTAAAAGAATGAAATCAAATACTCCCCTGATTCGCTCGTTGGATAATGAAATTACACGGTTAAATCTTCCTCCAAAGAGAATGTTGAAGCTCCATGACTAATGCATCGCCATAAGCTTGATTCAAAACATTTCCTTGTCCAAAATAACCTGTTGAACCTGAGAAAACAAACACGAAAACCTGCATAACATCGGCGGGATAAAATCTATATATAAGGATATAATGCTTGTGGAATGATAACTTTGCAGATTCCTGGAGATTATAAGTTGGAGATTTTAATAAAAACTTTTTATGAAAACAAAATTTTCAAAAATTTCTGGAAATTAAATCTGACGCCGTCAGGTTATAACCCCTGACGCCGTCAGAAATGACCTGACAAAAATTTTCATTTTAAGTTTCCGGAAAATTTCTGGAAAAACCTTTACCTTACTTCCTGGAACTTCTGCAAAACATCATTATGACTCGATACAAGCATTTGACTCAAACAAATACTAATATGTATGTTAATTTAATATTATTATGATTCATGTTAATTTGCGTTCTAATAAACCGATTTAGATTTCCCTTACACTTATCTTTTGCAAAATACCTTTATATGTAGTTAAGACGAAGTTAAAAACAACATAAAGCATTTTCACAAAGTACTTTTGAACATGAATCAATACTAATAAAAATTAAACACACATACGGAAACAAATAAAATCAAACAAACAAATAAATAAACACACAAAACAAATAAAACAAATAAAGCTTGGGTTGCCTCCCAAGAAGCGCTTTTCTTTATTAACGAGTCTTGTAGCTAGACTCAAAGTAAGGCTCATCTAGTGTCGCTTATGCTCACGTATCCGAGTGTGAGCCATCTAATTGTTGCCTCATCTTTCTTGTATTCATCATTTAGCTCCAAACATCCATGATAGTATCTCTTATTTTTCTCATGTGGATATTTGAGCCCCTTCCCCTTATCATTCTCACTTAACAAGTCGAGAGGCATAATTCTATTGCAAGCTTCAATGGGGTAGTTCTTAAACCTAGGATGTGCTCGGGGCATTTGATAGACAAAATCTTCATCCCCATTCGAGAATGTAATTAACCCGTCCACAAGTTTTTCGTCAAGGTTGGTCAACCTTTTGAAGGGTTCTCCAAAAATGACTTGGGTTAATTTGTCATCGATAAATTCTCCTAAGTTCTCCATAACCATAAAATCCACCACATACACAAAACTTCCTACGAACACGTGTAGTGGCTTAATCCTAGCAACAATGTTATCTCCTTGATATTCAAGCTCATCAACCATGATTTTATTATAATTAGCGCGAGAGATAATGTTCATAGGCAAAGATGAGTAAAGATAAGCATAAAAATCATGATAACCAATTTTACACGGAAATTGCATGTTAAAGAGGCTATCCTTTTCGATCTTAGTCCTAGGGTCAACATACTTAAAGGGATCAATTTCCTCTTTTCCCCATTCCTCGTTAACTACTTCTCCATTACCGATATCCTCATCGGAGTCTGAGTAGTAAAATGGACTAACATAGTCATTCTCATGGTCAGACTCCTCCATCTCAGAATTGTTATCAAAGTGGTGGTCGGGTGAAAGGTTGTTGTTTGCTATTATGGGGGCGGGAACGGGTAGTTGAAAATTTGCACGGCGAAAAACACGAATAACAGGGATCAAATGACCAATGTTACTCATGCGGTAAGTGGAAGGTATCACAAACAAAAGTACAAAGAAATAAGATAGACTAAAGAAAACCTAGAAAAATAAAATAAAAATCTCACTAGAAAGGAATCTAGTGAGTAGACCTAATAGAAATAAAAATTCAACCTAAACAATAACTATTCCCCGGCAACGGCGCCAAAAACTTGATGCGTGGGTTTTGCAACCTTACAACAGGTTTTACCTCTCGAGGGATCTCAAGAGGCTTACAACCCCACCAGGCAGTGTACCTGACCGATGTAGTATAGTGTAGTGGTAAGTACGGGGGATTGATCGTTCTCCACAGGGAATAGTGTTCGTTAGGTGTGAAAGGCTACTCTAATTAGGTCTAAGGGTTGAGGAAGATTCTTTTTATGTTTTTACAATTTTATGAAAGCAAGTAAAATCTCGGGTTTTGAAGGAGTGGGCGGAATTAGTTGCTAGTCAACTAACCCAAATTACTACAAATGCAAATAAAATAAAATAACAAAAATGAAAAGTGGTGAGAAACTTATGTGTAGAGAAATGTGTTTACTTAGATTTCCTTACTCCCTAACTATCTTTTACCGGTTAATTAGTGTGTATTAGTCGCGTGGATGACGGGTGTATTCCTTAATACCATTCGTGGGGTGGCGTACTTACTTCCCCAAACTCTACAAGCTCCTACTTCACTCCTATGTCGAGCCGGCTAGGAAGCTCCTAACATGGGATCACTAGAATTCGCTTGTGCATTAAATACAACCATAAAAACCTTTAGTACGCGTTTGGTTCATGTTTCTTAAGACGTTCAAGCAAGTTACCGAATAGGAGGTTAGCCAGTTTTCTTAAGCCTAACATAGATAAACAATCATCCAATACAACTAATAACACACTAACAACCAATAATCAATAGCTAGGTTTCATTAGATCTAAGCAAACACAAGATAAAATTAGCCTAACATGTTAAACAAAAGACAAGCATAAGATAGAATCAAACAACACATAGACATATTGAATGATTAATTGATAACTTATCTTTCAATGAAACATGGAAGATCTCAAGGCAAGAAGCCCTGAAAAAGTAGCTAAAATCGTCTTAGGGTTTTATCCCAAAATTCCACACACTAAGCTCTCTCTAATGACAAAAAATTAGAAAACTATATATAGACTTTGACATCTGACGGCGTCACCTTATGCATTGTGACGCCGTCACCTCGCCGCTTTTAGGGTTCCCGGATGACCATCTTGACGCCGTCCCTCTTTAGCTCTACCAAAATCCATTCTGGCTTATCAAGGCTTGACGCCGTCGGATCAAGAACGTGACGCCGTCCCCTTATGATTTAAGCCGTGACGCCCTTGATTTAGTTAAAGCGTGACGCCGTCAGAATTTTCATGCAAACTCACTGGCCCGTCATGAGTAAATTTCACATCCAACTTTTCTTGCCAAGGCATGACGCCGTCTGGAGTTAATGTTGACGCCGTCAAAGGTGACTTTCAGCACAATATTGAGACTTTGCCGTTTTCTTCACTTTTATGCTCCAAAAACGTCCAAAATGCCTCCTTTTCCAGATTTCTCCTCAAAAGTACCTAAAATGACAAAAGGAACGATTTAGGGCAATATTTGATCAAATAAATACGATTTCGGGCTTAAATGACCCCTTAAAAGCGGTACACTTTTCGCCTCATCACCCACATAACATCCATCTTGCCAAATAGCTAGCAACCAACCAAGACTTGACTCAGGGTAAGGCTAGGCTAAAAGTGTAAAATCTTTTTGTATTTTTCTGGATTTTATCAAAAAAAAAAAAAAAAAAAGGCTCAGAGGGTGTAACTAGGGGTATCTAGCGCTAAAGATAAACGCTAATCAAAAGTTTATACTGGTGGTTAACTAGTCAATGCAACTAGCTAAATATCAATTTGGAAGGCTTATTTGGGTTAAATCCTAAGGTTGCCTCTTATCACGCATATATACTTATATCACTGAAAAAAAATGATCTCACAACGGTCTCGTAATGATTTACAAGCACAAGTTCTAGAATAAATAAAATCACCGGCACACTCATAGCAAAAAATCAAAGCATAAAAGATGTATGCTATATACGAAACAGGCTTAAATTCCTCACATTGTAGTGAAAAGGGCTATAACATGTGCTAGCTAATGTTATCGATCCCAGAATGGATTGCAATATTAATCGGGACACATCTCAATTTTTCAAAAATTACAGGTTTTACCAGTGGATAGATCCAGTTACTTTAATATAATCCTTTAAATGACAAAGAACTAGATCATAAGGGCAAACAAAATTTAAAATTTAGCTCAGAACTTACAATTTATCCTTATTTTCCTATTCAACCCCCCCCCCCCCCACACTTAAGTTAAGCATTGTCCTCAATGTGATATACAAAAAGAATGAAAATAGGGAAATAAGAGAATAAACCATATTTTCTTGCTTCAGAAGATTCTTTGATCCAAGTGTCCATACTTTGTAATCATTACCTGCAGTAATCTTAAGACAAAAAGAAACACACGAAATATGTCTACGTTTTATTAAAAGTCAGTGATACACCCCCACACTTAAGTTCAACTAAGGGATTAGAGAAACTTTGGGATATAATCACCTTTTTAAAAATAAACTAAGAAATAAAATTGCAAATAGAAAAACACACGGGTTGCCTCCCAAGAAGCGCTTGTTTTATTAACGAGTCATCAGCCAGACTCAAACTTCCTTCTTGCTACGTTGGTGTAATTTTCGGTTTCTTCTTTGAGACTTTTGGAACATACACCACGTTTCCTATCACTATTCCTTCTCCAGTTTCATCTATGTTTTCCAATTTGATTCTTTCCCAAGGTCTAGGAAGAACATCATAGATATAACCAGATTCCTCGGCCCATGGAGTGTTTTTCTTGAAATCAGCCGGAAAGGGTGCCATGAATGTTATTGCTTCATAGTCTGATTCAGGTGGAATTTCTTTAATAGAAATCTCGTTCATTTGCTCCTTATCATAATATAATTTAATTCGGTGACCATTAACAATGAAACTTCCACCTTGCTTGTCATGTAATTCAACATACCCAGATGGAAATCCATGTTTCACTATATATGGGCCAAACCATTTTGGTTTTAGCTTAGGTGCTTTGAACTTGTATTTCATATTAAAAAGCAGAACTTTGTCTCCAGCTTTGAATTCTTTCCGAATTCTAAGCTTTCTGTCATGATACGCTTTGGTTCTAGCTTTGTAGAGCTTGGAGTTCTCGTAAGCTTGGAGTCTTAGTTCATCGAGTTCATGCAATTGCAAGAATCTCTTCTCTCCAGCTATTTTGAGATCAGGGTTACAGCTTCTGAGTGCCCAGTAAGCGCGATGTTCGATTTCGAACGGCAAATGACAAGTTTTTCCATACAAAAGTCTGTATGGTGTTGTACCAATTGGAGTTTTATAAGCCGTACGAAATGCCCACAGAGCATCATCGAGTTTTCTTGACCAAACGGCAGGATTGTCTTTAACCGTTTTTTCAAGTATCCTTTTTAAGGCTCTGTTGGTATTTTCGACTTGACCACTGGTCTGAGGGTGATAAGCTGTGGCGAAACGATGATGTACTCCGTATCGTTTCATAATTTTCTCCATTTGTTTGTTACAGAAATGGGTTCCTCGATCACTTATTAAAGCTTTGGGAATTCCATAACGAGCGAAAAGCTTTTTGAGAAAATTGACAACAACTCGAGCATCATTTGTGGGTAGAGCTTCTGCTTCAGCCCATTTGGAAACGTAATCAATAGCAACGAGAATATATTCGTATTTGTGCGATTTAGGAAATGGTCTCATAAAATCGATTCCCCAAATATCGAATATTTCACAGACTTGAATGCTCTTTTGAGGCATTTCATCTCTACGAGAAAGACTACCGGATTTTTGGCAAGCATCGTAGTTTTGAACAAGAGTATGAGCTTCTTTGAAAATAGTTGGCCAATAGAATCCAGCATCAAAAACTTTTTTAGCTGTGGTGGAAGGACCATAGTGTCCCCCAGTCGGGCCATGATGACATTCATCAAGAATTCTTCTTGTTTCAGAACCAAAAACACATCTTCTTATCATTCCATCGGGACACATCTTGAAAAGATAGGGCTCTTCCCAATAGTAATGTTTGAGGTCTGAAAAGAATTTACTTCGTTGGCCATGAGTTAATCCTTTTTTGAGAATCCCTCCAACAAGGTAATTTGCATAATCAGCAAACCATGAAATTTCTATCTCATCGGCTGTGTCAACAGTCATGAGAGTTTCATCAGGAAAATAATCGTCAATCTCGTCTTCCTTTAACTCTTCCAAGTTCGGATTCTCAAGACGAGACAAATGATCAGCAGCTAGATTTTCTGCTCCTTTCTTATATTTGATTTCGATGTCAAATTCTTGGAGTAGCAAAATCCATCGGATAAGACGCGGTTTTGCATCTTGTTTGGCAAACAGATATTTGAGCGCTGAATGATCAGTGAACACAATTGTTTTTGAAAGCACAAGATAAGATCTGAATTTGTCGAAAGCAAAAACAACGGCTAATAATTCTTTCTCCGTAACCGTATAGTTTTGTTGCGCATTATTGAGTGTTTTACTGGCGAAGTATATAGGAAGAAAATGTTTTCCTTCACGTTGTCCTAATACAGCTCCAACCGCAAAATCGCTTGCGTCGCACATGAGCTCGAATGGTAGTGACCAATTAGGTGAAACCATAATGGGTGCACTAGTCAGTTGGGTTTTTAATGTTTCGAATGCCTTCATGCAATCTGCATTGAAGTCAAAAACAAAATCTTTTTCTAGAAGTTTCGTCATTGGACGAGATATTTTGGAAAAATCCTTAATGAAACGACGGTAAAAACCGGCATGTCCTAGAAAACTTCTAACGGCTTTAACGTTTGTTGGAGGTGGTAATTTGGTGATAACATCTATTTTTGCTTTGTCAACCTCCATTCCTGCACTGGAAATTTTGTGTCCTAGCACAATTCCTTCCGTCACCATGAAATGGCATTTTTCCCAGTTGAGAACAAGATGTGCAGTTTCGCATCTTTCAAGCATTTTGTCCAGATTAGAAAGACAAGCTTCAAATGAGCTTCCAAAAACTGAAAAGTCATCCATGAAAACTTCCATCGATGTTTCAAGCATGTCTTGGAATATAGCAATCATACATCTCTGAAAAGTCACGGGTGCATTACACAAACCAAAAGGCATACGCCGATAAGCGTAAGTTCCAAAGGGACATGTGAATGTAGTCTTTTCTTGATCAACAGGATCAATGGGAATTTGGAAATATCCTGAAAAACCATCAAGGAAACAAAAGTACTCGTTCCCTGCTAATATCTCAAGCATTTGATCCATGAATGGCAAAGGAAAATGATCTTATCTGGTGGCTTTGTTTAATTTTCTGTAATCAATACATACTCGCCATCCTGTGACAGTTCTAGTAGGAACTAATTCATTCCGTTCGTTAGTCACAACAGTCATTCCTCCTTTTTTCAGAACACAGTGAAAGGGACTCACCCAAGGACTATCCTCGATGGGGTAAATGATACCAGCATCAAGAAGTTTGATGATTTCTTTTTTAACAACTTCTTTCATGTTGGGATTGAGTCGACGTTGTCTTTCTACAACGGGCTTTGCATCTTCTTCGAAATTGATTTTGTGTTTACAAAAATCAGGACTGATTCCTGGGATGTCAGATGTTTTCCATGCAAAAGCTCTTTTATGCTTCTTGAAAACAGAAATGAGGCATTCTTTTTCCTTATCTTTGAGCAACGAAGATATGACTACTGGAAGAAGTGAATTATCCTCCAAGTAAGCATACTCAAGATTTTCGGGAAGTGGTTTCAGCTCAAGATCAGTTGGTAGTTCTTGAAGAGATGTTTTGATCCTCAATTGATCATTAAAAGTGATTTCCTCAAAATCTTCTTCTATTTCTCCTTCTTCAACTTCTGTTTCTTCTTCTTCAAACTTTACTTCCATAAAATCAGCGAATTCTGTATCAAAGTTTGTTTCACTAATTTTTTCTGAAGTAGTCATGAATGGATCAGAATCGTCAAGTAATGCATCCAATTCTTCTTCTGTGACTTCATCGATTACATCAACGTTAAAACAAGTGTCATCACTGGAATATGGATATTGCATTGCTTTATCGATTAAAAAGATAATTCTATCATCTCCAACTCCAAGATTGAGTTCTTTTCCTTTTACTTTGATGATCGCATCAGCGGTGTTTAGGAAAGGTCTTCCTAAAATAAGAGGTACTCTACTATCTTCCTCCATTTCTAAGATCACAAAATCCACAGAAAAAATGAATTTACCAACTTGGACAAGCATATTCTCAGCAATTCCAACAGGATATTGATAAGAATGATTTGCTAATCGAATACTCATCCTTGTAGGTTTCAAGGTATTGATGGAAAGTTTAGAATACAACGAATAGGGCATCAAATTGATACTTGCACCTAGATCGGCTAAAGCATCGCATGTGATGTTGTTTCCTAACGTGCACGGAATCAGAAAACTTCCAGGATCTCCTAGTTTTTGTTGAATTTTGTTTTGAACAATGGCTGAACATTCTTCATTCAGAAAGGTAGCGGATATTTGCTCCAACTTGTTCTTGTTATTAAGAAGTTCTTTCAAAAATTTCCCATAATTGGGCATTCCAGCTAAAACATCAACGAGGGGAACATTGAGTCTAACCTCTTTGATTATTTCAACAAACTTCTTATAACGTTCTTCCATTTTTTCTTTCTTAAGGCTTTGAGGATATGAAATTTTTGGTGTATACGCCTTAACTGGTGGGATGGGTTTGGGTGGTGTTTTTTTGGTATTTTCCTTTTTTGCTTCTTCTTCCTCCTCACTATCATCATCGATGATCGTGGTATCATTTGGATTGGGTGGTGGATCATAAGAAAGACCACTTCTTGTGAATACAGCATTTATATGCTCATTTCGAGTCTGTGGTGGACGATAATTTTTATCGTTCAATCCAGATGAGGTCGGCTTGGGGTTGGTTTGGGTATTACTTGGCAACGAACCAGATGGTCGGGAAGAAATTTGATCAGAAAGTCTACCAAATTTGTTTTCAAGATCTTGAATCGATGTGATGAAGCGAAAAGTGTACCGCTTTTAAGGGGTCATTTAAGCCCTAAATCGTATTTATTTGATCAAATATTGCCCTAAATCGTTCCTTTTGTCATTTTAGGTACTTTTGAGGAGAAATCTGGAAAAGGAGGCATTTTGGACGTTTTTGGAGCATAAAAGTGAAGAAAACGACAAAGTCTCAAAATTGTGCTGGAAATTACCTTTGACGGCGTTAGGATTTGTTCTGACGGCGTCATGGCTTGGCAAAAGTGGTGGATGTGAAAATTACTCATGATAAGCCAGAGAAATTTGCATGGAATTCTGACGGCGTCAGTCTTTAATGTGATCAAGGTCGTCACGGCTTAATTTAAAGAGGGACGGCGTCACCCCTAAGTCTGACGGCGTCAAGCCTTGATAAGCCAGAACGGATTTTGGAGAGCTAAAGAGGGACGGCGTCAAGAAGGCCATCCGGGAACCCTAAAAGCGGCGAGGGTGACGGCGTCACACTCCATAACGTGACGCCGTCAGATCTGAAAGTCTATATATAGTTTTGCAATTTTTTGTCATTAGTGGGGAACTTATTGGGGAACTTTGTGTGTGAAAACCCTAAGACGATTTTAGCAGCTTTTTCAAGGCTTTTTGCCTTGAGATCTTCCATGTTACATTGAAGATAAGTTATCAATTAATCATTCAATATGTCTATGTGTTGTTTGATTCTATCTTGTTCTTGTCTTTTGTTTAACATGTTAGGCTAGATTTATCTTGTGTTTGCTTAGATCTAATGAAACCTAGCTATTGATTATTGGTTATTAGTGTGTTATTAGTTGTATTGGATGATTGTTCATCTATGTTAGGCTTAAGAAAACTGGCTAACTTCCTATTCGGTAACTTGCTTGAACGTCTTAAGAAACATGAACCAATGCGTACTAAGGTTTTTATGGTTGTATTTAATGCACAAGCGAATTCTAGTGATCCCATGTTAGGAGCTTCCTAGCCGGCTCGACATAGGAGTGAAGTAGGAGCTTGTAGAGTTGGGGAAGTACGTACGCCACCCCACGATTGGTATTAAGGAATACACCCGTCATCCACGCAATTAATATACACTAATCAACCGGTAAAAGATAGTTAGGGAGTAAGGAAATCTAAGTAAACACATTTCTCTCCACATAAGTTTTACCACCTTTTCATTTTCTGTTATTTTATTTTATTTGCATTCGTAGTAACTTGGGTTAGTTGACTAGCAACTAATTCCGCCCACTCTTTCAAACCTGAGATTTTACTTGCTTTCATAAAATTATAAAAACATAAAAAAAGAATCTTCTCTCACCCTTAGACCTATTAGAGTAGTTTTTCATACCTAACGAACACTATTCCCTGTGGAGAACGATCAATCCCCCGTACTTACCACTACACTATACTACATCGGTCAGGTACACTGCCTGGTGGGGTTGTAAGCCTCTTGAGATCCCTCGAGAGGTAAAACCTGTTGTAAGGTTGCAAAACCACGCATCAAGTTTTTGGCGCCGCTGCCGGGGAATAGTTATTGTTTAGGTTGAATTTTTTATTTTATAGGTCTACTCACTAGATTCCTTTCTAGTGAGATTTTTATTTTCTTTTTCTAGGTTTTCTTTAGTCTATCTATTTTCTTCGTTTCTTTGTTCGTAACCATTACCATTCGACATCATGGAAGATGGTAATATCCTTGATCCCAACAACCCACCACCACAACAACCACCACCACCTCCTAGAGCCCGTACTTTAGGAGAATACTCCATTCCTAGCCACCATGGCTATCGAAACACCATTGAGCTCACTCAAGGAGCCAATGTCACTCCCTTGCGATCCGACACCTTCCGGTTGGTGCAAAGCGGATGCACATTCCATGGACTTCGTTCTGAAGATCCTAATCAACATCTCAAGGACTTTCTCAAAATCGTTGATTCTATAGACCTTGATGTTGCCACTCGAGAGACGACCCGATTGCGTCTCTTTCAATTCTCTCTGCGGGACCAAGCTAGTCAATGGCTAGAGCGTCAACCCGCAGGATCCATCACCTCTTGGGATGATCTCACCACTCGTTTCCTTGCTCAGTTTTTCCCACCGGGAAGAACTACCAAGCTAAGGAATGATATCTTGATGTTCCAACAACGTCAAGGCGAAACCCTCTACGAGGCATGGACTCGATTCAAGGACTTACTCCAAAAAGTCCCTCACCATGGCTTAGAACTTTGGCTCCAAGTCCAAATCTTCTATGACCATGTCAATCTCTCCACGAGGCAAACCATTGACCAAGCGGCTGGTGGTAAGCTACGTGATCTAAGTGCGGAACAATCATGGGCTCTCCTAGAGGATCTTGCTCTTTATGACAACGAAAGTTGGAGTGATCCCCGTGATTTGAATAAAACGGTCAAGGCAATATCTTTGCCTTCGAACAATTCAAGCACTTCCGACCGTAGGATCATAGAACTTGAAGACCAAGTCAAGTTTCTTGTGAAATCCTACGAGGCTCCTAAACCTTCAAGCCAAGTGAACAAAATCACTTCTTCGTGTGAATTATGTAGTGGTCCCCACGACACTCGTGATTGCATGGAACTCCCCTAACAAGCTTTTGCGGACTACGCATCCTCGCGTACCGACGGAGCGGGAGACAAGTGGTACACTTTCAAACCCGAGGCAAACCACTACGGTGATTCATACAACCCCTCATGGAAAAATCACCCAAACCTTAGGTGGAAACAAAACCAAAACACACAACAAACCAATTCTTTCAACCCACCTAATCGTTTCCAATCAAGCGGTTCCAACTCGAACCGTACTTTCAACAACAATCCTTCCGGCAATGGTAGTACCAATAACTTTGAAGGATTGATGTCCCAATTTATGGCATCTCAAGAAGCTCGTTTAGCCAAGTTTGAAGCCGATTTCAAACAAAAACAAAGCGAGGTGACCAATAAGATTGACACTTTGTTGAAAGCCCTCAATGACCGAGAAATGGGAGCACTCCCTAGCAACACGGTCAAGAACCCGAAACTAAACGTCAACGCCATCTCGTCGGTTTCGTCTCCTAGTTCTTGTCCACAATATTATTCGGTCAATTCCATGAGCACGTGTTTCAAACAAACCCAATTCGTTCTAAATGACCAAGAAGTTATGACATCCAAATTGGTCAACAACATAGTTGAAACACCTCCCACTCAAAACCTTGACGAAGAACTCAAGGAGCTCCACCTTGAAAGTCCGGTTGTTGATGTGTTGGATGAGAAGAAGCTCAAGTTAGGCGAAAAAGGGACCGCCTACGTTCAAAACAAACTACCTAAGAAATTAGATGATCCGGGCTTATTTGTTCTACCTTGCAAGATCGGTAATTCGGAGGCTTATGACACATTAGCCGATCTTGGATCAAGCCTTAACCTACTTCCGTTACCTCTCTACACCTCTCTAAAACTAGGAAAACTTGAAGAAACCAAGGTGATAATAGGCTTAGCGGATGGAAGTGTTGCTTACCCGGTTGGAGTAGTTAAGGACGTGTTAGTGCACATTGGAAAACTAACCATTTTAGCTGATTTCCACGTCCTTGATATGGTTAGCGACCCTACATGCCCCTTGTTGATTGGTAGAGGATTTTTGGCAACCGCTAGTGCTATGATTGATTGTAAGGAATCCAAGATAGCGGTAGGAGAAGGAGATACTTGGTCAGTCTACGATGTTAAGAAACATGCCTATGATACTAGTGAGAAACCGACACCCCATTGGTTAGAATCAAATAGGAGACCATCTAGATATGAACCTTGGATCAATAGAGACTTCATAGGACCCCAACGCCCATTTTACCTAGAAGAGGACTTTGTTAACCGAACACATACGGTAGAGCAACTCTTGGCTAGGGACACCGAATTGGATCCATTTGAAGATTCTCTAGTTTTTAGAAAGATGATTGATTTCCTAGGAGTTTTGCCAATTAACCTAGGGATGAATAAGTGGAATTGTGAGGACGATGATCATAAGTGGGATTGGGACAAACCACCCAAAGATGGAGATGGGTCATGGCATATTAAGATGACATTGTATGACCCAGATGGAGAGAAGTTTGAAAAGATATATCGTACTAAGCAGACCAATAGAAAACTTCAATCCAAGCTTAACCCTAAAGACGTCCTCGATGACGAGCTTACTTACATAGGGTAGCGTGACTTTGAGTCTAGCTACAAGACTCGTTAATAAAGAAAAGCGCTTCTCCGGAGGCAACCCAAGTTTTATTTGCTTTGTGTGTTTATTTATTTGTTTGTTTGATTTTATTTGTTTCCGTATGTGTGTTTAAGTTTTATTATTATGATTCATGTTAAAAAACTAATTTGTGAAAATGCTTTATCTTGTTTTTAACTTCGTCTTAACTACATATAAAGGTATTTTGCAAAAGTTAAGTGTAAGGGAAATCCAAATCGGTTTATTAGAACACAAATAAACATGAATCGTAATAGTAATAAATGAACATACATATTAGTATTTGTTTGAGTCAAATGCTTGTATCGAGTCATAATGATGTTTTGCAGGATTTCCAGGAAGTAAGATATAGGTTTTTCCAAAAATTTTCCGGAAACGTAACATGAGAATTCTGTCAGATCATTTCTGACGGCGTCAGGCTTTACAACCTGACGGCGTCAGGTTTAATTTTCTAAAAATTTTTGAAAGTTTTGTTTTCATAAAAAGTTTTTATTAAATCTCTAACTTATAATCTCCAGGAATCTGCAAAATAATCATTCCACAAGCATTATATCCTTATATAGAGTTTATCCCGCCGATGTTATGCAGGTTTTCGTGTTTGTTTTCTCAGGTTTAACAGGTTATTTTGGACAAGGAAATGTATGTGGAATCAAGCTTTTGGCGATGCATTAGTCATGGAGCTTCAACATTACCTTGGAAGAAGATCTAACCGTGTTACTTCATTATCCACCGAGCGAATCAGGGGAGTATTTGATTTCATTCTTTTACTTTATGCTTTTACATCTTGTTATTTGAACATTGGGGACAATGTTCATCTTAAGTGTAAGGGGGGTAAAAGTACGATTAGAGAATGCTATTACGCTTGATTTTTGTTTGTTTAATGGTAGATGTGTAATAAAACTGAGATAAATACCTGTTAGGGTAATTTTAGTGCCAAATTTAAAATTTTTTACAACATTTAGGAGTGAAACTTTAGTCCTAATAAGCGTCTCACGGATAGGAGTTATATGACTAGCACAAAAACCGTACCACTAAAAAATTTTCCACCCCCAAATATGTGAGGTTCGCCTCTAGAATTGGTAGGAAAAGCATTTATGCTATGATGTGTGTACCGGTAGCACTTAGATTCTAGAACTTGCGTTAGGACCATTCCAAGGCCACAAGTGAGACTACATTCGTGTAGTTAGATTTACTACATGATAAGAGGCATTAGGATTAACCCATTGTTTTACACCTGTGTTTTTGTTATAATTACATTGGCTACATTGGTCAAGTAATTCTCCCACACCCTTTGCGTTGTACTCATTTTTAGTACACGATACCCCTAGTACACCCCTCAGAGCCTATCTTTTCGTTTCGACCTTTAAGCATTTTACTTAAAGGAAGAATTTGTTACACCCCACTAAAATGTACACCCAAATCGCCTTAGCCTACCTTGTATGCACTCATCTTTAGTGCATTATTGTGACAACATTTGTTTAAACCCAAGTTAATTATCTAGTTGATTACATGGTTGCTAAGTCGAGTCATATCCTTGTACATATTGTTTTGGGACGATTGGGACTCATGGGTAAAGTACTAGTGTAATGGAGTAATGGGGAAGAACATCATTTATTACCCCCATATGTGCTAAATATTTTAAAAGTACTCCAAGTGTTTTGATTATCTTAATTCGAGTCATTAGAATAGTAATTTGTAAAGCTATGTAAAAGTTCAAGTGTAAGGGGAATGCAACGCCCCTATGATGTGTTATTTTGGATGGTAGGGCAAAAGTGTATGCAAAAAAAAAAAAAAAAAAAAAAAAAAAAAAAAAAAAAAAATCAAGAAAAATACAAAAAAATGAGAAAAAGAAAAATAGAAAAAAACATACGGACTACCATCCCGTTTCATTTTATGTTTATTTTATGTTTTTGTTATTTTGTTTTTAGCTTAAGATAGAGTCGAGTCTTGGCTTAGCAACATTGTATAGTACATGTAATTGATCAAGATCTTTAACTTGCCACCAGTAAAATATCCCTTATCCAACAAAACCGTGTTTATCATATCCCTACACCTAACGTTATAACCCATTTAAAAGCCCTCTTTGATAGTTCATCTTAGGTGCTTACGCCTAGTGGAGGAGGTTTTTGATCCTTGCCCAAGCCTATGGTAATCTATTTGCTATGACAGGTAGTGAGAGATATTATCCGTTTTCATTTATGAGATTTATTTTGATGACACTTGAGAGATGTGAGTATCTAAACACTACTTGTGAGGTGCTAGTTTGTAATCTCCGTGCTTATTATGATTAAAGTGGAACGACTATTTGTTGTAATTACTTTTAAATTAGTGTTAAATGACCCCTAACTTGTATTTTGATTAGAATAAAAGCGCATTTGCTTGAGGACAAGCAAATCTCAAGTGTAAGGGTATTTGATGAAGCGAAAAGTGTACCGCTTTTAAGGGGTCATTTAAGCCCTAAATCGTATTTATTTGATCAAATATTGCCCTAAATCGTTCCTTTTGTCATTTTAGGTACTTTTGAGGAGAAATCTGGAAAAGGAGGCATTTTGGACGTTTTTGGAGCATAAAAGTGAAGAAACGACAAAGTCTCAAAATTGTGCTGGAAATTACCTTTGACGGCGTCAGGATTTGTTCTGGACGGCGTCATGGCTTGGCAAAAGTGGTGGATGTGAAAATTACTCATGATAAGCCAGAGAAATTTGCATGGAATTCTGACGGCGTTAGTCTTTAATGTGATCAAGGTCGTCACGGCTTAATTTAAAGAGGGACGGCGTCACCCCTAAGTCTGACGGCGTCAAGCCTTGATAAGCCAGAACGGATTTTGGAGAGCTAAAGAGGGACGGCGTCAAGAAGGCCATCCGGGAACCCTAAAAGCGGCGAGGTGACGGCGTCACACTCCATAACGTGACGCCGTCAGATCTGAAAGTCTATATATAGTTTTGCAATTTTTTGTCATTAGTGGGGAACTTATTGGGGAACTTTGTGTGTGAAAACCCTAAGACGATTTTAGCAGCTTTTTCAAGGCTTTTTGCCTTGAGATCTTCCATGTTACATTGAAGATAAGTTATCAATTAATCATTCAATATGTCTATGTGTTGTTTGATTCTATCTTGTTCTTGTCTTTTGTTTAACATGTTAGGCTAGATTTATCTTGTGTTTGCTTAGATCTAATGAAACCTAGCTATTGATTATTGGTTATTAGTGTGTTATTAGTTGTATTGGATGATTGTTCATCTATGTTAGGCTTAAGAAAACTGGCTAACTTCCTATTCGGTAACTTGCTTGAACGTCTTAAGAAACATGAACCAATGCGTACTAAGGTTTTTATGGTTGTATTTAATGCACAAGTGAATTCTAGAGATCCCATGTTAGGAGCTTCCTAGCCGGCTCGACATAGGAGTGAAGTAGGAGCTTGTAGAGTTGGGGAAGTACGTACGCCACCCCACGATTGGTATTAAGGAATACACCCATCATCCACGCAATTAATACACACTAATCAACCGGTAAAAGATAGTTAGGGAGTAAGGAAATCTAAGTAAACACATTTCTCTCCACATAAGTTTTACCACCTTTTCATTTTCTGTTATTTTATTTTATTTGCATTCGTAGTAACTTGGGTTAGTTGACTAGCAACTAATTCCGCCCACTCTTTCAAACCCGAGATTTTACTTGCTTTCATAAAATTATAAAAACATAAAAAAGAATCTTCTCTCACCCTTAGACCTATTAGAGTAGTTTTTCATACCTAACGAACACTATTCCCTGTGGAGAACGATCAATCCCCCGTACTTACCACTACACTATACTACATCGGTCAGGTACACTGCCTGGTGGGGTTGTAAGCCTCTTGAGATCCCTCGAGAGGTAAAACCTGTTGTAAGGTTGCAAAACCACGCATCAAGTTTTTGGCGCCGCTGCCGGGGAATAGTTATTGTTTAGGTTGAATTTTTTATTTTATAGGTCTACTCACTAGATTCCTTTCTAGTGAGATTTTTATTTTCTTTTTCTAGGTTTTCTTTAGTCTATCTATTTTCTTCGTTTCTTTGTGCGTAACCATTACCATTCGACATCATGGAAGATGGTAATATCCTTGATCCCAACAACCCACCACCACAACAACCACCACCACCTCCTAGAGCCCGTACTTTAGGAGAGTACTCCCGTCCTAGCCACCATGGCTATCGAAACACCATTGAGCTCACTCAAGGAGCCAATGTCACTCCCTTGCGATCCGACACCATCCGGTTGGTGCAAAGCGGATGCGCATTCCATGGACTTCGTTCTGAAGATCCTAATCAACATCTCAAGGACTTTCTCAAAATCGTTGATTCTATAGACCTTGATGTTGCCACTCGAGAGACGACCCGATTGCGTCTCTTTCAATTCTCTCTGCGGGACCAAGCTAGTCAATGGCTAGAGCGTCAACCCGCAGGATCCATCACCTCTTGGGATGATCTCACCACTCGTTTCCTTGCTCAGTTTTTCCCACCGGGAAGAACTACCAAGCTAAGGAATGATATCTTGATGTTCCAACAACGTCAAGGCGAAACCCTCTACGAGGCATGGACTCGATTCAAGGACTTACTCCAAAAAGTCCCTCACCATGGCTTAGAACTTTGGCTCCAAGTCCAAATCTTCTATGACCATGTCAATCTCTCCACGAGGCAAACCATTGACCAAGCGGCTGGTGGTAAGCTACGTGATCTAAGTGCGGAACAATCATGGGCTCTCCTAGAGGATCTTGCTCTTTATGACAACGAAAGTTGGAGTGATCCCCGTGATTTGAATAAAACGGTCAAGGCAATATCTTTGCCTTCGAACAATTCAAGCACTTCCGACCGTAGGATCATAGAACTTGAAGACCAAGTCAAGTTTCTTATGAAATCCTACGAGGCTCCTAAACCTTCAAGCCAAGTGAACAAAATCACTTCTTCGTGTGAATTATGTAGTGGTCCCCACGACACTCGTGATTGCATGGAACTCCCCGAACAAGCTTTTGCGGACTACGCATCCTCGCGTACCGACGGAGCGGGAGACAAGTGGTACACTTTCAAACCCGAGCCAAACCACTATGATGATTCATACAACCCCTCATGGAAAAATCACCCAAACCTTAGGTGGAAACAAAACCAAAACACACAACAAACCAATTCTTCCAACCCACCTAATCGTTTCCAATCAAGCGGTTCCAACTCGAACCGTACTTTCAACAACAATCCTTCCGGCAATGGTAGTACCAATAACTTTGAAGGATTGATGTCCCAATTTATGGCATCTCAAGAAGCTCGTTTAGCCAAGTTTGAAGCCGATTTCAAACAAAAACAAAGCGAGGTGACCAATAAGATTGACACTTTGTTGAAAGCCCTCAATGACCGAGAAATGGGAGCACTCCCTAGCAACACGGTCAAGAACCCGAAACTAAACGTCAACGCCATCTCGTCGGTTTCGTCTCCTAGTTCTTGTCCACAATATTATTCGGTCAATTCCATGAGCACGTGTTTCAAACAAACCCAAGTCGTTCTAAATGACCAAGAAGTTATGACATCCAAATTGGTCAACAACATAGTTGAAACACCTCCCACTCAAAACCTTGATGAAGAACTCAAGGAGCTCCACCTTGAAAGTCCGGTTGTTGATGTGTTGGATGAGAAGAAGCTCAAGTTAGGCGAAAAAGGGACCGCCTTCGTTCAAAACAAACTACCTAAGAAATTAGATGATCCGGGCTTATTTGTTCTACCTTGCAAGATCGGTAATTCGGAGGCTTATGACACATTAGCCGATCTTGGATCAAGCCTTAACCTACTTTCGTTACCTCTCTATACCTCTCTAAAACTAGGAAAACTTGAAGAAACCGAGGTGATAATAGGCTTAGCGGATGGAAGTGTTGCTTACCCGGTTGGAGTAGTTAAGGACGTGTTAGTACACATAGGAAAACTAACCATTTTAGCTGATTTCCACGTCCTTGATATGGTTAGCGACCCTACATGCCCCTTGTTGATTGGTAGAGGATTTTTGGCAACCGCTAGTGCTATGATTGATTGTAAGGAATCCAAGATAGCGGTAGGAGAAGGAGATACTTGGTCAGTCTACGATGTTAAGAAACATGCCTATGATACTAGTGAGGAACCGACACCCCATTGGTTAGAATCAAATAGGAGACCATCTAGATATGGACCTTGGATCAATAGAGACTTCATAGGACCCCAACGCCCATTTTACCTAGAAGAGGACTTTGTGAACCGAACACATACGGTAGAGCAACTCTTGGCTAGGGACACCGAATTGGATCCATTTGAAGACCCTCTAGTTTTTAGGAAGATGATTGATTTCCTAGGAGTTTTGCCAATTGACCTAGGGATGAATAAGTGGAATTGTGAGGACGATGATCATAAGTGGGATTGGGACAAACCACCCAAAGATGGAGATGGGTCATGGCATATTAAGATGACATTGTATGACCCAGATGGAGAGAAGTTTGAAAAGATATATCGTACTAAGCGGACCAATAGAAAACTTCAATCCAAGCTTAACCCTAAAGACGTCCTCGATGACGAGCTTACTTACATAGGGTAGTGTGACTTTGAGTCTAGCTACAAGACTCGTTAATAAAGAAAAGCGCTTCTTGGGAGGCAACCCAAGTTTTATTTGCTTTGTGTGTTTATTTATTTGTTTGTTTGATTTTATTTGTTTCCGTATGTGTGTTTAAGTTTTATTATTATTGATTCATGTTAAAAAAATAATTTGTGAAAATGCTTTATCTTGTTTTTAACTTCGTCTTAACTACATATAAAGGTATTTTGCAAAAGTTAAGTGTAAGGGAAATCTAAATCGGTTTATTAGAACACAAATAAACATGAATCGTAATAGTAATAAATGAACATACATATTAGTATTTGTTTGAGTCAAATGCTTGTATCGAGTCATAATGATGTTTTGCAGGATTTCCAGGAAGTAAGGTATAGGTTTTTCCAAAAATTTTCCGGAAACGTAACATGAGAATTCTGTCAGATCATTTCTGACGGCGTCAGGTTTAATTTTCTGAAAATTTTTGAAAGTTTTGTTTTCATAAAAAGTTTTTATTAAATCTCTAACTTATAATCTCCAGGAATCTGCAAAATTATCATTCCACAAGCATTATATCCTTATATAGAGTTTATCCCGCCGATGTTATGCAGGTTTTCGTGTTTGTTTTCTCAGGTTTAACAGGTTATTTTGGACAAGGAAATGTTTGTTGAATCAAGCTTATGGCGATGCATTAGTCATGGAGCTTCAATATTACTTTGGAAGAAGATCTAACCGTGTTACTTCATTATCCACCGAGCGAATCAGGGGAGTATTTGATTTCATTCTTTTACTTTATGCTTTTACATCTTGTTATTTGAACATTGGGGACAATGTTCATCTTAAGTGTAAGGGGGGGGGGGGTAAAAGTACGATTAGAGAATGCTATTACGCTTGATTTTTGTTTGTTTAATGGTAAATGTGTAATAAAACTGAGATAAATACCTGTTAGGGTAATTTTAGTGCCAAATTTAAAATTTTTTACAACATTTAGGAGTGAAACTTTAGTCCTAATAAGCGTCTCACGGATAGGAGTTATATGACTAGCACAAAAACCGTACCACTAAAAAATTTTCCACCCCCAAATATGTGAGGTTCGCCCCTAGAATTGGTAGGAAAAGCATTTATGCTATGATGTGTGTACCGGTAGCACTTAGATTCTAGAACTTGCGTTAGGACCATTCCAAGGCCACAAGTGAGACTACATTCGTGTAGTTAGATTTACTACATGATAAGAGGCATTAGGATTAACCCATTGTTTTACACCTGTGTTTTTGTTATAATTACATTGGCTACATTGGTCAAGTAATTCTCCCACACCCTTTGCGTTGTACTCATTTTTAGTACACGATACCCCTAGTACACCCCTCAGAGCCTATCTTTTCATTTCGACCTTTAAGCATTTTACTTAAAGGAAGAATTTGTTACACCCCACTAAAATGTACACCCAAATCGCCTTAGCCTACCTTGTATGCACTCATCTTTAGTGCATTATTGTGACAACATTTGTTTAAACCCAAGTTAATTATCTAGTTGATTACATGGTTGCTAAGTCGAGTCATATCCTTGTACATATTGTTTTGGGACGATTGGGACTCATGGGTAAAGTACTAGTGTAATGGAGTAATGGGGAAGAACATCATTTATTACCCCCATATGTGCTAAATATTTTAAAAGTACTCCAAGTGTTTTGATTATCTTAATTCGAGTCATTAGAATAGTAATTTGTAAAGCTATGTAAAAGTTCAAGTGTAAGGGGAATGCAACGCCCCTATGATGTATTATTTTGGATGGTAGGGCAAAAGTGTATGCAAAAAAAAAAAAAAAAAAAAAAAAAAAAAAAAAATCAAGAAAAATACAAAAAAATGAGAAAAAGAAAAATAGAAAAAAACATACGGACTACCATCCCGTTTCATTTTATGTTTATTTTATGTTTTTGTTATTTTGTTTTTAGCTTAAGATTGAGTCGAGTCTTGGCTTAGCAACATTGTATAGTACATGTAATTGATCAAGATCTTTAAGTCGCCACCAGTAAAATATCCCCTATCCAACAAAACCGTGTTTATCATATCCCTACACCTAACGTTATAACCCATTTAAAAGCCCTCTTTGATAGTTCATCTTAGGTGCTTACGCCTAGTGGAGGAGGTTTTTGATCCTTGCCCAAGCCTATGGTAATCTATTTGCTATGACAGGTAGTGAGAGATATTATCCGTTTTCATTTATGAGATTTATTTTGATGACACTTGAGAGATGTGAGTATCTAAACACTACTTGTGAGGTGCTAGTTTGTAATCTCCGTGCTTATTATGATTAAAGTGGAACGACTATTTGTTGTAATTACTTTTATGTTAGTGTTAAATGACCCATAACTTGTATTTTGATTAGAATAAAAGCGCATTTGCTTGAGGACAAGCAAATCTCAAGTGTAAGGGTATTTGATGAAGCGAAAAGTGTACCGCTTTTAAGGGGTCATTTAAGCCCTAAATCGTATTTATTTGATCAAATATTGCCCTAAATCGTTCCTTTTGTCATTTTAGGTACTTTTGAGGAGAAATCTGGAAAAGGAGGCATTTTGGACGTTTTTGGAGCATAAAAGTGAAGAAAACGACAAAGTCTCAAAATTGTGCTGGAAATTACCTTTGACGGCGTCAGGATTTGTTCTGGACGGCGTCATGGCTTGGCAAAAGTGGTGGATGTGAAAATTACTCATGATAAGCCAGAGAAATTTGCATGGAATTCTGACGGCGTCACTCTTTAATGTGATCAAGGTCGTCACGGCTTAATTTAAAGAGGGACGGCGTCACCCCTAAGTCTGACGGCGTCAAGCCTTGATAAGCCAGAACGGATTTTGGAGAGCTAAAGAGGGACGGCGTCAAGAAAGCCATCCGGGAACCCTAAAAGCGGCGAGGTGACGGCGTCACACTCCATAACGTGACGCCGTCAGATCTGAAAGTCTATATATAGTTTTGCAATTTTTTGTCATTAGTGGGGAACTTATTGGGGAACTTTGTGTGTGAAAACCCTAAGACGATTTTAGCAGCTTTTTCAAGGCTTTTTGCCTTGAGATCTTCCATGTTACATTGAAGATAAGTTATCAATTAATCATTCAATATGTCTATGTGTTGTTTGATTCTATCTTGTTCTTGTCTTTTGTTTAACATGTTAGGCTAGATTTATCTTGTGTTTGCTTAGATCTAATGAAACCTAGCTACTGATTATTGGTTATTAGTGTGTTATTAGTTGTATTGGATGATTGTTCATCTATGTTAGGCTTAAAAAAACTGGCTAACTTCCTATTCGGTAACTTGCTTGAACGTCTTAAGAAACATGAACCAATGCGTACTAAGGTTTTTATAGTTGTATTTAATGCACAAGCGAATTCTAGTGATCCCATGTTAGGAGCTTCCTAGCCGGCTCGACATACGAGTGAAGTAGGAGCTTGTAGAGTTGGGGAAGTACGTACGCCATCCCACGATTGGTATTAAGGGATACACCCGTCATCCACGCAATTAATACACACTAATCAACCGGTAAAAGATAGTTAGGGAGTAAGGAAATCTAAGTAAACACATTTCTCTCCACATAAGTTTTACCACCTTTTCATTTTCTGTTATTTTATTTTATTTGCATTCGTAGTAACTTGGGTTAGTTGACTAGCAACTAATTCCGCCCACTCTTTCAAACCCGAGATTTTACTTGCTTTCATAAAATTATAAAAATATAAAAAAGAATCTTCTCTCACCCTTAGACCTATTAGAGTAGTTTTTCATACCTAACGAACACTATTCCCTGTGGAGAACGATCAATCCCCCGTACTTACCACTACACTATACTACATCGGTCAGGTACACTGCCTGGTGGGGTTGTAAGCCTCTTGAGATCCCTCAAGAGGTAAAACCTGTTGTAAGGTTGCAAAACCACGCATCACGATGCTTGATGATTTTTCTGACCTTGCTCAACTTTGGTTTTGAGATTGAAAAATTGGTTCTTGACGAACTCATTGGTTGATTTTTGAGCAGTTACGAATTCTCTCATCATTTTCTCAAAATCAGATTCTTCTCCTTTTTTTTCAGAGATTTGTGTGGTTTGATTGTCTACTCGTGGTTGAGAATCACGGTTGTTATCCCGTTGTTGACGATCTTGCCAATTTACAGAATTTCGTCCGTAATAATTTACACGATATCCGCCTCCACGGTATCCTCCTTGGACATAATTGGCTTCTCCTTCTTTGGGTTGGTCCATTGGTTGGTCGTCACATTCTGATGATGGGTGATTACCTCCACAGTTGTTACAACCGTCTCGCATTTCTTTCATTTCTCCTTTAAGGTCTTTGTATTGCGAATCGATTTTTGAAGTTAATGTTTCCATTTTCTCCATGAGTTTAGAGGTATCGGAACTTTCAGCAAAAGCAACGGTTTTTCGTAAGGGTTTGGTTTTGGCATCTTTTGACCAGTCGAGTTTGAGAAGAACTCGGTCTTCTAGCAATTGGTATGCCTGGTTGGGAGTCTTATAAAGAAAAATTCCTCCAGCATCAAGAATTCCTTGAGATGCTTCATCTAGTCCATGGTAGAAGATTTGGATAATGGTTCCTCGTCCTAAACCATGTCCATGACAACTACGAAGCAAATCTTTCATACGAAGCCAGGCTTCGACGAGCGATTCGTTAGGGATTTGTGTGAAAGCACGAATTTCTCCCATGAGTCGATCAAACATGGCAGGTGGAAAGAATCGGCTTACAAAAGCTTGCCTCATCTCCTCCCAAGTATTGATAGTTCCTGGGGTTAATTCATTATACCACACTTTTGCGTCTCCAGCAAGTGATGATGGAAAAAGTTTGAGTTTAATGGAATCCACATTGGTGTCGCCCTATCGGAACATGCCACAAATTTCGATGAATTCGGCAATGTGCTAGTGAGGATCGGCCCTCGAACGGCCATCGAATTGACGGTCTTTGATCATAGAAAGATGGTGACCTTTTACGGTGAAATTGTCACCTAGGTTGACAGTAACAATAGCAGCTCCAGGAGTGGGTGCTACGGTTCGGTTGGCTTCCCACATGGGTCTATCGTCAGCCATGGGAAAAGCAAGCTTCCAACCGATCGGTAATATGTCCAACCGATCGGTTGGTCTTCGGAATTGCCTCCATCCGAATCGGTTGCAGGCAGCCTCCGATCGGATGGATGGTTACTGTTTTGGACTTTTGTCGTCTTGGCTTGATTTTTCCTTTTTGGGTATTTGGTTCTTCATCCAAACTTGATCTTTTCAATCATCTTTGAAGCTAATCATCATGAATACTTGGACCCTCATTCTTTGAAATGCCTTTTTGATTGGGTCTTTGTAAAAGAATCTTCGCACTTTCATAAATATTTCCTTCTTTCTCCTTTTTCTCATCTTTTTCTTCCTTTTTCCTGTTTTTGGCCACATATGCTTTGCAAACACACTTTGGTACGATTTAGTAACAAAAGCATATAAATATAACCAAATAACATACATAAAAACACGAATAACGCTACTAAAAACATGCACAATTTGAGCGTTATCATTCCCTTTGGGAAGCGCGATTGTTATAGATAGATCTATTGGGGTGACTCCCCGTTCGGTTGACCAGATGGGCTAATGCGAGCGTATAGCAAGTCGGACTACGAGTGTGTTGGGTTAAACACTCGCTAAGAGCCCCTGATTGTTATTTATGTGCTATAGATTAGCGCACTAAACTGTCGAGCCTCGGTTGCATGAACTTAGAGCTAGCGCGATAGACTATTTTGTATGACATTATATGCGTTGTAATGATCGTACACAAAACTATTGGTCCAAAACTTATTGTTTACTGCTTAAATTTAAACCTATGAACTCACTAGCTTTTTGCTGACTTTTAGCATGTTTTTCTCAGGTGCTTAATTTGATTGATTTTGGCAAGGTTTCGGCAAGGCAAGGGTCATAGCCCCTTTTCAGAAGTATTGGCAGACATAACTAAGACTTGTGTTTATATGGAACCGCTGAAACTAATGGGTCTATTTTTCTGAACATGAATCATCTTTTGTAAACTCTAAATATTTAATTTGATATATTTAAAATGGAGTATGTATTCCGTTCTTTATTTACCTTGTGTTGTGATTTCCAATTACAAGTAGCACCTCCATGTTCCATATGCTTCCGCGACTGTTAAATTTTGGGGGTGCTACCCATGGTCATTAAGCCTTGATATCAAATCAATTGCAGCATGCATCTTTCCCTTGCGCACTTTCTACTTCTTCACGACCTTCCCTCTTGATTTCCCTAACCTACATTCCATTATAGAAAAACTTATATGTCTAAAAACACACTTCAATTTTGTATGAAACTATCCACATTTGACACACCTCAGTTTCTGAAATAGTTTCAAAACCAACCTAAGCCGCACGTGTCGCCCACTGAAAATTACAACAATATCATTTGTTTTCATAAGATTTTTAAATAAATATAACAACCAACAATCATATGACCATGATATCAACAAAAGAACACCAACTTTACCAATGTGTCTCAAATTCCTCAAGTTTCTAAGAAAATCTAGATATTACATCATATTTTGCAGCATATAATATAAACAGAAACTATTACACAAAATAAAAGCTACAAAAAACCAGACAATTATGTCTCTTAAACAAAAAATTGTCCAATAAACAGAATTAAGACATACTTATTACACCTTAAATGACATTAAACCTAAATGAACAAAGAAAAGTATACCCACATAATTAAACAGGAATCCACACAAAATTTATGAACTACTTGATTAAACTTGAAATATCCAAAATCCAAACATTGAATCACAATAGTCGAATTCGAAACCAAAATCCAAACACCCCTATATCTTATATTAAGTAATTATACCTGCTGATGTTTGTTTTCAGCAAAATGATCTGATCACTGAAATTCAGACCAGGTTCGTCAACCATCTTTTGCAGCTGCGATCATATAAAAAAACAATATCAAAAACACCTTTCACACATTCCTACAATTTAAGTTTAAAGCAATTAAAAAAAGTTTACATCAATAATTATATTCTGCAGATCCATCATCAGTTTTTCTTCAGCTTTATTAACATCCCCTACGTCACAAAACGCGCCATGGCTGCAGCCACATATGGCTGCCCCGCCAAGGTACGTCGTAGGTAAAATGTGTTCCAGAAAACACAAATGCTGAAAAATGATAATCATCGCCTTCACCAATCTAAGGTTTCAAAGAGTAAAATCATAAAAATGCAAGATAATTCTTACACATTATATATACATTACAATAAGCAGGCTGCGGAGCCCACCTTAGTTTATCCCCGGTTATTTCAAGCCCACATCCAAAAAAACCCTTTTGGTACCTGACCCATACTGTGCGACATATCTCACATCTCCTTTTTTCTCCTTTGGTCCGATCGGGTGATAATCACTAAAAAAAGGCATGCCCACGTTTCTGATCCAGAAACAATGGACAAAAAAAACCATTTAATGTGTGTTCTAATAATGTGGCATTCATGTGACATTCAAAACAGTTTTCTTGTACATACCATTCAAAAGTCTTTCGACCTTTTTTTGCAGCAATGCATAGGCTCAGATATAAAAAATTCATCACCATTATAAAACTTCCACCATGGCTGCAGCCACATCTCTGGTGTGGCTGCCACGCCAAAATACGGAGTTAAGTAAAACGTGACGATCATCATTGTCTTAGTGGTCATATTAAAAAAATCCACATTAGTCTGTGGGAAAACAGTTGCGGTTACATACTGGATATCACCCATCTGTTTGCCAAACCTTCAAGAAAGTCCCAGTTATAAAAAGGTCGCATATTATTCGATCCTTACAACAACGACAAATAGGGCTCATGTATGCGGACAAAAGAGTATCCGACCTGCCATGGCTGCAAACACGATGTCGTGATGCCCCGCCAAGATACAGGTCGCTTCTACCCACCATAAGCAGCCATAAGCTCAACAAACCAACCTCATATGCCCAAAATGAGCTGAGATAATAAGCCAATCCAATCACCATAACCCCATAAGCAGCCATAAGCTCAAAAAAACAGCCATAAGCTAATACCAACCCTCAATATGTTGTAACTCGCCCATATAATAAAAAAATTGTCATTGTTTTTCAGTTGACGATATGAGGTTCAAATTGATTAGCAATCTCAAAAAGCGGATACATCCGGCATGGCTGCAAACCTGATAGTTTGCCCAGCCAAGACACGGAGATTCACGGCTTTAATACTCTTTCAAATTCATCATTGCCTCTTATAAGCAATATCACCAACAGTTTCGTCTAACAGTAAACATAAGCAACCATAATTTCCAAATTCAGTATATTTAGAGGATATACCCGCCAATGCCTGCGAGCGTAGCAAGCTTGCCCAGCCATAAGAAGTGTGAACAGCATTGCAGATAAACCTCAAACAGTTAAAGGATATGAATAAAAACAGGTACGACCTCCACGGCTGCAAATCTAATAATTTTCCATGCCAATGTGCGTACCGGCACAACGCGCATTAAGCGAATAGCAGCCATTTGCAAGTTCGTAACTGGATAAAAGGGTATGCGAACATCTCCTGGCTGCAAACACGAATCTGGTCGTGATGCGCCGCCAAGATACAGCCCGCTTTCAACCATCATGTTCCAGCAGCAAAATGGCATAAAATCCTACCGAAAAAATAAACCTTATCAGCTCCAAAAAATAAATAACCTCATAAGCAGGGAGAATAAGCTGATCCAACCATCTACAAATCATGTCTTATAAATAAGCCATAAACTGATGTTAAAAAAAACCAAAATTATGTAAAACACTAATTCTCTTTAATGGTTAACCCCAAAACAGTAACCCTAATATAATAACATAGCACAAAATCACAATTATTTATTTTATTATTTATTTTAAGCAATAAGTATTTATTTTATTTCATTTATGTTGATACACGATCATACTTATATTATTATTAGTTTTGTTTTATAATAAATATTCTTAAAACTAGCCGCCCCATCGGGGCAGGCCTTGGATCTAGTATAATAACATAGCACAAAATCACAATTATCAGGAAAATTGCAGCAATTAAAGTAGTAAATCTAAGATGACAATATTAACCCCAAAACAGTAACGATCGTTTATGGGTATGTGTGTGTTTTTGTGTGTTTTCTGTGGGTTGTGGATAATTATAAAAAAAATTAAAATTAATAAAAGAAAGAAAAAACCTTGCTTTTTGGAAGATCAATATCATCATCATCATCAATATTTTCGTTTGATGATAGATCTTGAAGAAGATATGTGTGTGTGCTTTGTGGAGGGTTCTAGAATGTGTGGGAGAGGAGGAGCAATTTTATAGTTATGTTACTGTAGATGGCACTGTGATCTACTCAGAAAAAACACTATAGAAGAATTTCGGATCGGGTGATGGTTGATCGGACGGTTTTTTTTTCCGGTGTGGATTATATGAGGATGAGAGACAGACGTGAGAGATATCTATATGATCCAGACGGGGCGGCCTAAAAAAGCCTATGGTGAAGTCTATGGTGAATAGTATTCTCTTTTTGTACTTTAGTTATAATAAAGATTGATTGTAAGTTACTAATTAATCTTTATGAAAATATTTTACGTTGGGTGTTCGAACCCAATCTCACATCAGTAGAATCATAATTTTAAAGTTAACATATAACTTGGTGGGCTACTCTTTCTATCACCAATTGATTTTAAAATGGAACCTCAGTTGAGCTTATATATTGGAATTGGTAAAATGCTGGGCCGTAAGAATCATAACAAATGGTATCAGATCTACGGTTGGGCCAGTGATGATGTGAATGGTGTTCCATCGGTTAGACCCCGGTTTGACAGTATTAGTAGATTCTGATAAACCTTGTAAAGGTCGGTGGGATGAAAAATGTGAGATCTTTGCTATAGTAGAAGGGAGGCCCATGGTGGTTTGGGTTTGAGGGGAACATTGTTGGGTGTGCATATAAGTTTGATAGGCTACTCATCTCCTCATCAATTGGCTTTAAAATAGAACCTCAGTTGTACTTGGTGAGATATTGGGCCGTTTGAATCTTAACATATATAAACTAGCACCAAAAACAAATTCAAACAAATGCATTACTCGAGTTTGAGTGACTAGAAATTTAACGGTCAACTATGGCAATAATATTGAAAAGTCAACTATTGACGTAGCCCATGTTGAGTTTTGTGTCCCATATTTTTTCGGCTTAAATTATGGCTCTTTTTTCACATTTATTTTATAATCATCGGTAGCTAACTTGCTCATGCAATGTTTAAAGATTCATATGGACTTTTTTTGGGTAAAGGGGACACTACCCCGGTAAATTATATTACACCAAAAAAGTCAATGAAGTACAATGAAATGTGGCCGTGTGCCACATTAACCTCAAGCTAACCAGCTTGAACAGCCCCTACTCATATGATCATGCAATGTTTAAAGATTCATATGGACTTTTTTTTGTCTTATAATGTCAAACTAATTTATATGTTTTGACTTCAAAATTCAGGAAACAAAGATGCTTTTATGCATGTGGAGTCCTGTATAGGATGTCTTGATTAATTACTTATAGAATTTATAAGACAAGAATGATGTTTTAGATGGTTCCAAGATTTAAACATTAAAGATAAGGATATGTAACTGCTATTTCATATTGTTTAATTCAGTAATTTGTTGTAATGATCGTGTGACGAACATTGGATTCTAAGATCTTAGATATTGATTTCTGAATGAAAATTTTAAACTTGGATAAACAAAGACACTTCATTCTTAGGTGGTGATTATGTTCGAAGTCAAAGGATCATGTGGGTTGTTTTTTAGTTGAATTTCAAATAATAAAATATGAAAACAATTAATATTATGGGTTTGGAAATTAAATATAGGAAGCTTATTGATTGAATTCGTTACCAACTTGTTGATCTAATCATGGGGTTCATTTGACTCTCTTTTGTTATCATTCATATTTCATTTCTCATTCACAATTCCATTATTCAAGCAATAAGTACAGGCCTTCCATAAGTTTAGTGTCGGGTTAGCTAAGATTAGGTAATGTGACGATAAAACTAAGCCACATCGTACGCACTTATGTCTCGTGTGAGATTTAAACCTCGATTGCGCACACTTATCTCTCAAGTGCTGATCGAGATTTAAACTCTCGAATCTCGTTCTGCTACAGGAAGAGTACCTTATATTGCACTTTGTCTTGGTAATCTTTACTAGTAGTTGTTTTGGGTGACAATAATAGAGTTTGCAAAATATCATCAATGACTTAGATATTGCACATTACGTGGGTACGACTTGGCCCTTGTAATTTTTTCAATGATTCAAGTACCTTTCATTATGTTATGATAAACACAAATATGATTACATGTATTTTTGGAGGTCCCTTTCTCGCTTAACAATCATGATTTTCAAGACTTAAAGTATATTAACACTTCTATAATGGGACAAACTTACAAAATTTTATAAGTAAAACAATAGTTTTATTAAGGACTGTCGGAATTACTAACGGTTTAGTAGAAAAGTATAATCAAAATAAAGAAATTGCTAAACATAGTTCTAAGAGCTATGTTTAAGTTATTCAGACACGAATTAACTATTTGTATCTTCAATAATAACTACATATTTTCTGAATTTAAAATCTCTCAACCAACTCTATATACTACAAGTTATACATGTTTTCGTCTTTTAAACATAGACCTTTGTGCTATGTTTAACAAAACCCATAAAAATATATCGGTTTTATTATATGATCACGCTATGCTACCATTTCGTTTCAAATTTATGGTTCGACAAAAAAAGTACACCACTTACACATGCAAAGGTTAATTATAAAGACGTTAATCTCTTTTTTCATTTATATATAGATTGTTCTTTATGTGATTCAATAAAGTAACATTATCTTAGTTATTTGTCTCTTACATTTGTTCCTCATAACCTTTGTGCTAACAATCTGAATGATAACGACAACATTAAATCTAAATCCTGCGACAACTTAACTTTTCCTCCTGTTTTTAATGACTTAAAAAACATATAATTGAAATCTTACATTATTGTACGTGAAAATGAATATACAAAGATACCATGTTGTGCTAACACTAACAAGTAGCATCATTTAAAAAAAGGTATAATCCAATCTATATACACTACAAAAGTACAAAGCTTTCCTTTACATACAAACTATGATTAATCTTATCGCTAAAACATTAATTATGTTTCTATTTACCTCACTTTTTAATATTGTTTGTCGATCGTAATCCAAGAATAACCGGGTCCAGTTGATCACGATACCGTTTACTTTTTCAACTCATTAGTTTTCTATAATAAGATAAAAATATTTCTTGTTATTTCAATAAATGAAATTGTTTTTTTTGTTTTTTTTTTTTTTTTTAACAATAAATGAAATAGTTCAAACAGTGGACTATGTTTCCAACGAGTAAGGACCACCATACCATTGACTACAATATTCATTTACTGTTTTCTTAAAATAGTTTACAAATGACATTTTCAGAGAGGAGTTATGATATGTTACTAAAAATGTTAAAGCTTATTTAAAACCTTATAAATAAAAATGGAACTATCGTAATTAGCCTGCTAGCTTCTTATCGGCACAGTCACTATATATATGTATGCAAAACTGCAAACAATAAGTTGCTATCAATAAAAAGTGATCTATAGATATTTATTAGGTTATTTTAATATATCATTTTCCAACTAACTAATAAAAAAATATAAGCTGTGCATCTCATTATTGTCGTATTCATTAAAAACTTTTGAGTCATTGCTTGGAAATTTCCCTCAATTATATTTTATTCACTATAGGTGTTGGAAAGAAAAACAATAAGCATGGCCCCCTAGTAAATGATATGTTTTCTATGCTTTTCAATAGGGTTGGTTATCGGGTTAAAACCAAAGTGAATTGATCAAAACCAAAACAAATCGAAAATTAATTTTGTGGAAGACATGAATCGAGAACCGAACCGAAGTGACTCAGTTCGGTTCAGTTTTTGTCGGTCCATTCGGTTCGGTTCAGTTTGTGTCGGTCCATTAGGTTCGGTTTGATTTATATAGTTTAATCTTGTTTTTCTCGGTTTTGGCTCGAACTAAACGGAATCGATCCAAACTGAAACAAAAAATCATAAATATATAGTGACAAAAACCAAACTGAATATGGTCAGTTTTGTTTTTGGTCTGTTTTACTCAACCCTACTTTTCAGTATAATTATCACATACCATAGTTTTAATCCTAAATTCGTAACGCTTGTATAAGGCCCGATGGCTGGCACTTACTCAGTTAAGTGAGTAATGTGTAAAGTAGTACCGGATTGGGTGACCGATCCGGGAAGTCTTCACAGTGTGCCACAAGCTCGGTTGGTCCCAGGCAATGAAGTTCGATCCCGATTGTGGCTAAGGGTTCGAACTGAGCCGAAACCCGGTTATCATCCGGCCGTTACTCCAGCAAGTTAAACTTGTGTGGAGGCGGTACGGTTTCCGGGAGGGCGTCGTTGAATCCCCACGGCCAGCGTGGGCCCGGTTAAGACAACATAGTCTGGTCTGTGGTGGATGAGAGCTCGCCGTTGAGGCGGGTGCGAATGTCTTATCCAAATTATCTAAGAAATTCGCCGTTCAAAAAAAAAAAAAATCCTAAATTCGTAATGAATGTATAAGAAACGAAAATGAACAACATAACGTTCACAACCTTAGAGCATATATGTTGCTATAAATTTACGGAAACTGGCCCAGTAGATGAGTTAGAAGCCCAAATAATTTTTCATTGGCTATAAGCCTACTTACACAAAAGGCCCAATTGCAATACCCAGCCCAGATACCTGCAAAAAAAAATAAGATTATGAAGCCATGAAGGAGGTGAGGTACATCTTAATTGATCTTTTTGATCAAATAAAGATTATTGCAAAAGAAATACTTGAAAGTAAATTATAACTTATTTTATAAAAAAAATAAGAAATTAGAGATATTTCATTATAAGATACTACAACGTTGTATGCTTTTGGCAAATTCCAAGGTAACAAACTTCTTATAATAAGAAGAAATTACAAAGAAATGGAATATTAGATGAGATATGACATTTGTATCATTACCAATAGCAGACAACTTCACATGTATGTTGTATTTCTTCTTACGAGACTATATACACAAGGGTTAATTGCACGAAAATGTATCTAACTTATCATTTTTTATAGTTTTGTCTAACAATTCTTTTTTTGGGATCTATGTCGCACACTTTTAATTTTCATCTTTTTGGTGTATCGTATGAGTAGTTTTGTGTATTTATTTGACCGATTTACTCCTCTTCCGGTTAAATAATACACAGAACTTATCACCCGATACATCAAAAATACTGAACTAAAAAATATGCTACACATATCTAAAATAAAAATCGTTACACAAAACTATAAAAAGTGACAAGGTAGATGTATTTTCGTACAATTAGCCTATATGAATGATATGTGTCAATTATAGTCCAAGGAATTGCACAAGAAATATGCAAAACCCGAGTCGTAGTCCCGATGAAGATTGAATGGAATTTCGTGATTCGGGATTTGTAATTCGTGTAGTGAATGTGAATAAGAGTGATTGATTTTTGATTACACTACTAATATTAAAATAACAATCAAGATTAACAATTAAACTACGCTATTAGAACAATTAAACTAAACATTTAAACGAAAATTGAATTTAAAAAAAAAAACAAATGCGACGTAATTTAAAAACGCGAATAAAAGTGATTTTCTAAAATTTAAGCCTTAAAAATGCAAATTAATTTTTCCTATATTAAAAATGATAAAAGAAAATTTTTGGAAAAAGAAAAATATTTTTTTGACTTTTTAATAATTTTTTATGAATTAAAAACTAATTAAAACTAATTAAATGCTTTAAAAATAGTAAAACTGATTAATAAAATCTGAAACTTTTTGAGTAATTTTGATTTTAAATAAGAAATTTAAGAAAAATATTTTCAGAAGCTGATTATGTCTAAATAAGTTGGAACAGTAAATAAGCTAATAGGAAATAAGCTAAAAATAAGCAAAAATAAGCCAAAAATTATAAAAAGCTAAATACTAGTTATTCTAATTACTGGAAGCAAAAAAGAACTGAAAATGGAAAATTAAGCACAAGCAAAAAACTGAAAATCAGCTGAACAGATTATAACCAAGCCAGAAAAAAAAACAGCCTATGGCCCTACTTTGCAGACCCAAATTAAGCACCTTAATAAGCTGTTTTGGCAAATCCCAGATGGTAAAATCAAAGCCTATATGACAATCTACCTCAGAACCTAGAATGCCCAATTTTTAAGCTGTTTTGCTTATCTAAAAAGCACCTAGATCAGGTGGTTATTGAGAACTAAAATATGCAGGCTCAGATCAGGTACAACTGCTGATTTTGCAGACTTAATACAAGCCACCAATTAAGCTGTGATATGAGATCTAAGCTTATAATTCTCTAAACACTACTACTAGCTACTGATAGATCCAAAAATTAAGCAAGAGAAGACAGAGAATAAGCAGATTGAGCACAAGTTATAGGCTGAGAGACACACCCTTATGTGCAGAACTGCACATACAAGTCTGCAGCAACAGTGGAGGGATTTTGGCGCAAAACTTAGTGCAAACTTGACCAACTCTTACCAGCCATTGGGAACTAACTCAAACTCTTAAAAACAACCAAGAAAAATTGAAATGGACCTCAGATAAGCTCAGCTTATGCTTGAGCTTATTGAAGCAGTTTAGACTTCACAAATCACTCAATATGCCAAAAACCTCTAAATGAACTTGATTCCTTAAAACACCTACTGAATCTAACCTTTCTCACCTCAACTTATCTTAATCCAATCCCTAAAAGTGCAAATGAACAGTGAAGGAGCTTAAAGCTCTATCAGAATACCTAAACCAAACACCCTTTTTAACTTCAGAAAATGCTAAAATAAGCTTCAACTTGACTGATTTAAACTAACTTATCAATTATTCTATAACTATCTAAGGTATTAAACAACTAATAAGCAAATATCAATTAAGGATTAATACTACACCATGCTGACTAAGAATTTAAGCAGAAAATTAAGCTAAATATAAAATGGAACTTACAAACAAATCCCCTTCAGCTCAAACAGAGGGGGTTCACTAAGCTAGCCTATCTTTGGATAGGCCAAAAGCTTCCATTTCACCTTCTAGTCTATCACTCCAAGCAGTAATCACCATGGATCAATAGAACACTGACTTTTGTTGACTTTTGATTTTTGTGAAGTAAAGACAAAATGGACTGAACGAAAGCTTACAGTAAGCTATGAAGCTTATATAAGCTTAACAAAACAGAAATCAGCTTATTAATAAGCTGGAATAATTTTATATTATTATATTTTTTTTTTTTTTTTTTTTTTTAGAATGATATTCAGAAATCTAAATTAATACTGTAACAACTAAATAAATTGCAAGCAATACTGTAACAAGAGTTAAGACAGCAGAATCAAATGAACTTTAAATGAAATTTCATTAATAAAATTTAAAGAGTACAAAGGTAACACTAATACAAAATGAAATTTAAAGAGACTGAAATTTATAAAAACAGAAAAATTACAATAAAACAATAAACTCAAAGCATAAAAAAATTACAATCATAAAATTTTTGACAGCATAACACTCAATTAAAAACTACATACGAAATGAGGAGTTATCCTCTCCTATTTATAGAGCTCCATTGAACCTTCAAGGTGTGACACCCTGGCAATCCGTGTGCCTCCTAGCCAATCTTCACCCTTGGATCATATCTTGCTCTCCACGCATGATTCTCACCCGTAGGATTAAAATGGTGAGGTGGCCTCTCCAATCAACGAGCCCCACGTGTCCCTGGCAGTGTCAGGACCTTCCAGAACTTTTTAATCATGAGGTAATTATGAGGATACGAGGTAATTAGAGTGTACAGTAAATTAGGGTTCATAGTAAAAGGGAAAAAGGGGATAAACTTTGGCGCGCGTGTGTTGAGTGTGTGTGTTTATTAATATATTTTGACTGATAAAGGGTGGGTTGACCGGGTTTTGTGTTGGACGGGTCAAGGGTAATTGGGTTTGTTATCTTTGGGCCCGGGTTTAAGGTGTGAAGTGGGTTGGGCTGGTTGGGTGGATTGGGTTGTTTTTAAAACCGGGTTAAAGGTTTAAGGATTTAGGATTAATGTGAAGTGAAATATTAGGGACCAATTTTGTATTTTCTGAAATCTCAAGGGACTGATCTTGCTAACATTCCAAAGATGATCTAAGGGCTGAAATTGGCAATCTCTGATAATATGAGGACCTCGGTTGACTTTTTGACCATGTTTTTCTTCCCGGTTCCGGTTCTGAGCCGTTTCCGTATCCCGTGCTCGTTTTTTTCTGATTTTCTCGTCTTTTTATCAGTTTTTCGTGATATCCGTCCCTGCATAAACAAAACACAAAAACACAATATCTTTTGGCATTTTGGTCGGGTTTTTGGTTATTTTGGTCCGGTTTTGGTCAAGAAAATGTATGTGTTTAAGCACATACCAAATTCCCCCAGACTAAGCTATTGCAATGTCCTCATGCAATGTTATAAAAACACGTTTTCAGAACCGAAAATTTCCAATCTCTTTTTACTAACTTTGAGAAGTAGCAAAATTTTCAAAAGAGATCAAGAAATCTTAAGTTCTAAAAACTCCCCATTTTTCCTTTTATTCTATTTTTGTAATTTTCTCATTTTCATGTGACGGCTTTATTGACTTTCATTATTTCTCAATAATTTTTAGGGTCTTCGAGTAGGAAACACGACTCATGAAGAAGTGACCATATGGATAGAATTCGTCGTTCCTGATTTTTCACGAGTCCCCAAACTAAGCTTAAAAACGAAATCATTGTCATTTACAAGTTAGATTGCTGACACTACTCATAAAAGCTAATTGTGGACTCCTTGTTCCCAAATTCCTATTTTCCTCTATTTATTTTATTTTTGGTGAGAAATGAATTTCTTCAAATTCTCATTTCGATAATTTTTAGTCCGATAAAGATACCTAGTTTAGACGCTAAGTAGTTCCTAAACCTTCCCTTGAAAACCGTTGCATACAAAAATGAGGTCCACATTAAGGTCTCTGATTTAACACGATTTTGAGGATATCCCTTTTATTTGCGACCGAAACAACTCATCTACGAGTCCAGAGACAGAAGCCTTTATTAGGATACCCCCGGAGTCGAAGTTTGGCATTTTCAAACATTATTAAGCACATTAACGTATTTAATCCTTGGCCCTTTATAACAATCACAACATCGGCTGCGAACCGGCAAGATGTGATAGTCTATTATGACATTGGAATTTTTCCTCTGCCTTTATTAGAAGTCTACAACATCGGCTGCGAACCGGCAAGATGTAGAAAACTTTTTATAGCTTTGGATTATTATTATACATTTATCATATTCATTAATTATTTGTGTTGCCAAACCCCAAGTCCTACGGCTTTTATAACAATCCCAACATCGGTTGCGAGCCGGCAAGATGGAATAGTCTATTACACCGTAACACTGGCAGTACCTTGATGTGTACCCAACTTTCATAAGCAAGAATTCTCTAAGGAAGAAATAAAAACTAATTATCACCAAAACTAAAATACCTTTAATTATTCCTAGATTACTATTTTTGAGTGAAACAAGCTTATGGGAGCAAAAAGCCACAAGTAACTTTGATGAGCTCTAAAGAGAACCAACTACTCCACGTTTAGCAATCTAACTTATAAACAACTCTATCATTTCTCGTTCTTCGCAAATTTAAAATCTTAAATAATAAGATCCGCGAATGCTTAGCCAAATAATCAAGCCATGCATATATAAAGTCAAATACGGGAACTTGCAAACTCTTAAAAATAATTCGCGTTTTCTAGGTCCTTGTATAAAAGACTAGCACGAGCTTATAGATTATGAACGGTTAAGGGGACAAGCTAGGGCTCAACACGCCCGGTCAAGTCAGAATTTTATTCCTACTCTTTCCAGCGGAAAATCAACAAAAATGTCAAAATTTATTATATTTTTGCAAAAATTTTTAAATTTTTCTCATTTTTTTGGATTTTTTAATTTTTGGAGGAAAAACGGGGTTGCATGAGAAAACGGCAAAAATGCAAGGCAAAAATCAAATCGCAAGATTACCCCCCCCCCCCCCAGACTAAAACGAGACATTGTCCTCAATGTCTTAAAGGTAAGGGTTCTCCTACATAAATCTAAGGCCGTTTATTAATTATGCCAAAAGATAGATGTAAAACGATAAGATTTAGGATATCGATAAGCAACGAATGATGAAACTCGAGTAGCGTGAAGGAAACTACGAGCACGAGAGTCTTCATCATCGGGCATTCCTGGACACAGCACAGAAAACAACGAGACACAAGATATGGAAGAGGAAGCCCTCCTCACGTCACTTATTAGAAAAGAGATAAGAAGATAGATGGATAAGCATGGGGTGCTTCCCACGAAGCGCTTGTTTTTGTTAACCGAGTCACATGAGCTTGACTCGACCCCGAATTTAATTGTCCTTGGGGGAGCAAGTGGAAGAGATAATCTTTATCGGACCAAAAACTAAATAAGCAGAATCATAAACTATAAAAAGTGACAAGGTAGATGTATTTTCGTACAATTAGCCTATATGAATGATTGGTTTCTACTCATGACTCATGAGAAAAGTTGATACAACACAATACTCTCCATTCCATTTCCATGTTTACACATTTTTTAAAATACAACCAAAGTTTTGTAATGAAAACAAGACAATATTCTATATTAATTCTTATGTACCTTCTTTTTCATTAGTTTTCATGCCACAAAAAGCTTAGGTTGCGTTTAGTTGAAGAAAGAATTCTGTTTTTTATATCTGGTTTTGTAAAAATTTGAAAAGGAAATTTATCTCCACAAAACACTTGAAAATATAGAAACGCATTTATTTGATGTTTGTATTTTCTATTTTGAAGGAGGGGAAGCAGTGTTGTGGTTACAAAGGAAAACAACTAAAATTTGTTTTGTAGTTTTCCTTGTTAAGTTAGGAAATAGGGGATTTTGTGTTTTGTAAAACATTTTGTTAGAAAACGTTGATTTGAACGCGTTCTCTGTTTTCCTTGTTTTCCACAAAATGTTTTGTAAAAAACGAGGGTGCTTTTCCCCAACTAAACGCACTCTTAGTGTCCCAAAGTAAAACAAAAACACTAGAGTAGTATTTTTCAAAATAATGATAAATGTTCTCTATAAAAACATGAGTAGGTGGGGATGTTGGTGATCTATACTACAGTTATATCAAATGAACATGTCATTTCGGGTCCATATTGTCTCCCATTGCATATATTCAAATGGCAAGCATGCTCTAGTGGCTTTATCTTTAAATTTTGTGCATAGAAAATATTGCACATGTGTTCTTTTTTTCTTATTAGTAAAATTTATCATAAAGTATATGAATCCTGTAAAGTTTCTCATAGATTAATGAAAATAAATTAATACACCAAGTGACCCAATCTTTTTTTTTTTCCTTCTACTTTTGAAGGAATATCGCGACCCATGTAATGATACTAAAGATGCAGCGACTTTAATCAAGAACCAGTAAACTGTGTTTTTATAAATTTAATCAATACTTTATGTAGACCTTTATCTGAAGCTTTGAATAAAAGTATCTAGTCCAAAAGTTTGTGAACCTAAATGAACGTCAAACATGCTTTAAGTAGCGGCTTTGTAAGTACTACGTATTATATAGGATCTTCGTTCCTCAAGGCGTCATTGGTTAACTGGTTAAGTCCCACTTGGGACATATATGTAGTTTAGCCCGTGTCTACGCAGCCCCGCTTTTGAAAAAAAAAAAAAAAAAAAAAAAAATTCAAAGTCGTATTAATTTAGTAAAATACTTTAGATTATTTAGAAAGTACCTAAATGACCCATTTGGGTAAAAAAAAAGAAAACCATGCTCGGGAAAACAACAATACTCATTCTCGTCTATAAAGTTTATTGGGTAGGTACAATCACAGTTAAGGCTGAGTGTAGTGGTGACCAACGTTATTGCCGCCAACTAAGCGTCACATTATATTTTCACTTCACCACCAACAATGTATAACAAGACCAGCAAATTCACGACCCAAACATACCCAACTTATACACGAGTATACCCCACAAAAACCAACATCACAAGTTGGTCATCAAACGACTGACTTCTCTTTTTTTCTTACCAAAGACGCGTATGTGTAGGTGTGTTTTAAGGAGAAACGCGTCTGTAGGAGGAAAAGATGTAAGATATGTAATTACAAAAACGATAATCGAAGATCATGAACTCGCTTAACATGACAAGCAAATTATTAAACCATCAAATATTTTTGCCAACCGATTCAAAATCCAAATTGGAGTCTTAAATAAAGATAACAACGAAATGGGTTAAGCAGATCTTTTCAACAAAATAAGTCTGAACAATCTTGTCTGTGTCTCTCGAGCTCATGAAGTTCAGTTACTCGACCTTAAAGGGTTTGAACAAAAGGCGGTGCATCTTTTCGAGGTCCAGCGACAGTTCGATAGACATAAACCTTATTGGCAAGACTATCATCACCATCTTCATCTTTGATCACTTCAACGTTTAACATAGCCTTTTCTTCAGCCAACTTCTTACACCCGTTCATTGTCAAGTTACAGGCAGACATCCATAAGGATCGCATCGACTCATATTGACTCAAACCTGAAAGCAATGCTGAGTCACCAAACGGGCAGTCTCGTATTTCCAACCTCTTCAGTTTCGGGCAGCCTTTCATCACATACTCCATACCCGCATCACTATTGCCTGCAAAAGCTACCGAGAGTGTCTCAAGGTTTTTAGCATACTTCCCAATATACTCAAAAGCAAGGTCAGTTAGTAGGCCTGAAACCGAGAGCCTTTGAAGGTTTACACATGTTTTGACAATTGCACCGAAGGCTTCATCCATTGGTTCGTGGGTTAGGTAATCTGGTTCGTGAGGTTTCATTATGCAGAGACGGAAGTGAGTGAAATTTGGGCAGTTTTTGGCAACGGCAACTATAGCAGCGTTTGTCATTCGCTGGCAGAAGTAGAGTATGTAATGGAGCTTTGGGCAGCCGTTTGATACAGCCACGAGACCTGACTCGGACACACCACTTTGTTGGTCAAAAGGGTCATCTGGGTAGACTCGAAGTTCTTCTAGCAATGGACAGTGTGATCCAACTGCTTCTAAACCCTTGTCCCTAACTGTATCAAGGACCTGAAAACAGCAGCAATGAATACGCAAATGAATGAATGTGGTAATTTCGACTAGTTACTTATGAATAGAACGATTCATGTAATGTTTTATCTGTAAATAGTAAAAACGTAAATTAGAAAAGTAAGTTTCAAATAGAAAAAAAACACTAATTTTTCTCACAAAAAGTGGTTTGATTTAATCCACCGACTGGATTGTTTCAAGCCGTACCAAAAATTACCCATTTGACACATCTACAAATGACAAAATGCCCCCAAAAAAATACTTAGGAGGTGAAGCAACTTACCCAGAGACGAGTTAGCCGTTTGCAGTGAGTAAGAATCTGTTCAAGTTCATCAGCCCCAAGGACCGAATAACTCAGGTTCAAGAAGGTCAAGCCACCACAAACAGGATACAAAGCAGGTATATAAAGCAACGAAGGATCCCAAAAACTAAAAATCATTTGTAAATTTCCACATTTACTGAAAGAACTTTCCAGCTCGTTGACTGAACTAGACACGAGGTCTTCCGAGAAGGTACCAGTACCAAGCTTAGTCAACTGTGGAGCCAGCACAAGAAGCTTTCGCAATTGATCCAAACTTACTTTTTGATTGACTTTTAAGACTCGTAATGATTTGAATCGAGAAACAAGACTCTCCAAAACATCGAAACTGACTTCGTTGCCCAAGTTTGCAAAGTTAAGAACTTCTAACGAGGTTAAGTTCTCTGGGAAGAAACTTAACCAATCTCCACCGACATCAGTAACTCCGTTCTCTTGTATGTCTAATTATGTCAAGTTTCAACAAAATCAAGATATTATAAGTTCATTAAAAACAGCGTACATGGTCTGATCTACCAAACCATGATTGTGCTTGTACAATACAAATGATTGATGATGCACATCGGGCATGCACTTCTCATCATGTTGACATATTGTTAGCAAAATCAGAAACTCGTTTGAATAGACTACTGAACTTTGAATCTAAACAAATGCAAAGTTCTTGTATAGATTCCTTCTTGAAATTAATAAGTAATTGTCATGATAAGTGATTGATGCACTTCGGTCACATTTCCTACCTTGTTATCATTGTTGAAAACAAGAGTGCATCAAACTATAAACCGCAAAATAGTAATGCAATTTTACATTGGGGCAATTTGATCATGGATTTAAGTTTTGTTCCAATTGTGCACTATTAAGTATACCTTTTGTTCCATTTTCGTCATTATAAGTACATTTGTTTTGCCATTTTGGCTATACAAACAGACGTATTCTTCCTTCCACATTGATAAAGAGCGGAAAGTCAGGAACATATCAAAATACATTATTTTCAACCAAAAAACATACAATTAATGACCCAAAATACATCAAAAGCATACTTCTAATAACCAAACTGAAACAAACATGAAAACCATAATCAAACCGGACCATAAGAAAACTACCTTAAACATTTATGCAATTCACCCTTTTGAATAAAGTTACTTAAATTTGTATTTATCATACAAGTTCTAGAGGGTGTTTGGAATTGTGTTTTAGAAATAGATTATGCGTTCGCAAAACACAAGATAATCACCTCCAAAACACAGTCCTAAACACCCTCTAAATCATTTTAAAGTACATGTTATCAATGCAAATTTAGCATACTTATTTACAATTACTCTTGCACAACAAATCAAACTTCATAACAACTCTTGTTCAAGTTACTCAAATTTGTATCTAGTTATACGATTTTCTCAAGTAAGTACTCCATTATAGTCTGAATTAAAACTAAGGGGTGTTTGGAATTGCGTTTTCAAAACAGATTACGCTTTTGCAACAATGCCTTTTCTCTCTAAGAAAAAGCAGATTGTCATTATTTTTAAATGGTTTGCCAAAAATTATTTTCTAATTATCCGCGTTTTGAAAACCAGGTCATCTCCTCCAAAACGCAATCCCAAACACCCTTTAAATGCTTATAAAGAACAAATTATCAATACACAATTAGCATAATTAATCACAGCAAATAACTAGTCGAGTTCAAGTTTAAAAAGAGACATACCTGCAATGAGTAGCAATAGCTTCCAACCCCATAGTAGTAAACCCATCACAACTCAACATCGACAATGCCTTAAACGCATCAAAATTCAAGGCCAAAAACTCCAAACTATCGTCACAAACACTCATCCTCTTCAACCTCAACTCCTCTAGCAATGGATAAGCCGTCACAAAAACACTCAACCACGGCTGAATATCAGCACCCCAGTCTTCAGGCACAAGATTAAAGTCACTAAACCTCGGCTTCCCTTTCAACGACACGCTCCGTATCGCAGGAAACCTTGCTGTCACGATCTCTGGGGAGACAGCGTAGCAGTTTCTGATTGACACATGGCGACGGGTTAAACGTTCATAGTTGTACCAGTCTTTGCATACTAGTGACAGTGAGTTTCTGTCACTGGTGGAGTTGATTAGTGAAAATGTTCTTTTTAAGAATACCTCCGGCAATGGAGGTAGATCAGCGCTACCGGAGTCGGTCATGCTTTAGTGACGGATCTAAGAAAAAAAAAAAGCATATATATAAATTAGTGACAGAAACAACTTTTGGCGACCAAAATAATTACTAGTGACAGATTAATCCAAAACAAAATAATACCATTGACTACTCTATAGCGAGAAAAAAATTACTAAGAGCACCAGGTGACGTTGTTGCCATTGCATCGCGTTATGGTTGTCACCTATAACTCAGATACTATATAACTTGGAGCAAAATAGCCTCCCGGGCCTCACAAACACAAAAACAAACCCATTTTAAAATTATTTTTTTTAGAAAAAAGAAGATAAAATGTTATAACTTGGCTGGCGGCTATGGCTTGGACCCCTATAAGGTGAGCAGGGATGGAACCAGGGGGTCCCGCAGGTCCCGGGACATCCATGAATTTTTTCGATGTAGTGTCAATTTAAAAAAAAAATCGATTTTGCCTAAATGCATCTTAAATGAACCCGGTCCATCGATTTAACTCTATTATATTCGGTTCAAAAAGTTTTGTGCACCCTATCATATTTGGTCCTGGTTCCGTCCCTGAACACGAGCACGATACGGTGGCTCGCGCCACAGCCCGCCTTATAGGACTATGACACACCGTACCCGTGCTCTAATCACTAATTTGGTAATTACACATTAGAACAGACTAGTTCACTGACACAGTAACAAAGTTCTAAGCTTCTTACAACTAGATCTACCCTTAACTAGCAAAAACTAAGAAAAACAATAAATAAAACAACTAGATTAATATATTGTTGTACCTGAAGTTGTGACTAAAGAATGCTTTTGGGTGAAAATGTGAAAAGGAAAAGAGTGTGAGAAGGGATATATATATATATGGAATAAGGTTTAGATTCGAGCATCAACCTTAAAAATAAAGTAGTGACAGATTCTAACTTTTTGCGACCAAAATAATTACTCTCGAAAATTTTGCATTATTTACGCGTACTATTTTAGGACAAAATAATTTCACTAGTTTTTTTACTACCTAAATATAGCAAAAACTACGAACAATACGGAGTATATAAATACTTTAAAATGTAATTTAATACGAAATAAAAAAAGTAGAATTAGTGACAAATAAACCAAAATAAAAAGGGGTGTTTGGATTAGCTTATTTTATGGGCTTATTAGCTTATTAAGATTTGGAAAAGCCAATAAAGCTCACATTTTTCACCTTAATTATAAGGTCGTTATCACCTTGAGCCTGTGGCTCAAGTCCATAAACTCAATATAATAAGCTGAAAAAAGTTAGCATATCGGATTTTCCAAATCTTGATAAGCTAATAAGGTCATTAAATAAGCTAATCCAGACACCCCATAAAAGTTTTAAAAAAATACAAGATACCTGAATTTGTGACTAAGGATTGTTGTTGAATGTGAAGAGGAAAAGAGTGTGATAAATAGAGTAAATATATAAAGAAGTGAAAAGATGTTTGAACATCAGCCATTAACAGGAGTAGTTCAGTGCTGTCTCTTTTCTCTTTCCACCATTATTTTTCTGTCTTAATATTCGGAAGTTGTCTGTTGATAATTTTTTTAGGACCATTGGATATCATTGTCAAAGAATTATTTTCATGTTTTCAGACTTTATTGGTACTTGGTATAGGTTAAAGTTGTTACTTATTACTCGTATGATGCTCAGATGTTCAAAAAAAAAATTATGATGCTCAGAATGTTTTTTTTTATTTTATTTTTTTTTTTTTAGCAAAGTGATGCTGTGATACTATACAAATCATTGAGTAAAACAACGGTGTATAATGACAAATAATTACTTGCAAACTTACGATTTTGATGTGATTCTTAATTTAACAAGAGACCTTACGAACCCGTGCGATGCACCGGCTGTGTTTTTTGTTGAATATCTACGTTTTATGTACGTAACGTTTGTGCATATATTTATATACTTTTTATCAAGGCTGCGTCAATGTTTATAATATAAGTTTTATATAATCAGTAATATATAATGTATTAAGTTATTTATTTTATTTTTTTATTTTGTTGAATAAGTTTGTAATTTGTATTTGTGATCGCGGGATGAAGATTGTTGGTGACGTTATTTAATTACTTTTAATTAACCGTAAGAAAAGTATTTATTTGTATTTCTTTTATTTCATTTCATCAATTCATAAAAATATCATCTTTCATGGTATCTCGATCAGCTCTTCTATAGGCCAATTTACTAAGCTGCATTAGACGTGGCTAACTTATTAAACCAAATAACTCTCTACGTATGAAAATGAAGTCGCATTGAGTTTGACCAATTAACACTTCAAATATGTACATTTTTATGGTTATAATCAACTAATGATACCGTCAATCATAAGATATGATTTACAAATAACATATTTTGATAAGTAAATAAGCGTATAATAGCATTTAAATACATCGGTTTAATATCACTTTAATCCTTTATCTTGCACTTTTGCGCTATATCACTCTCAAGTAGTGCTTCGCTCGTCATATGTACCAACTAAAAATTCGTTCATTTTCAATGTACCAAATCTATCATTTTTTTTTTTTTTTTTTACATTGCATTCTACTCTTGTTTATAGCCACTGCCAAAACATAAACACAATAAACTAAAGAAAATAAGCATAAATATTCATTACTCGATATAATGTTTGCGACCATACTAGCTTGAAATGATTTATGATATCCAACATATTTGCTAAGCTTTTGATTAACATTGGAAAAATAAATGTGAATTTACTTAGAATCATGGAAGAGTTTCCGAAAAACTATTGAACTTGCTTATGTTAAACTTAACTTTTTTAACTTGTTATTATAATTTACAAATGAGTTCGAGCAAAAATTATGTAGTTTTTCCTTTATATTCATTATTCAAGGTGATAACAGTAAGAAAAATATTTATTTGTGTTTCTTTTTATTTAAGGTTGAAATTTACCAATGTGAATCGTTAATGTTTTGGGCTTCTTTTATCTCTTGCATGCCACTTGGTCCGCTTCATGGACGACTTGAGAACATGCTCCAGGATTCGCTTCTTTCTTTTGCCAATAATTGAATATGACAACAACCGGCCAACCAATAAGTTTAGAAAAATCTATACAAAAATTATTACACATGAAATAAAGTCATAAATTGAGGCCTAATTTTGTCTTTCCGTATCTGATGCGTGGGACCCACATGACCATCACTTTCTGTCGACCTAACTTGAACCACCATAATCTCTTCTGTCAATCGTTTTAACTGAACAACCATTACAAAATTACAATTATACCCTCCGACCACCTTCACATAGCACCACTCTTTTTTCCTCACCACCGTCATCCTTCACCCTCCGCCACCTCCACCACCCTCCCCACCAGCCTCTCCGGCGATTCCCTCGTCATAAACCTCTCTCCGGCCGACGTTGACATGGCACCACCTTCCTCAAACAACCCTCTCAAGTTATACCCTGATGATAAAGATATTATCACCACCAGCCCCACCTGATGACATGTCATCTACGTCATCCTCGTAGTCATCTTTTAACTCTAGATATTCTTCATGAAACTGAACTTGCTTAGATCAAGATGTCAACGTGTTGGAGACGTAACAAAAGTCACCCTTTTATACCTTTCTATCGAAACATCTATCATCATCATCATCATCATCATCATCATCATCATCGGCTACGTTCGAGGTTCTTCACGACCACCTAAAAGATATCCAAGATAAAACCCAAAGAAAGGCATCATAAATATGATATGAAAAAAAATGAACTATTACATGCATTTATTAACAAAGGATACAAAATTCTTGGCAGAGACGGTGGCCGGAGAGTATGCCAGGAGAGAGTTAGAAAACGACTGATTAGTTGCTTGGGCCTCTTGTATATGTAGTGAAAAGAAAAAGAATGCCAATAGCTTAAGATCTTGAACAGTTACATTTACTATCACAAATGTTAATATTTAAATTAAATATGAATTTTATGACTACCAAACGGAAATAAGAAAATTCAATGCGTGAGTACTTGATCGGACACAGAATTATATTGGACTCAAAATTGGTTTTAGCATTTAATCTCAACTCAAAACTATCTTTAAGAACATTCAATTTTTAGGATTCATATAATTTTCACTCCAAAAATCATGTCATTAATACTCCCCAATGATTTTTTGAACTCAATCTTTAAATATATATGATTTACGTATTCAATTTTCAGTCATTGAGATAAAAAAAAATATATGATTTAAAAACAAAAAATGATAAAAGTTTGAGAATAAAACAATATTTAAACTATTAATTTAGTGATAATGTTGTTACCATTTTTAATCAAAAGATAAATTATTCATTTTTAAGTTTTAAAGTTATTCATGTTTTATATATTGTATAGATATCGGGATAAAGTGGAATCACGAGATTGTCAAAATTCGAGTTTATTGGATATTCTAGATGAGGAAAATTCAAATGCATACTCTTATTTTTGGTGCATACCAATGGACAAATCCTCACCATCCATCTAGTTTGATCTAATGGTGGGATTAACCTAAGATTAAATAGGGAAACATAAGTCCATGTTTTTTTCCCCCTTTTTCTTTGTCTTTTTTTTTTTTTTTTTTTTTTTTTTTTCATTTTTTTTCTTTCTTTTTTTCCTTTTTTTTTTTTTTTTTTTTTTTGTGTTTTTTTTTCACGCTTCATTGGTTTTTTTTGTTTCTTTTTTTTTTTTTTCTTTTTTGTTGTCTTTTTTTTCCACGTTTATTTTTTTCTTTTTTCTTTTATCCTTTCTCTTTTTTTCTTTTTTTCTTCTAATTCACGTTTTTTTTCCTAATAAACATTTTTTTTCGCTTTCATTCATTTTCGTTTGTTTTCATACGTTTTTATTTGTTTTCGTACGTTTTCGCCCGTTTTCGTACGTTTTCGCCCGCTTTCATATATTTTCGCCCGTTTTCTTACGTTTCGTCCGTTTTCATACGTTTTGTGCGTTTTCAAACGTTTTCGTCCGCTTTCTTACGTTTTTGCCCGTTAACATCTGTTTTGATACGTTTTCATATGTTTTCTTACATTTTCGTCGGTTTTCATACGTTTTCGTCGGTTTTCATACGTTTTCGTTCGTTTTAATACGTTTTCATCCGTTTTTTTTCGTTTTCGTCCGTTTTTCATATGTCTTCGTCCGTTTTCAGACGTGTTTTTACAATTTCATACGTTTTCGTCCGTTTTCATACATATTCGTTCATTTTCTTATGTTTTCGTTCGTTTTCATACGTTTTCGTCCATTTTTCAAATGTTTTTGTCCTTTTCATACATGTTTTTACACTTTCATACGTTTTCTTCCGTTTTCATACATTTTCATTCGTTTTCTTACGTTTTCGTCCATTTTTTATTCATTTTCGTCCGTTTTTAAATGTTTTTGGCAATTTTCAGACGTTTTCATATGTTTCTAAATATCACAAGTGATATTCTGAATATCACAAATTTATTCTGAATATCACAAGTGATATTCTAAATATCACAAGTGATATTCTGTGATATTCAGAATATCACATGTGATATTCAGAATATCACAAGTGATATTCAGAATATCACAAGTGATATTCTGAATATCACAAGTGATTTTCTATGATATGCAGAATATCACAAGTGATATTATGAGTACCACAAATGATATTCTGGATATTATAAATAATATTCTGTGATATTCAAAGTATCACAAGTGATATTCTGAATATCACAAATTTTATTCTGAATATCACTTGTGATATTTAGAATATCACTTGTGATATTCAGAATATCACAAGTGATATTCTAAATATCACAAGTGATTTTCTATGATATGCAGAATATCACAAGTGATACTATGAGTACCACAAATGATATTCTGGATATTATAAGTAATATTCTGTGATATTCAAAGTATCACAAGTGATATTCTAAATATCATAAGTGATTTTCTGAATTTGACAAGTGATTTTCAACAAATGTTTTGTAACATGAAAATCACAAGTGATATTTCGAAAATCACAAGTGATATTTAGAATATCACCATTGATATTTAGAAAAACTATCAATTGTGATATTCAGAAACGTATAAAAATGGACGAAAACATAAAAAAATTGACTAATACGTATGAAAACGGACGAAAACATAAGAATATCACAAGTGATATTCTGTGATATTCAGAATATCACAAGTGAGATTCTGAATATCTCAAGTGATATTCTGAATATCACAAGTGATTTTCTATGATATGCAGAATATCACAAGTGATACTATGAGTACCACAAATGATATTCTGGATATTATAAGTAATATTCTGTGATATTCAAAGTATCACAAGTGATATTCTGAATATCACAAATTATATTCTGAATATCACAAGTGATATTCTGTGATATTCTAAATATCACAAGTTATATTCTGAATATCACAAGTTATATTCTGAATATCACAAGTGATATTCTTAATATCACAAGTGATATTCTTAATATCACAAGTGATTTTCTATGATATGCAGAATATCACAAGTGATACTATGAGTACCACAAATGATATTCTGGATATTATAAGTAATATTCTGTGATATTCAAAGTATCACAAGTGATATTCTGAATATCATAAGTGATTTTCTGAATTTGACAAGTGATTTTCAACAAATGTTTTGTAACATGAAAATCACAAGTGATATTTCAAAAATTACAAGTGATATTTAGAATATCACCATTGATATTTAGAAAAACTATCAATTGTGATATTCAGAAACGTATAAAAATGGACGAAAACATAAAAAAATTGACTAATACGTATGAAAACGGATGAAAACATAAGAAAATCACAAGTGCTATTCAGAATATCACAAGTGATATTCAGAAAATCACAAGTGATATTCTAGATATCACTTAATATCACTTGTGATATTCAGAAATCACTTGTGATATTCAGAAACGTAAGAAAATGGACGAAAATGTAAGAAAATGGACGAATACGTATGAAAACAGACAAAAATGTATGAAAGCGTAAAAACACGTATGAAAACGGACTAAAACGTATGGAAATGGACGAAAACGAAAGATTACGGATGAAAACGGACGAAAACGTTTCAGACGTGTTTTTACGCTTTCATACGTTTTTGTCCGTTTCATACATATTCATCCGTTTTCTTGCGTTTTCATCCGTTTTCTTGCGTTTTCGTTCGTTTTCGCCCATTTTCATTCGTTTTCTTTCGATTTCGTCCTATTTTTCATACATTTTCTTCCTTTTTCGTACGTGTTTTTACGCTTTCATACGTTTTCGTCTGTTTTCATACATATTCTTCCGTTTTCTTACATTTTCATCATTTTCATTCGTTTTCGTCCGTTTTTCAATCTTTTTGGCCATTCTCAGACATTTTCATACGTTTCAGAATATCACAATTGATATTCTGTGATATTCAGAATATCACCCAAGTGATATTATGAATATCACAATGGATATTCAGAATATCACCCAAGTTTTCATACATACTCGCCCGTTTTCTTACGTTTTCGTCCGTTTTCTTATGTTTCTAAATATGACAAGTGATATTCAGAAAATCACAAGTGATTTTACAAGTGATTTTCTGAATATCACTTGTGATTTTCTTATGTTTTCGTCCGTTTTCATACGTAATCATCCATTTTCTTACGTTTTCGTCCGTTTTCATACGTTTTCATCTGTTTTCTTTCGTTTTCGTCCTTTTTAAATATACATGCAATTATTTTTTTGTTTTTACATGTTCTTTGCTTTTAGAATACCAGGAGATACTATCACCAGTGATACCTCATATGAATGTGATATCACCAGTGATACCAGTGATATCACCAGTGATACCAGTGAGGTATCACCAGTGATACCTCATATGAATGTTTTCTATTTATGTCATATCTGATAAATGGTTGATGAAACAGCTTGCATATTTACAATATGGTAATGTGAAAAGTGAAAAGTGTCATACCTGTAGTATCACCAGTGATATTTGAAGTTGAACTGTATATGTGTATTATCACTAGTGATATTTGTATTATCACTTGTGAAATTTTGTATATTTTATAGGTTTTTTTGTTTACTTGTTAAGCTTTATTTTACTAGAACCCTGGTTTTAAAACGTATGAGGCTCTGCAAAAACCTACACTCTGTCTATGGATATATTCTTGTACGCACCAAGAATATCACGGAATATCACTTGTGATACTGCACATTTATCATCATGTTTATGAAAAGCTAAACATATCACTGGTGATACTGCCCATTTATCATCATGTTTATGAAAAGCTAAACATATCACTGGTGATACTGCACAATTATCATCATGTTTATGAAAAGCTAAACATATTTATCATCATGTTTATGAAAAGCTAAAAATATCACTGGTGATACTGCACAATTATCATCATGTTTATAAAAAAGCTAAACATATCACTGGTGATACTGCACAATTATCATCATGTTTATAAAAAAGCTAAACATATCACTGGTGATACTACACAATTATCATCATGTTTATAAAAAAGCTAAACATATCACTGGTGATACTGCAAATTATCATCATGCTTAAGCTGTTAAAACTAAAAGCGAAACTAATAAGCGAAAACATGTATCAAAAGGACAAAAACGTTTGAAAAATGGACGAAAACGAAAGAAAACGGACGAAAACGTATGAAAACGAACGAAAACGTAAGAAAACGGACGAATATGTATGAAAACGGACGAAAACGTATGAAAGCGTAAAAACACGGACGAAAACGTAAGAAAACGGACGAAAACGTATGAAAATGGAAGAAAACGTATGAAAGTGTAAAAACATGTATGAATAGGACAAAAACGCTTGAAAAATGGATGAAAACAAAAGAAAACGGATGAAAACGGACGAAAACGTATGAAAACGAACGAAAATGTAAGAGATACAGATGAAAACGTATGAAAACAGACGTTAACGGGCGAAAACGTAAGAAAGCAGACGAAAACGTATGAAACCGGACAAAAACGTATGAAAACGGGCGAAAATATATGAAAACGGGCCAAAACGTACGAAAACAGACAAAAACGTATGAAAACGGACGAAAACGTATGAAAACAGACGAAAATGTATGAAAGCGAAAAAAAACGTGTATTAGGGGAAAAAAAAACGTTCATTAGATAAAAAGACAAAAAAAAAAAAAAAAAAAAAAAAAAAAAGCGTGAATTTGAAAAAAGAGACACAAAAAAAAAGAAAAAAAAAAAAGTGAATAATAAAAAAGACAAAAAGACAAAGAAAAGGGAAAAAAAACATGGACTTAGGTTTCCATATTTAATTTTAGGTTAATCTCCACCATTAGATCAAACTAAATGGATAGTGAAGATTTGTCCTTTGGTATGCACCAAAATAGGAGTATGCAAAATAAAGTGACTCTATTCTAGTAATAAAGAATTGCATCTTTGGCTACAGCCTACAAGTATCACTCACGATTATACTTAGTCAATATACTGCGTATATGATAAAGAAAGTAACGAAATCAGACAATTAAGTTTGTTCTATTTATAATTTTTTGTTATTTTGCTACAAAAAGTTATACTTCATCCGTATAAAATTAGTTTTTTATTTTTCATTTTCAAACTACTAAATATAGATCGGAAAGCATGATTAAATTTACTATGTTGCTATTTTTTGAAAATAATATTACGAAGTTTAAAAGAAGCATTATTTAATAAATTATTTAATAAGTTTGGGTAAAATTGCCATTATCGTCAAATGATTTTTTTTAAGGTTAGGACATACATATCTTTTTAAGTGATTTCAATACTATATATATATATATATATATATATATATATATATATATATATATATATATATATATATATATATATATATATATTTTAATTTTATTTTATGTTTATAAATTTATTTTTATTATAAAACTTCGAAACAGAAAGTGCAGAATAGAAAATATACAATTTGACAAGCAAATACGGAACAATAACTGACAAAAAACTGATAATAAATTGTCTTATACTAAAGTAAAAGGTAGGCCAAAAGCTGTAAAGATAGCTATGAGGTATGCGTAACATTACTCTTTTTTATACAAAAAAGTATAACTTATTGACTAAAACTAGGGGAAGAAACGAGCCGAGCACGAGCTTATCAAACTCGAGCTCGACTCCATTCAAGCCTTATGATTTCAACTCGAGCTTGGCTCGTTTTCATAATGCCCCTTGAAAAATTTAAAGTTTGCTCGAGTTCGATTCGTGATATATTTATTTTAAAATCACTAATTAGCTCATCATTAAACTCGTTAATAAGCTCGCCAATAATGATCACGTACGATACTATGAAAAAAAAACCACATTCATTTCATTTAAACAATTTGTAAAAGAAATAGTAGCTAACCCATTCAACCAAGGTTTTTAAGATCGGGATCCTACCTAAGATCGTGATCGTAAGATCGGATCGTGATCGTAAAATCGGATCGGGATCCTAAGATCCTACTATAATTTCATTTTTCTAATAATCTTTGTAATATAATTCAAATCTACAAATTATTATATATCATAAACACAAAATTGTATGAATGTTTTATGAAAATGTTGTCTTAAATAATGAATATGAAATTTTAAGAAGAATCACATGTTATTTTTTAAATTATATAAAAAAAATAATCAATAAATTTGTAGTTTATTAGTTTGCGGTTCGTGTAAACTAAAATCGGATCGGATTAGATATTAAGATCCTATGGTCAAGATCGGGATCTTATAAGATCTTAAGTTTGTTAAGATCCTACGTAGGATCTTGATCGTTTTTGCTTTGTAAAATCGTAAAATCGTAAGATCATAAGATCAAGATCGATATCTTAACAACTATGCATTCAACGACTATCCAACAAAATGCATGCACGTATTATATGTGTATAATACTTATAATATGCTAGCGCTCATGTAGGTGTGCGAGCTCAATCGAGCTTCATATATAAAGTTTAGGCTTGAGATCGGTAAATAAACACTACAACATTCGACACTTTCGGCTGGGACTTTTTTTGCCTTTCGGCGGGGACATGTCACCGCAGAAACGCCGCCGCGGCTAGACCGTCGCTGATACATCCCGCGGTGACTTTTACACACTTTCCGCGGGGACACATGGGTCCCACTGGTTTCTGGGTGGTCAAAGTTTGTCCAACGTGTCAATACTTTTCAGCGGGGACATGTCCCCGCCAAAGGAGATATAATTAAATAAAAAGTTAATTAATCAACTGATTAATTAATTTGATTATAGGCTTTTGGCGGGGACAGGTCCCCGCGGAAAACCATTTTAATATAAATTCTTTTTACTTTTGGCGGGGACGTGTCCCCGCCGAAAACGATTTTAATATAAATCTTTTTTACTTTCGGCGGGGACATGTCCCCGCCGAAAGTGCCTGACCCATTTTGCAGCAAATTGCTGCAAAATGGGTAATTCCAGGTTTTTTCCGCAATGGGTGCAGAAAAAACCTCTCCAATGCAGCATATATTACACAATCCTGCTGTTACCCATTTCACCAAGTTCGCCAAAACAACAAACTCGCCAACAACACCAAATTAAAACCAAATTCGCTAAATACAACAACACCAAATTCAAACAAAATTCACTAAAAATAATATTAACTTCGCTAAACAATCCAAATTCGCTAAACATAATCATATGGATCCAAATTCGCCAAAAACGGTTCAAAAACCGTGATCCACATGATATTCTACAAAACTATACATAAGCTAGCGAGGAACAAGTTAGTTGGGAATCCTAACACATAATAATCCATCTAAATATACACAACTATGTCCAATAAACCAAAACAAATATAAAGTGTCTCATCCGACCCATAAACTAATCCCCATTCTCCCCACCATCCCCATTACCCCCACTACCCCCAGCTCCCTGACTACCCTCCCCTGCAGGTCTAGACTCACCCGGCGATGCATTCTGGGATCCTGATGTCCCCGGCAATCCCGCTGCTAGCTCCCCAAGAAAGCCCGGCTGTCTCCTCGCCCAATCCAGAATCATCTGCAGCGTGTTCTCCTGCTGCGCCAGCGCGTTCCCCTGCTGCGCCACGGTCTCGCGCAGAGAGGACGAGGAGGCTTCCTCACGAGCTCGTGAGGAGCTAAGAGTCATCCTGTGACCACCTCCAGGTAAAACTGGACCTATGCCAGGAATATGCCCCCTCTGCTTGCCACCGATCACCTGGCTCAGGATCTCCGTATCCGACATACGCGTCCCAGAGGAGGTGCTCTCTGACCGCAGCCGAATCATCTCATTCTGTTTAGTTACAAAAAAACAAGAAAAGTAATATATAAGTCATGATTTATTATATTGCATTAATGTTGGTGAGTTTTTGGAAATAAATTATACTTACGTATCTAGATTCGGCCTCCTCAGACTCCCAGACCTCCCCTCTGGTATGGGTATGTCTGTACAAGTCAATATGATCTCGAGTATCCTGGGTGTCGGGGTCGGGGGCGCTCAACTGTTTATAAATAAAATCAATCAATACTCACCCAACACTATATATATAAATAAAATGATTAAAAAGTGTCTTACAAAGTTATCAGTTATGACAGCCAGGGAATGTGATCCATGACGGGTGGCAGTCTTCATTTTGCTCCTGTTTTGGCTGTTGATCTCCCCTATCTTCAGCTTCTTAGGGTCGCTCCAGTGATCAATCTGCTTATTATAAATAATAAAAACTATTATATAAATGAAATATTATTATTATTATTATTATTATTATTATTATTATTATTATTATTATTATTATTATTATTATTATTATTATTATTATTATTATTATTATTATTATTATTATTAATAATAATAATAATAATAATAATAATAATAATAATAATAATAATAATAATAAATAATAATAATAATAATAATAATAATAATAATAATAATAACAAATTAAAGTATGTGTCGATCCAGAAATTTACCTGCCTCTCCCATTCGTCTACCGGCATGTTCTCGGGACGCTTTGTCTTGATATCGCCCAGTTTCTCGACCCCACCTGCCAGTGTAAAATTTTTCTTCTTGTGCTTGTACTTGTTGTCATTGTATACCTTTTTCAGGTAAGCTTCGATACTAGCAGCAATCGCGACTCCATTTGGACCGGCAAGGTGAGGGGTGAGATCAAAGAAATGCTGCAATATAATATAATTAAAATAAATATACAAACTTAAATAAAGAGACAAATTTAAATAAATAAACACATTTAAAATAAATAAACACAATAATTAAAAAAATAAAAGATTAAAAAAAAAAAAAAAAAAAAAAAAACTTACATTGAGCCGGTTATCCACGTGTACCTTCTTATCCGCTGGAACTTTATCCCACGAATTGTGATACAGTGGAATGGTTTCCCGTATCAAGTCCCCCACAAAGTTCGAGAACCATGAAGCGTGAACGCCTACATGCTGCCACATGCCTTTGGCGTTCCTTCTGAATTTGATCGAGACCGGGCGCCCTGTGTTCTCTCTCGTGGAGTGTAAGGTTGTGTTCTTGTTGGGGCCGCGAACCACCTTCCCGCCCTTCCCTATTTTCGACCCAGGCTTCGTAGGCCTGGGAGCTCTAGAATTAGAGCCTGCAAGTAATCAAATTAAAGTGATGTTGACATAAAATAACAAGTTAGCAATTTCAAATAATGATCAAGTTTAATTAAAATAATGGAGAAATTCTTACGCTCGCAGTTGCTGCCTATCCTCCTGGGAATGTGGGGTGGCTCATGACCTCCATCACCACCATGACTAGTAGCTATGACATCCGCCATCTGTACAAGAACATAGAAATTAGTGAAGAAACACATATACGCATATATATACACACATTCAAATAAATAACAATATATACCAAAAAAGATAATAATAAATAATTAAATAAATAAATAAACACATTTAACAACTCGATAACAATTTCATTCAAATAAGTGTCGTTTAACAAATTACAATTTGAGATCAATCTCCTACATCACTAAGATAAAAATCATCATTATTAGTGTCAGCTTCATCTTCACCATCGACGTGGTCTTCATGATCAGATGCTAAATCATGAGGAATGTGGTCATCATAATCAATATCATCGTCGTCGTCGACATCAGTGATAATTGGTGCTGGTGGTGCCTCAACTTCCGCTGGCTGGACATCTATATCTATGGTGCTATAATTCAACTTTTCCAACTGAGCAGAGAGTGTGACATGTGATGAGTTGTTGTCATGTACAACATCTTGATTGTCTTCTACCACGATGATATCCGGGTTCCAAATCTTTCGATGATAAGAATCTTGGACGGCCTTCCAACTACCACGTTTACCCGGGAAATCAAGGTAAAAGACTTGTGTTGCTTGTGTTGCAAGAATGTATGGTTCATTTTGAAACGATGCACGGTCTGTCATAATTTGTGTAATGTTATTTCTATATGTACAACGGTTTATGCGACCCTCGTTATTAGTGTCGAACCATTTGACTTTGAACAGCACAACCTTGAACGGAATATACAAAAACTCGAGAATTTCTTCAAGCTGGCCATAATACATTCCTCCACTAGGATTAGGAGTTGAAATTCCGCTGTTTTGAGTTGAACGACGTAAATCACGGTCGTGTACGATAAACTTCACACCGTTGACTACGCAAGAGTCGACTGAGACTGCAGTCGATGTTGGTCCACAAGCCAAAGCGAATAACTCGGAAGTACAACTTGGGTCATTCTTTACTTTTAATTCACGAATCTATGAAAAAGTTAAGAATAGATATAGATGAGTAATAGTCATTATTTTTACAGGGTAATACATACAATAAGTCTACCTTGCTCCCAAACCAGCGAGGAAATCCTTCTTGTATATCATTGCCAGGAAATGCCCTGTAAATGTTCATGATATTAGAATAAGTCGTCGAATAATAACTTACTTAAAGCACATTTTGAAATAAAACGCGTACCTCTCGTACTCGTTCATGTACGGGTCGATTTCATGACTGTTGTGTAGTACATACCATACTACTTTCTTCATTGTGTCTGGTTGAACCCGGATCAATGATTTCTTGCCATTCAGTTTACAGATTGATCGAAACACCTGAAATTGACTTGTTGGGCTTGGACCATCCTCATTCCGGTCAGGACGATTAAATCTCGTCTCAACACCCCGAAAATAATGCGAACAGAAAGTTAATGCTTCATCAGCAATATAACCCTCCGCTATTGAACCTTCGGGCTTAGCTTTATTTCTAACATAATTCTTGAGCTTTTTCATGTATCTTTCAAATGGATACATCCACCTCATGTAAACAGGCCCGCCTTCAATAGCCTCTTCGGGTAGATGAATAACCAAGTGAATCATTATGTCAAAAAAAGCAGGAGGATAAATTTGCTCGAAACTGCACAAAATATTGATGAGTTGTTCTTTAGCTTTCAACATGTCATCCACCATCAAAGTTCGAGCGCATATTTGTTTGAAGAATGAACAAAGCTCGATTATTGGTGTTGCGGTGTTTTGGTCCTTCAAGTAATTTTGAAGTCCAACAGGAAGCAACCGCTGCATCATTATGTGACAGTCATGAGCCTTCAAGCCTGTTATGTTGCTATCATTGTCGGTCACTTTATGCTTGAAGTTAGATCCGAACCCATCAGGTAGTTTCACACCTTTGATGAATTGACAAAAAAATAATGATATTAGAGTAAGTCGTCGAAATGGATACGCGAATAGAATTGGAGCAAATAAATTTAGAAATAAAACGCGTACCTTTGATGAATTGACAAAATTGTTTTCTTTCTTCAGCTGTGAAAGAGTACGTGGGATGAGGCTTAGAGCACTTCCTGTTTCCTTTGTTGACGAGCCACAACTCTTCACGAATTTGCAAATTTTATAAGTCTTGTCTTGCCTTGTTGGTGTCTTTTGATTTGTCATTCATTAACAAAGTACCCAACACACTCTCACACACATTTTTTTCGATATGCATGACATCTAAATTGTGTTTTAGTGTAAGAAAAGACCAATACTTTAGCTCGTAGAAAATGGATACTTTGGTCCAATTCAATTCGCGAACAGAATCACGTTTTTTCTTCGCACCCCCAAAGCTTGGATGTTTCCCCGGGATACGTTTAGGCAATCTACTAAGTTGATTCAAGATGACATCACTGGTAAGTTTTCTAGGAGGTTGTCTATGATCATCGACCCGAGTATAGAATGCCCGTTTATTTTTCCGCCATTTATTGGTCGTTTTTAAGAATCTTCTGTGACCAACATAAGCGGTTTTGCCTAACACGCGAGTAGATGGAGTGTCTATATTACATGTCGGACAAGCCAAGTAACCTTGCCCACTCCACCCAGACAAACTACTTCGAGCGGGAAAGTCATTGATAGTCCATAAAAGCACTGCTCTCATACATAATTCAGTGCCAGTGGCAGCATCCCTAGTCATGACTCCATCTTTCCATAGAATCTTTAGGTCTTCAATCAAAGGCCTCAAGTAAATATCTATGTCCTTCCCAGGTGATTTAGGGCCCGGAATTAACAACGTCAACATAAGAGAAGTTTCTCTCATACATATCCAGGGAGGCGTATTGTATGTTGTTAATATGACCGGCCACATGCTGTAAGACTGACTAAGGTTGCCGTACGGATTGAAACCATCAGCAGCCAACCCTAATCGGATGTTTCTTTTTTCATAGGAAAATTCTTTAGAATACTTAATGTCAAATTTCTTCCATAATTGACCATCAACCAGGTGTTGCATCTTACCGTCCTCCGTAGACTGCCCAGAAGCATGCCAAGTCATATGTTTTGCAGTGTGTTTAGACTTGTACAAACGTTGTAGTCTAGGAATGATAGGAAAATAACGCAACACCTTGTTAGGAACTTTCTTCCCCAGTGTGTTCTTGTCTTTCCATCTACTAGCATCGCAGATGGGACAATTCTGCAAATCTTCATTACCCACCCCCCGATATAAAAAACAGTCATTTACACAAGCATGTATGGATTCGTATCCTAACCCGATCGTTTTATATGTTTTCTTTATGTCATAGTATGACGATGGGATTTTGTATCCTAGAGCGGGTGGGAAACATTCTTTGAGAAATTTTAGGGTTTCGTTAAATGTGGTGTCACTCATTTTACCTTTGACCTTGATGTTCGTAAACTTTGCCATAAAGTCCAATGAAGACATCCAATTACAGCCCGGGTATAGTGGCTCGTTGGCATTGGCGAGTAACTCTTCAAAATCGTTACGTTGGGGAGTTGGCTCGTTGCTTGTCTCGCCAATATTTCCTTCAGTTGGCTCATTTTGTTCGTTATTCGGACAAATATCATGAAGGAACTCAGCCATATCACTCCCATGTTGATTCGTGTTGGGTACTACTGTCTGCTCATCCGGTTCACCGTGATTATACCATTTCGTATAATTTTGGTCCCAACCGTATGAGAGTATGTGATCAAACAAATCTTCGTGTTTTACCCAACGAGAGTTACGACAATAATTACATGGACATTTAACATTCCCATCAATATTCACAAAGGACTTGCAATAATGGCAAAAAGCTCTAAGACCTTTTAGAAATTCGAGGCTAGCACGAGGTTGAGAGACCCAACTCTTATCAATTGGCATAACTGCGTTTTAATGATGCAATAAATAATTATTTAGAATTAAACATTTTCAAAAAAATCTACCCATAAATACATAAAGGTGGAATCACGAGTTGTGCATTTTGTTCACCTAATCCAACTATGGAAGGCAATCCTAACCCACTCTTTGAATGTTTCGTCTCATATATGAATGCGTATAACTGAATTTACTATTTGAGAAAATTTCGGCAGCATTTCCCTCAACTCCCCAAATATGTGCATTAAAGACATATTCGTAGGAGTAAAGGGGAAACACTGTCGAAATTTTCACAAATAGTAAATCAATTATACGCATTCATATCCTAAATGAGACAAAACATTCAAAAAGCAGTCCCAAACAGGGGACTTTCCGAAATTAATTTCTAATAAATTAATTTCGGACGGGTTTTTCTATGGGATGATTAACTTCGGACGGGGACTTTCCGAAATTAATCACTAAATTCCTAAAATCATGTATAATAGTCTAACACAATTAGATAAAAAAATTATAAGAACATAACATATTCGCACAATCATTTTCATATATTCACAAACGCATACCAAATATAAGTGAATACAAGTAATCTGTAAAGCAGTCCCAAATGCACCCTTGTGGGCTGCTGTTAACCAAACGCACCCTTTCGGGGCTGCTGTTAACCAAACGCACCCTTTCGGGGGGCTGCTGGCCTATGTTACTTGATTGGGCAGTTGGAAACTCGACTTGTGATTATAATGAGTATAAAACTAGCAACTAAAGGTGTACAACGCTCCAACTATTTTAGCAACTACTCGGCTGCTGGCCTATGTCTTGTGATTATACTGAATGCAGGTAAAGGTGTACAACGGGCGCAAAGCTTTAGCACATGCATTAAGTGACAAGAAAACGGCATGTAAAGCAACTGGATAAGCTTGTTACAGCAGTCCATATAATTATAAACAAACGTACTGATAGTGGTCTTGGCTCTCGGCTAGTTGGTCTTGACAGAAGGCTGGTCTCGGCTCTCGACTCTTGGCTAGCTGGTATTAACACATTGCAAAAATTAACAAAAAATTAACAGAGTACAACACTGATAAACAGCCACTTTCACTCATCTCTAAGCCTACACAACCACAACGATGCCAACTGATAAGGTAATAAGCAATGTGTCACAGCAGTTGTCCAAATTTCCATTTTTGACTTCCAAATTTTGACAGCAGACCAAAACCAAACAGCCCTAGCTAGTTGCTGTGGTACGACACCCACAAACGAATAACCACAACGACAAACACCACCTGTGGTGGTTTTCTGTCCAACTGAGGGCAAACAAACAGCACCCTTGTGGGTTGCAGTGCATCAGTTTATACTAACTGATAAACTAAGCCAAACATCCCCTATAGCTTAGCTAAAATTATACATAAACACAAATTAATCAATATAAACTTTTGGCGGGGACATGTCCCCGGTAACACATAAACACAAAAAAAAAATATGTATATAAAGAAAACCTCGGTTGTGGTCTCGGCTTTTTGGCGGCTAGATGTTCTCAGCAGCAAGTATACCTAAAAAAATTAACATATTAAAAAAAAAAAAAATTAAGAAATTAACAAAAATTAACAAATGACAAAAAATTAAAAACAAATAACAAATTAAAAAGATAACGAAAATTAAAAAAATAAAAAAAGCTAAAATTACTCACCAAAAGAATTAAACGGGAAGAAATTAAACGGAAATGAGAGGAGGAGAAAAGAATTAAACGGGAGAGGAGGGGAGGAAAGAATTAAACGGGAGAGGAGGGGAGGAAAGATGTGCACAGTGGTGCGAGTGTGGGTGGTGGTGGAGATGGTGGTGTTGTGGTGGTGGAGATGGTGGTGTTGGTGGTGGAGATGGTGGTGTTGGTGGTGGAGATGGTGGTGGAGAAGCAGATCGAAGGCGCAAGCAGAAGCAGTAGAAGATGAAGGAGATGAGTTTTTTTTTTTTTTTTTTTTTTTTTTTTCCTAAGTGTTAGATCTGAAAACTAATATATGGGGTAAGTTTTAGGAATTACTTTCTGCGGGGACATGTCCCCGCAGAATGTAAAAAGCTTATTTTAATCTTACTTTTTTGCGGGAACAAGTCCCCGCTGAAAGTAAAAAAAAAATCGCAAAAACCTTTGGCGGGATAAAGTAAATGCTACGAGGGAAACTTGATTTTTTTGGGAAATCTTTCTGCGGGGACATGTCCCCGCTGAAAGTATTTTGTAAATTATTTTTAATTAATTTAAAACTTTTAAAATGAATATTAATTCTTTTAGATTTAACTAAAAATTTTCTAAATCATATTTTATTAATTTAAAACTTTTTAAAATTATTTACATCACTTTTACCTAATACACGAGTTGTTTAACGAACGATCCGAGATGTTATGGTTATACACGAGATGTTTAACGAACGAGCCGAGATGTTATGGTTATACATGAGATGTTTAACGAACGAGCAGATATGTGATGGTTATACACGAGATGATTAACGAACGAGCCGAGATGTTAGGTTACACACGAGATGTTTAACGAACGAGCCGAGATGTTATGGTTATACATGAGATGTTTAACGAACGAGCAGATATGTGATGGTTATACACGAGATGATTAACGAACGAGCCGAGATGTTATGGTTACACACGAGATGTTTAACGAACGAGCCGAGATGTTATGGTTATGCACGAGATGTTTAACGAACGAGCCGAGATGTTATAGTTACACACGAGATGTTTAACGAATGAGCCGATATGTTATGGTTACACACGAGATGTTTAACGAACGAGCCGAGATGTTATAGTTACACACGAGATGTTTAACGAACGAGCTGAGATGTTATGGTTACACACGAGATGTTTAACGAACGAGCCGAGATGTTATGGTTATACACAAGATGTTTAACGAACGAGCCGAGATGTTATGGTTATACATGAGATGTTTAACGAACGAGCCGATATGTGATGGTTACACACGAGATGATTAACGAACGAGCCGAGATGTTATGGTTACACACGAGATGTTTAACGAACGAGCCGAGATGTTATGGTTACACACGGGATGTTTAACGAACGAGCCGAGATGTTATGGTTACACACGAGATGTTTAACGAACGAGCCAAGATGTTATGGTTATGCACGAGATGTTTAACGAACGAGCTGAGATGTTATGGTTACACACGAGATGTTTAACGAACGATCCGAGATGTTATGGTTATACACTAGATGTTTAACGAACGAGCCGAGATGTTATGGTTATACATGAGATGTTTAACGAACGAGCCGATATGTGATGGTTACACACGAGATGATTAACGAACGAGCCGAGATGTTATGGTTACACACGAGATGTTTAACGAACGAGCCGAGATGTTATGGTTACACACGAGATGTTTAACGAACGAGCCGAGATGTTATGGTTACACACGAGATGTTTAACGAACGAGCCGAGATGTTATGGTTACACACGAGATGTTTAACGAACGAGCCAAGATGTTATGGTTATGCACGAGATGTTTAACGAACGAGCCGAGATGTTATGGTTACACACGAGATGTTTAACGAACGATCCGAGATGTTATGGTTATACACGAGATGTTTAACGAATGAGCCGAGATGTTATGGTTACACACGAGATATTTAACGAACGAGCCGAGATGTGATAGTTACACACGAGATGTTTAACGAACGAGCCGAGATGTGATGGTTACACACGAGATGATTAACGAACGAGCCGAGATGTGATGGTTACACACGAGATGATTAACGAACGAGCCGAGATGTTATGGTTACACACGAGATGTTTAACGAACGAGCCGAGATGTTATGGTTACACACGAGATGTTTAACGAACGAGCCGAGATGTTATGGTTACACACGAGATGTTTAACGAACGAGCCAAGATGTTATGGTTATGCACGAGATGTTTAATGAACGAGCCGAGATGTGATGGTTACACACGATATGATTAACTAACGAGCCGAGATGTGATGGTTACACACGAGATGATTAACGAACGAGCCGAGATGTTATGGTTACACACGAGATGTTTAACGAACGAGCCGAGATGTTATAGTTACACACGAGATGTTTAACGAACGAGCCGAGATGTTATGGTTACACACGAGATGTTTAACGAACGAGCCAAGATGTTATGGTTATGCACGAGATGTTTAACGAACGAGCCGAGATGTTATGGTTATACATGAGATGTTTAACGAACGAGCCGAGATGTTATGGTTATGCACGAGATGTTTAACGAACGAGCCGAGATGTTATGGTTACACACGAGATGTTTAACGAACGAGCCGAGATGTTATGGTTACACACGAGATGTTTAACGAACGAGCCAAGATGTTATGGTTACACACGAGATGTTTAACTTTCCCACCAAAACTTTCCCACCAAAACTTTCCCACCAAAATGCTGGCGCCAAAAATTTCCCACCAAGACCTGCTCTTATATACTAACATCTTATCCACACAACTTCGCAACCTCTTATACTCAAAACCACTTAACCTCACAACCACAAACACACACTGTTATCATGGTAAAGATGGCGGAATTTGAAGCTTTTGCTTGTCCTTGTAAACGAGGAGACGTAATTCTGCGAGAATCGCATAAACCTTACTCCCTTGGTAAACAATACTATGCGTGTCCTTTATCAAAGGTGAACAATTACATACTTTTTTGTGTGTTATATAAATAATTTGGTTAGTTGTTAAAAATAATAGTTTTTACTCTTTAACAGGGTGGGACAAAGGAGTATGGATGCGATTTTTTTTATGGAAGGAGGAACGACTAGCCAAAATGACCGGTTCTCTTGGAGCTTTAACGCCTCCAACTCATTCCGCAAGATCATCCATAACTCCAACTCGTTACACTGCAGGACCTTCAACATCGAGTCCTGGAAATACAGAGTGCTCAAACTGCATCAAACTGAATCACCAGATAATGGTACTCAATAAAATGCTAGAAGTGTATATGCATCCAGACAAACACACAACTGATTCAGCTGCCTTATTTCATGACCTTTATAATGACATGCTAGGTGATATGGGAAATCTTCGTATGTAGGTTGTTGTTGTTGCTGTTATTGTTGTTGTTGTTGCTGTTATTGTCGTTGTTGTTGTTTGTTGTGTTATTGTTGTTGTTTAATAAAATGTTGTTGTTGTTGTGAAAACTGATGTCGAACGTGCTTTATATTTTTAATTCGTACGCTTTAAAATGTTCCAATGATGTTGTTGTTGCTGTGAAAACTTAAGTATCCATCAAGATTCAACCCTAAGGGGCCGTTTGGTTTATGTTGTCCAAACAGGGCCGTTTGGTTTATGTTGTTTTGTTAACAGCAGCCCACAAGGGCCGTTTGGTTTATGCTGTCTAAAGAGGGGTGTTTGGGATTGCTTATTTCCTACACCAAAAGGGTGTTTGGGTTTATGACCTTATTTGAAGAAACAATATCACAATTAACAAACACGAAGGCAAACATTTTATTTAAAATACGCAAGAGTTCTCAAACGAAAAACTCGACAACCAAACGAAACAACTCAAACTAAACAACTCGACAACCAAACGAAACAACTCAAACTAAACAACTCGACAACCAAACGAAACAACTCAAACTAAACAACTCGACAACCAAACGAAACAACCCGTTTATTTTTTTTTGCGGCTACTTCCCGCTTTGCTGGAACTCGCACCATCTTTTCCCTTCCTTGCTCTCATTTCCTTGATACGTTGAGCTTCAGCAGCACGTTGAGCTTCAGCAGCACGTTGAGCTTCAGCAGCATCTAGCTCTTCCAAATACTCTCTATAGTACGGCTTTCTCCTCAACAATTCCAGAATCTTGTCTCTCTGCCACGGTGCACAGTTCTCATAAGAACCATATTCATCAAAAATTTCCCAGCCCCAATGAAGTATAATTTCATTATACAGGAGCTCGTGTGATAAAGCCTTTGACCATTCCTGTTCCGGCGTTAAACCATCCATTGTTATGTGTGTTTTTTTGTGTGAATTTACGTGTTTTGTGATAACTTTATTATACGATATATATAAGTAAAAAATTGGCGGGGTAAAATGAAAATTTGGCGGTAATACTTTCGGCGGGGACATGTCCCCGCCAAAAGATACTGAATTTTGGCGGTAATAAACTTACCTTTTGGAGCCAAAATAATTAAGGTTTTCCGCGGGGACATGTCCCCGCCGAAAGGTAGAGGGGGAAAAATACACGGGAACAATTAAGCACTCCAAGTTTGGTCAAACTTCAACAAATATGTGAAATACTTTCGGCGGGGACATGTCCCCGCCGAAAAGGTACGTTGAAAATTTTATAAATGGTCAGCGAGACTTTGTGCCAGGTCAGCAAAGGTTTTGTCGTTTAGCGACTTTCTGCGGGGACATATGCGTCCCCGCCAAAAGGCTGGTCGCCCGTTTTCTCTTTTGTTGTAGTGAAATGAGCTCAAATTTAGGCTCGAGCTCTTTTAAGCTCGGCTCGTTCAAGCTCAGGCTGAAGCTTTTTACGAATGGCTCGACTCGTTTTCACCCTTAACTATAACTTACATAACTCTGTTTTGTCTCGAGAAGAACTCTGTTGTTGCAACTAACGTTACAACCTCTTCGTTATTTGAGCAAGAAATATTCTTACAAACTTTGCATTTAGCAGTTAGCATAATTTGAAGAGATACTCTTGAAATGGCCAAACATATTACGTTGATCAACAGGGACGGAACCAGAAGACATATTGGCCAAATGCATTTATAAAAAATATAAAACGATTTTTATTAACTGGGTGCATTTACAAAAAATCAAGGTTTTTATAAAAAGTAACAACACTACATCGCAAAACTTCATGAGTGTCCCGAGACCACCCGCGACCCACCATGATTCGGTCCCTTTTGATTAACTATTATTTTGTTTATGAGAATCTCAATCCTGAACGAAAGGTGCTCATTTTTATTACCAATCAATAGATGACATGTCTTTTGATCTCATAATTAAGCATAAAAATTTCGTTTTATGTACTTATTAATCTTTATAATAAGAGAATGATGCGAGGATATAGCGTTATTGTTGATACATTAAAAAAGCAATACTTTTGTTTCTTTCATGTTACATAATTAAGAGTCGGCTAACGTGATTTATTGTCAGTCTGTACTAAACGACTTTTCCAAATCATGTGATGCAGCTAAACAATGTTTTTTTATAAAAAATCTCAGAGTAAAGTGAATCAGAACATGAAATCAGTAACGTTTTGCATGTGAAATACACCTGACCAGACATATATTAAGATCCAAACGAGTTTTCTTTTATCAAGTTTTAGGTCTATAATAACTAGTATATAAGTAGTTAATTGGTTGACATTAAATGTTTTATTAAACCAACTATAACTTTGAGACATAGATGTTGCAAGAACACAATCAAACAAGTTACGTAGGCAAACATTTATATTAATAGCACTAAGTAGTTCGATATATTGTTGTATCTAAAAATAAGATACACATAAACCTAATCAAAAGATCGATCTTCATATTGTTATTAAACTTAAAGCTTAAAATCAACATTGAGTCCAACCATTTAGTTGCTTTCTGTTGTGTTCTTTGCTGATTTGTCTTCGGCTTGAATCTCACAAGTTGGAGCAAAGCTTGACTCGCCTGAGACACTTGGTTTGTGACCTTGTTGACCTACTAAAGTCGAATTTTGTGTAGCATCATTGTTTTCAACCCCATGCATCTTACGCACTTGATGGTGGTGATCGATGGTCGATTTGATAGCCCTTGCCATGGTTTGAAGGATTCTTTTCTGGTTGGAGATTGTGTTGTCTACGTAAGCTTTGAACACGTTTAGTTCATTATCTTGCTCCTTAGACGAACTTTCAAGTTTTTTGATTTCACGTTGTAGTTTCTCCGACTCCGAGATAGTTTGTTTTCTTCTCCTCTTGACGTTCTTCAACAAATGAGGTTTTCCCTCTTGGAACCACTCATGTGCATACTCTCGACAATCCCAAGACATCTTCTTAAAGCCCTAATTCAGAATTTCATACAAAAGTCGAGTTATACATAGGCTATAATGTTTTGTACATAATTACTTCGCACATTAAAATCACTACTTTGAGGATTAATATTTTTAAGTGTATGTATTAATTATTTCTATAATGTGTTTGTGAATGGTTGTGATATGGGAAGTAACTAGTATAGTAGTATGGATATTAAAATTCTTACATAGTTGTTGAGTTGAGTAATGAAGCTGTGAACAAAAAAGTGGTACATTCATCGCATCATGAGTATCACTTCCCAACTGAGAGAATTCCTGGCATTTTCGTCAATAAAAAGTATTCCACTTCAATCAATCATCATAAATCCTAATAGTCATAAACGACCCAATGTCCTCAAATCTAGGACGGATCTGAGTAGTCTCTCCTCCCGTTTACGGCGGATTCTTGAATCTTCATTTAACGACTGTCAACTTCAAGCTATAAGTAGCGTTACTGCTCCTGTGAACATAGGAGATGATCCTAATCTATGCCTTATACAGGGTCCTCCAGGTACTCATGCATATACACCCTTTTCATAAGCTTTTGCGAGGTCTGTGATTTAATATGTAAAATGTGTTACTTAGGTACCGGGAAGACGCGAAAAATTGTGGGTATTATTAGTGCTTTGCTCTCATCAGCTGGCAGTAATGCTGTTACAAGGAGACCTAGCAATCAACTGCGTCTAGAGCTACTACTAGTCACAGAAGGGGTAGAGTTCTTATTTGCGCGCAATCAAATGCTGCAGTTGATGAACTTGTTTATCGAATTTCCACTGATGGGTTATATGGCAGTGATGGATTAGTATACAAGCCATATGTTGTTAGGGTTGGTAATGCAAAGACAGTTAAACCAGCTTCACTGCCTTATTTCATTGACAACCTTTTTGACCAGTATTTGACTAAAGAAGTGAACACAAGTGATGCAGGGGACTCTTCATTTTTTGAGGAAAAGGAAGTTTATGAGAAGAAAAAAAAATCGCGTGAGTCTATATTAAAGGAAGCTGAGATTGTTTTAACGACATTGAGTGGTTGTGGTGGGGAGCTCTATAGAGTATGTTCTGGGTCTGTGGTAACTAGTAAGTGTAGAGCTTCATGTGACTCTTCATTGTTTGATGTTGTCATAATTGATGAAGCTGCTCAGGTATATATGACTCTTAACTCGACATTTTCCTGTAGCATAGGGGCTATGTATTCTTATGCATTGTGCATATTCTTTCGTCTTTTTTGTTAGGCTCTGGAACCTACCACTTTGATTCCTCTTCAACTTCTAAAATCAAAGGGGAGCAAGAGTATTATGGTAGGGACTCCTAGTCTAACGAATTATCTGCTCTTCGTGTTTTTTAAACTAAAATGTACAAAACCTATTCGCTGCATATATTGTTCAAGGTTGGAGATCCAGAGCAGCTTCCTGCAACTGTTCTCTCCGACGTTGCAAGTCAATATCTCTATCAATGCAGTATGTTTAAACGCCTACAGAAGGCTGGTCACCCTGTTACTATACTTACAAAGCAGGTACACTATCTTTCATTTAATCTTAAGCGCTACGTACCTCTTTTATTGTGATGAAACGAGTCAACCACAATTTAATATAGGAATTATCATACATTCCTCTTTCTACTGTGATGAAAAACCTATTACAGTAATCGGTGTTGGCCTTTTGAATATCCCTTTTAATAGCATCATGTAGTAGGATTCACTAATTAGTAGTTTTTATAATGTTTAAGTACAGGATGCACCCAGAGATATGCCGCTTTTCATCTATGCATTTCTATGATGACAGCTTGGTGAATGGTGATGGGATGTCTAGCAAAGAAAAACCATTTCACAAGACCAAAGGCCTCGGGCCTTATTCATTCTTTGATATTGAAGATGGGCAAGAGGCTAAGGACGACAAATCTGGGTCTCTCTACAATGAACGTGAGGCTGATGCTGCAGTAAAACTTGTTAGATTTTTCAGGAAGAGGTATTTTTTTTTGTTATTATTATTTTGATTTTGTTGTTGTTGTTATAGCCCTAATTCAAAATTTCATACAAAAGTCGAGTTATACATAGGCTATAATAAGTAGTTGATCATATTATAATCAGAAATGTTTTGTACATAATTACTTTGCACATTAAAATCACTACTTTGAGGATTAATTTTTTTAAGTGTATGTATTAGTCATTTTTATAATGTGTTTGTGAATGGTTGTGATATGGGAAGTAACTAGTATAGTAGTATGGATATTAAAATTCTTACATAGTTGTTGAGTTGAGTAATGAAGCTATCAAAGTTTTTGCTTTTCGACATGAGAGGGAGGACATTGTTGATGAATTCATCAATGTTCCAAATAGCAAAACTCTTACCACCATCCGAAACATTGAGATTTGGAACCCATGAAATGATGGAGTCGGTCTCTTTGTTACAAACCACATTGTAAAGTTTGTTCACAAAAGGAGGCAAAGCGCCATTGCGCACACCCCTCATTGGTTCCGCCAACAATTCATCACCATCACCACCTTCATCGCCACTGCTAAAACCCTCACTAAGGTCACTCACCACCATTGTTTCATCAACATCAATGCCTTCCATTTAAACAAAGTTAATTTATGTGGAAATTGGAAGTATACAAATGAATGTGTATTGTGCTCAATTTATAAGCATTGTGATGAGAGTTTTTGGTACTTGTAACACACTTAACCTCAAGTGTTTGTGGTTATGATATTATTCCTTTGCTTGAGAGGCGAGAAACTTGTGAGTTTTGTACTTTATAACAACTTTTGAAGTTACAATCATTAATTTGGCAATATTTAGAACCAATAGGCAATTAAGTTGTCAAAGTGAATGACATATTGTTAAGTATTCTTTACCATTTAATATAGTTAGGAGATATATTAAAGACTTGACCGGATAATTTTCATGGATCGATGATGATCAGCCCAGCTGGTCAGAGGCACTTCCGGTTTTACCCAAGGTCTTGAGTTCGATCCTTAGGGATGGCAAGTCTTGGGGTTTTTCCCTCCGAATACTTGTAACGGCCCATGGTTAACATCTCGTTGTCTAGGGTACGTACAAGGCTTCACTATTATTCAGTGAGGTTTTCCATATGTCAAATACCGACCGAATGTTCGGAAAAAAAAAAAAAAAAAACTTAAAAAGTAGTCTAGACTTTTTAAAAGTTGGTAAATAACGATATAGTATTAATTATAGTCTTTTAGTTAAGAAAAATTGAGATATTGTAAACATACTAGGCCGAGTTTTGAACAATTTGAACGGTTTCACCATTTTTATTTCAAGTGTGACTTTGTAAACGTATAATGTTGCAAATTATATAATTTATACTAGGTATAATACCCGTGCACGCACGGGGTTTTGACATAAAATTTTACTTATGTCTTAGTAATAAATATTTTGAGTTTAAATTAGTACATATAGTTATATTGTACATAATTATAATTTTGTTTCATTTTTGTGTGTGAGTAATTGTTTAAAACAAATATGCTAAAAGGTGAACTTTAGATAACTTATGATAACTCACTATCATTAGTTTTAAAGTGACACTCCTTGTCAAAAAAAAAAAAAAAAAAAAAAAAAAAATGACACTCTAATAAAATATTGTCAGTTCACAAAAATGGGACTACCTCCAAACAAATCTTCATATTAGAGGTCATATTGTAGTTTCATATACCTTAAACGTCATAACTCGACCAAGATGATAGCACTTATCTGACAAATAATAATAATAATAATAATAAACTTCTTGAACATAAATTTATAGTCATTGGTTCATATCACAATAGGGTTGCAATTAAGGTCAGGTTTGGGTTGGTTGGTCAGAATTTTTTAACTCGAACACGACTTGCTTAGTAATCAGGCCAATTTTGGCAACACTAACTTATTTATGTCTAATTCATAAACGATCTATTTAACTCGTTTTTCTAAATGTTTTGACGGGTTAATGGGTGCACAGGTCGACCCATTAAAACCAACTTGTGTAAATGAGTGTGTAATTCAGCCATGATACACATATGAGCATGTATTTCACACAAAGATGAACCTTTATTATTATTATTATTATTATTATTATTAATAACCATTCCATATTTTTATCGTACGTAACCACCACCATCATGATTTAACCACTAAAAATTTATCTCGCAAACTTTATAGAGGTGACTCGATTCATCAAAAACAACCACCTCCGGCTCCAATGACCAAAACAACTTGAGCATTTCAGATGTTGTCATGAAACTTATTACTACACTTGAATCTCGAAAATATAATGATCCCCAAAATATTATGTGAGTCTAGTTTAGACAAAAACTAAAAAGTATAAACTTTATAACTTCTACTTCTTGATGCTTGAGAAGACATTTTCCTTACGCTTGAAGAGACATCTCTGTTTTTACTTAAAAATACTAACGTCGTCATCCTTATAGTAGTCCAGGTCACAATACCTTCCAAACACTTAAAGTATGCACAATACCTTCCAAAAAATCATAACATGCTATAGTTGTGTAAATGAGTCTTCACATGATCATATAAAACATTTCATGACTTGATTCAAGCTTTAGTTACAGTCTCAAGTCATCAAGGTCAATCTTATTTTCAGCTACTCAATCCCGGACCTCCGAGGTACGTCTACCCCACGTTAACAAACCGCTACTAAATTTTCCTATTGTAAAGTAACCATAAATAGTGAGCATCTTCTATCTGATGAGCAACTTACCTCTGATATAACTTGAGGTATTGCAATGATCCTTTGTAGAATCCGTAGTGATATAATAGAGTGCCATAATCTCTTACTCATGTAGTTCTGTAGAATCGGCTTCCAGAATAATGAGTGGCTCACACGCTATCCAAGAATAAAGAAACATCCGGTTAATAAAAAAAGTTGGTTCCCTCTTGCTTCTTGGTTTAAGTGGAGCATTGCTGGTCCACACCATCTGATAGAGGAAATTGACAAAGAACTACCTGTTGTGCAACCCGCTCTCTAGCTCACTCACCAGATCTTTGGTTCATGCCCGCCTATGCAGAGCTTTAATCCTGCAAAGATGTTCCAACATTCCAGCTAATTCAAACTTCTTGCGTGCTCTAGTAAATATGTTTACTTTGTTCATTTTCGGGTCATGTTCTAACTTACATGGACCATGATTAATCATTTAGGACTCAGGGAAACTTGAAACACTGGATAAATTAAGCACTTGCTAAAATCAATTTAATCTGAATAAATTTAAATATATATGTTTCTACAAAGATGAAAAAGAAATCCTGATGAATAAGATGAGGATTAAATATAAATCTTTTATATGTTTCTACAAAGATGAAAAAGAAAACTTGGTGATTTGTTGAGTTTTATTGAATGAGCTGCAGATAGCTGTGATTATAAATTCGTTGGAATAAAAAACTTGGGCTATCAATTGAGTTTATATAATGCTTTAAGTCGGTTTTAGTTTAGGCCCTATTAGAATTGTAATACAATATAAACTGGTATTGTATTAAGAAGTCTGGAGTTTTTTTTAAAAAATTTGTGCCGTATTAGAATTGTAATACAATATAAACTGGTACCGTATTAAGTCTGGAGTTTTAAAAAAAAATTACAGTTTAGTCCAAGAATATGAAAAAAGTTTGTAAAGAACAGAAACTTATTTCTGAACGTTTCTGTTTAAGCAAACTTTCTTACTGCATGCTCTGCGTACCTTTCACCTTCCACAATCTGGTTGCCTGATAAAGACGCAAGGTGACCATATATCTAGAAGTAATTGGACAATATGTACGCACATAATGATCTTATTCTCCAAACTTTGCGCAGCTTCAACCATTCCCATGGCTTTGTAGGCACGTATCATTGTAACAAAAGTAATGTCGTCTAGTTCACAATTCCTATACTTCACACAAGCTTCCTCACCTTCTGAGACACTTTATAAGAAGCTAAAAACAAAGGCATGATTAAGTAAACAATTGACTGTAGGTCACAAATTAAAAGGTCACGTGGCCTGCTTCTTGGTCCAAACGAACAGAATTGTAGGACAGTTACAAACTCTTCAAAAGTAACAGTTCGTGTGGGTTGCTTCAATATGTTCTAAAATACGAAAATAAAGACTTCTTAAATAAAGTAATGTAGGAGGTTATAAACTCTTCAATATGATTTGGGTGACTTTTAAACTGTTCATCCTATTTGGCTCACTTTCTTTTTAGCTAAATTGCAGTAACTTATTTACCAATTTCACCCGTTAGCAATAAATATATCCCAAAATGACCCATTTTAACATATATCGGTTAATTTTACCCTTCTAAAAGTAACATTAAAAGCAAAAGGAACTTACCCATGGAACTAAATTCTGTTCACCAGATTTTTTAGTCATGTCAATTGCTTTACGTCCGGTAATCAACTCAAGCATCACAACACCAAAGCTGTATATATCAGACTTGATAGTAAGTTTACCACTCATTGCATAATCGGGTGCACAGTAACCGTAGGTACCCATAACTCGAGTCGACACATGGATGTTGTCACCAACAGGGCCCAATTTAGCAAGGCCAAAGTCTAAAAGCTTTGGATTGAAGTCATTATCCAGCAATATGTTTGAAGATTTTAAATCACGATAAATTACGGGTGGGTTTGCTATGCAATGGAGATACTCAAGACCACGAGTTGCACCGAGTGCTATTTTCAGTCTGGTGTGCCAATCTAATGGCTGCTGATGAGGCTTTAGATCTGGAGAAAGGACATACATCCAATTAGTTATTGACACTGAGACTTGACAAACATGAAGACATATATGTATTCTAATAATCTTCAGTTAGACGCTAGTAAACGGAAGGCAGACCGGTGTAAGCTATATAGCAGGATGAACAGGTCAGCAGGGGTTATATTTTATTGATACGTCAAACAACCAAAAAGCAACAGTAGTGTTTATATAACAGGTCAAATGGTTTAAAAGTTTCCAAAGTATAGTGGAGTTATAGGACCTTCTAATCATATTATTTATTTATAAAATATTAGAAAGGAAAAAAGAAAAAGTGTGAGTGGATTAACCCCTTTTGACTAATTAATCAACCCACACATTTTCCCACCTATAGCCAAGACCTTTGCTGATAAATGACAAACATAGCGTTGGTACTCTGTTCTTAACCGAAAGAACAGAAAGTTTAATAGACAAACATGTAACTGATCAAACCCTACTCTTTCACCAGAAGATTAATATATTTTTTTTTCCTATTCCCGTAATCAGTGATAACAAAAAAAACAGGAAAAAAGATAGCATCACATACATGTTCTCTAAGACAATAAAAACACTTTTTCATTGTTTTGTTTTCTAGATCTTCCATATACGAAGAAGATTAACCTCAAAATAAAGCTCCAAACAAATGAGATCAATAATACATGCCAACCACACACGGAATGCATGGACATTAGAGCAGACATTGAAGATTATCCTTTTAACGAAAGAAGTTCCTATTGCATTTTGTGCAATAAGATATAGGGATCTAATGGTTAAGATGATAACAGAAAGAGAAGACTTACGAAGTCTGAGATGAATATAAAACATCAGCAAAACATTAACTTTGGATGTGTATTATACTATTATTAAAGTTCCAACACGAAAATAGAAGTAAACCAATCATTGTAGATTTGCTTTTATGGTAATTGACAAGGGTGCTAGGTGTAGTTTTTTCCTATCAGTATATGCAATATGGAAGCAAACTTTCTTCAGGGATGTACATAAATATAACTGATCCGTGTGTAGTATATATATAAATTAATATAGTATCGTGCACACGTGATACTTTGGGAAATGACAAGTCAAACCTTAGGAAAAGTCAAACTTGCAAAACCCGTGAATGTGATGTGTGTGATACCGGGCGAGTGATCACCCGGGTCATGTCCCAGCGAGGTGTGAATCGAGGATTTCGTTTCAGGTTCGGAATTAAAATGCTTGATGATTGGATTTGGAGATTATTTGGTGTTGTGGTATAATTACACAAAGCAATGAAACGCAAAAGGTATTTAAAACTAAAAACGCACGTTTTAATTAAAATTAACGTCAACGCGCAAAAAATAAAAGTGAAATCTAAAAATATTAACCCTACAAGTACCAAATTGATTTTCCTATGACTTAAATATAAAAAGAAAATTTTGGAAAAAAGAAAAATATTTTTTTGACTTTTTAATAATTTTTTATAAATTAAAAACTATTTAAAAGAAAATAATTGATTAAAAATACTAAATGGAAACGAAAAATTCTGAAAATTTTTACTAAAATACTTTATACTAAACTTGAGCTATGAAAAATATAAAAAGTGAAAATGCTTTTTTTTAAATAAGCTGAAAATAAGCCAACAGTTCTTATAAGCTAAAAAGAAAAAAAAAAACAGAAAGGTTTTAGTTAAATTTTTTTGTAAGGTTTAACTAAAAGAGGCTAAGGGTGCAGTGGTAAGGTTGCTTGTTTGTGTGTCTGCTGTCCTGGGTTCGAACCCCAGGAATGGCAGTTTTTGTTTTTAATTTTTTTTTTTTGATTTCCTTTTTAAACATTGCTTAACAAGTGATCACTAACAGGTTTTTAAACTAAAAATGTTTTTAAAACTCAAACACAAAACAAGAATCAGCTTATTCAGTTGGATCAAATAAAAAGAAATAACTAAAACAATTCAAATAGCAGATGGTGTGTGCTATGGACTGACCTGGGTTCGAACCCCAGAGATCAGTTTTTGCAATATATTTTTTTTCTTTGACTTTCTTAAAACCTTTTGCTCAAACCTTAAACTAGATTCCACTAAAACTTTAACAACCAAATCTAAGAGTTTAACTGTCAAAAAAAAAATAATTTTTCTCAACAAACTTTTAATGCTAAGCAGCTAATAATATGAAACAGGCAAACAAGAACAATTTTAATACTCAACAAACTTTAATACTACGAACAAACTTTTAATGCTAAGCAGAACAAAAAAAAATACCAAGAGCAGTAATAAGCAAAATTACCCGTTTGACTCAAAAAGTCAAACACACCTTCATAACACTGATTCTTTTTACATGACAATAGAAAGACTAAATTAACTAACAATCTCAAGCATAACTAACTACACTAACTAATTATCAGCTAGCATATTCAAGATCAGATAAGCAGGAAAAAAAAAACAAATAAGCAAACATAAGCAGCAAAATAGCAACACTGAATAATATAAACCTTTTCAACTCAATAAGGAAAAATAACAACACTGAATAAAAAAACAATAAGCAGATACAAAAGCAGGTAAAAAAAACGAAACTGATATTGAGATTAAAATAAAGAGTAAATTACAACTTAAGAAATAAAATTACAATACCTTAAAAAAATGCTAAAATAAACCTGCCAATCAATGGCTTACAAGGCTCTCTATTTATACTAAGCTAGAAAAAAACTAAAATCTTGTACGATTGTGTTACTTCTGTGAGATAAATCAATGGGAAACTCTTCTGTGCTTCTTTGGAGCATTTCCTAACCCTTGGATTAAAAAGAAGCGATCTTGGCCTTTGATTTCTTTTTGGCGCCCAATTTGTCACTCGGATTGGTGAGGTGGCAAGGAATCCCGTGAATGATATCTAGGAGATGGTGAAGAGGGGAGCTTTTGAGGAGGGGAGGTGGAGTGTTTGGCGGGTAATAGGGTGAAGAAGATAAATGGTGGGTTGGGGAATTAGGGTTAGTTCGATTGGGAATTTGACCAAGGAAAAAGGGGGTTTGACTGGAAACATTGACCGGTGTTAGTTTTAAAGGAAGGATGGGTCGGGTTTTAGGTGAGTGGGCTTTGTTTTAGTTTGATGAGCTTTGGGCCGGTGGGTATGGGCTGTGGGGTGAATGGATGGGTTTGTGTTTTGTTTTAGTGGATTGTAGTTTATTTGATCCGGTTGTGGTTTGTAGCTAAGACAAAAAATAGTTAAACACAAGGACCATAGGTGTAAATCATGAAAGTTCGGGGACCATTTCTGCCATTACTTCAAATTTAATCAAGGGACCAATTTTGCCAATATTAAGTAATCCAAGGGCCATTGTGAGTTCTTGAGCTCGAATAAAAATCCAAATGAAAATCGTCTTTCCCGACTTCGGTTTTTTACTCTTTTCCAAATCAAGCTCGGTTTTGTCCATATTTACCCCGTTTTCAATCCTTTGTACCTGAAACATATAAAAACACAAAACCAAGGATATCTGCAATATATTTGGGTGTTTTTGGTCATTTTTTGTGTCTTTATTAGGTGTAAAATGATGAGTATTTACTCACTCATCAATAACTTTTATTTTGTTTATTGTAATGTGCATGAACTACAAGTTTTTTTTTTTTTTTTTTTTTTTTTTTTTTTTGGTTATGAATGTGCATACACGGCAGACCATGCAGGCCTGCCCCTGGGTGAAATGTCCCCGAGACTTTAATTCATACAACTCAAGCATACTAAAAATTTAATGAAAGCACGAACCTAGGAACTTAATGGCAGAAATAAACAGGATTCAAGCTTCATATAGATTATCATACTGTTCAATCCTTGACAATGGAAGTATTATAAAACGTGATGAATAAGGAATTACCGAAAAGATGATTTTCCAGGCTACCCTGTGGCATGTACTCGTAAACCAGGAGTCTCTGATCTCCATCTGTGCAGTAACCAGTCAAAGTGACAAGGTTTGAATGGCGAAGAAGACTCAACATAAGAACCTCGACTATGAATTCTTGGTTCCCTTGTAGGCCACTCAGGTTGAGCTTTTTTACAGCAACCAACTGTTCATAACATTTAATTATCAATGCTTACAATATAAGCACAGTCACAGATAGACATTTTAAAGCATCAGAGAAAAATATGACACTCTCACTAGTGAAAAAAAAAAACTACTTACAATAAAAGGTCTATAGTGCATCTACGATTCAAAGAGTGCGTTTAAATGTGTAGTTAAGCTGATGATCGGTTTTGAGTGTCCGCGTAAAATTGATTACAGTATAATTCTGAGATATATGTAAACTAACAAACCAAATCTACCTAGCTATAGGGGAGGTGTTTGGATACGCCTTAAATATCTATAATCAGTCCTGAGTGTTGGGGTTAGGTTGTAAACGAATTACATTTGTATATAACTTGATGAATATATGATTTATACAGTTTATATACCACATTCTCGATATATAATTAAGCAAAAACGTAAAATGTCTAACACTTTTAAGTCTAACACTTTTACTAAATTTAATCAGTAACTTATAACTTTTATGAGGTTAGCACCAGATTAGACGTTTAAAATATTAACCCTTATGCCAATAAAGATTCAAACTTTGAGATTGCGACTCAATTATAAACTCTTCAACTTCAACATTGACAAATACTCATAATATCTATAGCTACTCAAAAACTAAATTGCTAGTAGACTGTTTAAACAAAATGTTACCTAAAATTGTCAACCTAACAAATAAGATAAGTTCGCTTCCAAAGACCTACATCAATGTTATTATATAAAATATCGTTTCTGGACCAACATTAAACTTAATTATTTTCATTGTATTTGACATGTGAAGTTCTCTTTTAGGCAATTAATTACACCACAAATAACCAAAATAGCAATTATCAATCCCTAATCAAATGCCCAATTATCTAACTCATATACAATAATAAAACTAATGAATTATAATAACGATTCAGTAATATATAGAACACAAAAATAGGTAACTGATGATTAACAAACCTTATTGCTAAATCACGAATTAGATCAATGTTGTAACATTAAATCCGAAGGTTAGATCAGAATATGTTGATGATGATTTGGTGGTTGAACAGGGTAGAACTGGAGATTTATGGTTCATATGATGTAATTAGCGAGCTTTTTCTTCTTAATTACATTATGGTAGTGATGAAAAAATATTAACAGTGAGATTGGATAGGGTGGACTCCGGTTTTGTTTTTTAAATTACATTTTTGGTCCATATTTATTTAAAAATGTCGTTGAGGCCCATGTGTATTTTCACCTTTTTTTATATATGTGAGTACAAAAACGATTTTTTTAATCTTTTTAAGCAAATTAGGAAATAATTAACTTTTTTTATTTTTCTACATCTAACGAATTAAATCTAATTAAAAAAATTATTACTAAAGAAGGAATGATTTGATTTTTTTGAAATGAAAAAGTCCCCACTAGGGGTTTTGTTTTATTATATAAAAGATTTTCCAGTTTATTCTGTAAGATGGACATTAGTCAAATAACATTATCTTTTTCTATAATGGCATGCCAGTTTTTTCCTTTTTTTTTTTTTTTTTTCTTTCTATCACACTTTTTCTCATGTGTTTTTGAGGTACAACATGCATTCCTTGACGGGAAGGAAAGAACTTTGTGGGTATACTATCATTTGAACATTTATGCAAAGTCTAGAAGTTTTAAAATGGGTTACAAATAAACTTAGAAGGTTTTAAATACAAATTTAATATGTGAGTATAGTATCTTTTGGTCCATTCGATTTCATTTTGGCAGTGCAAATGTTATTCGATCCAATTACAAACAACTTTTTTTTTTGTGAAAGGTGAAATATTATTAATCACAAAAAGTACAATAGACTCTTTTAAACACTCATGGACATACCCCATGATGTTTACACTGAGTCAATCAAACTACAAATAGACTTGACATTAATGCTCAAACTAATACAGGCACCATACTAGATTTTGTTGGAATATGTGAACTATAAATAAATCATAAACACATAAAATCATCAAGCACACGCAGCGGAATAGATCTACAAGAACATGTAATTAATTAAACATAAATAGATACGTACCTTAATGATTCCTAGCAAGAACAAGGAATCTCTTGAACAAGAACAAATTATAAACCCTAATAGGATTTATGTGTGGATCGATCTAACCAAGATCACAAGCTAAAGGAAGCTTGTCACTCGTTCCTGTACACACGTAATTATAGCGTTTCAATGAGAAAAGCTAGTTTCTTAATCACCAATAACCAAACACTTTATAGCTTTATTAGAATCGACCAAATCCGAGTGGATTTAGAAAGAGGGTCGATCGTTGGAGCTAGAGGGAAGAGAGGAGAAGAAGTTTGGCTACTTTGGAGATTCAAGATTAGGTGAAAACTAAAACACAATGGAATGGTATTTATAGTTTTCCTTTTCTTTGTGCCCAAGAAACCAAAACCGACCCTTAATCCCTAAAGGGAGGGCTCGGCCGATCTTTTCATCCCATAAGGGATTCTAGATCCTTCTTTCCTTTTTTTCACGTTTAGTCCTTTAACGGTCGTTAGTTAAAACCCCGTTAAGTACTAACCGTCGTTAAGTATTTTTATTGGTGAAATGAATAAATAAATAAATACATGAAATATATAAATATTTAATTATTCATCATTGAAACTCTCACGCTAATGTGTGCAATCCCGAGCCTCGGGTTCGAAACCGGACATGCATATATTAATATTTATACACAAAAACTAACAGCTCCCACTTGGATAAACATTAATATAGCAATGACATGGGTCAGCCTAGCTTAACCTTCCCAATGCCCCCAGCTCGATCCGAGTTGTGGTTCTCCTGGTAAAAACCACGTGTGATGAAATTAATCATCATACTTATCCTTTTGTTACTAATACCGCGTTAATTTGGATATGGATCTTTGTCATTCCATAATTAACTTAGTTTCTCGTTTATACATAATTGAACAAGATTACCAAAACATCTTAACGTCTTCCAGATAGACTTTGGGCGTGCGCACGCAAACATCTTGTCAATCCTACGAGTGGCCAAGCAGTATTAAACTTCAACACAAAGTTGAAGGAACAAATTCTTTATTGACTGCGAGCATAACCCTTGAACTTCGCATCATTTCTGAAAATAGCCCTTATAACTACCTTTTACGGTTAGCGTTAGACCACCTTACAGAAAATAAGCTACATCCTCGGCAATTATCTGTCATCTCAAGTCTGAGGATAAATATTCATGATATACTTAATGACTATGATCCATAAAGTATAATCATGTGTTTGGGATAAGTCCTATATTCAATTTATCCAATACTGAATATCATGTGACATTGGTGTCTTAACCTTACAGTTCATTCTACCAACTCTCACATTTGTCTTAGTTCAATAATATTCCCATATTATTAATTGACAACGGACTATTTAGAATAAATAAATTATTCACGGATTTAAACATGCAAATATAGGACACAAATATTAATAATGATAATAAACGTTATCCGCACTTTATTTCATTAAAAATAATAATTGTTTACACGTCCCTATCGAAATATTAATCCAACAGATTTACATGAAACTATCTGCTAAACGAAGACCAATACCCTGAGCATGTCGAGTAAACGTATCTTTAGGTAATGCCTTCGTGAAAGGATCAGCCAGATTGTCATCTGTGTGAACTTTGAGTACTTTGATTTCACCCAGTTCGACTTGTTCACGAACATAGTGCATCTTTCTTTTAAAGTGTCTGGCGCCTTTCATAACTCCAGGTTCATTGGCGAATGTGATTGCAGCAGAGTTGTCGCAATACACATTTATAGGTAATTCAATAGACGGCATCACTCCAAGATCCGTAATGAAATTCCTTATCCAAACAGCTTCTAGTGCAGCATCCGATGCAGCATTGTACTCAGCTTCTGTAGCAGACATGGCCGTTGTGCTCTGCTTTTTACTCTTCCAGTCAACTGCTCCTCCATTTATGACAAAGACATAACCCGTTTGCGACTTCGTATCATCTTTATCAGTTTGCCAGGACGCATCGCAGAAACCTGTAACATTCAGTTCTGCGTCTGGATTTCCCCCGAAAACTAAAAACATATCTTTGGTATTCCTTAAATACTTAAGAATGTTTTTAACAGCATGCCAGTGATCTTTCCCTGGATTTTGCTGATATCGACTCGTCAAATTTTGAGCGAATGCCACATCAGGCCTTGTGCATCTAACAGCATACATGATAGATCCTACAGCCGAAGCATACGGAACTTTCTGCATGTATGCCACCTCTTCAGGTGTAGAAGCACACATTTCGCTACTTAAGCCATGATCTACTTGCATGGGCAAATATCCTTTCTTGGAATTTTGCATATTGAATCTCTTCAATATTTTATCCATGTAAGCACTTTGGCTTAATCCGATTAACCGTTTAGATCTGTCTCGATAGATCTTGATTCCAAGGATATACGCTGCTTCTCCTAAATCCTTCATGGCAAAGCAATTACCAAGATATTCCTTAACTTCATTAAGACTTGGTATGTGACTTCCCATGATTAATATGTCATCGACATATAGGACAAGAAAAGTAGTGTTACTCCCACTAACTTTGTGGTATACACATGGCTCATTGAAATTTTGAGTAAATCCAAACTTCTTGATTTCCTCATCAAATTTCTTATTCCATTGCCTGGATGCTTGCTTCAATCCATAAATGGATCTTTGAAGTTTGCATACACGCTCAGGAAATTCTGGATTTACAAAACCTTCAGGTTGCGCCATATAGATGTCTTCATCTAGGTGACCATTCAGAAACGCGGTTTTGACATCCATTTGCCAAATCTCATAGTCATAGTAGGCAGCTATGGCTATAAGAATCCTAATAGCTCTAATATCGGCTACAGGAGAAAAAGTCTCCTCATAGTCAACACCATATGTTTGGGTGAAGCCCTTGGCCACCAAACGAGCTTTGTAGGTGTGTACTTTGCCATCCATATCAGTCTTTTTCTTGAAGAGCCACTTACACCCAACTACCTTAGCATTGGGTGGAAGATCCACTTCAATCCAGACTTTGTTGTCTTTCATGGATTGCATTTCCCCATCCATGGCTGCTTGCCATTTGTCCTTTTCAGGATTATTAATGGCAGCCTTATAACTAGTTGGCTCATCAATGTGATCCAATAGAAAAGTTTCCTCATCGTCTATGCTTAAAACATAGGCGTTCAGGAGCCTTTGTAGATCTTGAAGATCTACGGATGGGTACCACTTCAACTTCAGGTGGAGGACCTAAACTTTCAGGTTCCACAGGAAGTGTGTTAGTGTTCTCAGAAGGTGACACATCTTCTTGATCATTTTCAAGATCATATACTCTCCCACTGAATTCTTGAGTCAAGAAACTCTCCTCAAGAAATTCACCATATCTAGCCACAATGACTTTATTTTCTGGTGGAAAGTAAAAGTAGTAACCCCTCGTTTCCTTAGGGTATCCTACGAAGATGCACTTAACAGATCTTTGTTGGAGCTTATCAGGTGAGTCACGTTTAACAAACGCCTCACAACCCAGATCTTTAAGTAAGACAAGTTGGGAGCTTTTCCAGTCCATAATTCATATGGAGTCTTATCAACCTTCTTAGTTGGAACCATATTTAATATGCGAACAGCACTTTCAAGAGCATAGTCCCAAAAGGATAAAGGAAGAGTCGTAAGATTAAACATAGATCGTACCATATCAAGCAAAGTACGATTTCTCCTTTCAGATACACCATTTTGTTGTGGAGTATAAAGAGAAGTGAGTTGTTGGACAATGCCACACTCAGCTAGATAATCTTTGAACTCTTGGCTCAAATACTCACCACCACGATCGGATCGAAGGGCCTTAATCTTCTTTCCGAGTTGTAATTCTACTTCATTTTTGAAAACCTTGAATGTCTCAAAGACTTCATGTTTGTGTTTAAGTAAATAAACACAACCATAACGACTATAGTCATCCGTAAAGGTTAGGAAGTAGGTAGCACCACGTTTTGACACATGTCTAAGTGGACCACACACATCCGTGTGTATCAATCCAAGTAGATCCGAAGCCTTCTCCATATTGCTATGGAAAGGTTTCTTCGTCATCTTCCCAGATATGCAAGATTCGCATTTATCAACTGAATCATCATTGATATTAGGTAAAAGCCCATCACTTAGCAGCTTTTCCATGCGTTTCTTACCTATGTGGGCAAGGCGACAATGCCATAAATAAGACGAGTCCAAGTTAGACTTGACTCTCTTATTCCCGATGCTATACATAGAATTATTTTTATTGGATACATGGTTTTCCATGTCAATTTCAAACACACCATTTAATGGAATAGCATTAAAGTAAAAAACAGAATTTAAAGAAACAGAAATTCCATTATCATTAAAAGTATGCTTAAAACCCAAATCCAATAACAAAGAAACCGATACGACACCTCTAACAATAGAAGGTGCGTAGTGACAATTGTCTAAAACTAAAATTAAACCAGAAGGTAAAACTAGCTCAAAAGTCCCTATGGCTTCTACTGCTGCACGTATTCCATTTCCCACGTACAAGTAGCATTCCCCATAGTTCAGCTTCTTTGCTCCTCTAAGCCCCTGTGATGTATTACAAATGTGAGTACCACATCCTGTATCATATATCCAGGCATTTTGCTTACGAGGAAAAGAAAATAATTCAACCATAAAAATACATGAAGTGCTGGCGCCCTGCCCAGCCTTGGCATTCTTATTCTTGCGACACTCCTCTAGCAACAATGGACAGTCACGCTTCCAGTGTCCAGGAGTATGGCAGTGGTGACAAGCAGCCGCATCCTTTTTGGGATAATCCTTCTTGGGAGGAGGATTCTGCTTCTTTGGCTTTTGCTGATGGGTCACAATCTGCTTGCCCTTGTCAGCGTTGCCCTTTCCTTTCTTGTTCACATGTTTCGGTTTACCGGGCTTAGCTACTCTACAACCTCTTATTGCCATAACAGCAGGTGTAGGAGCTTTCTTTGTGAGGGCCTTCTCATGCTCAATAAGCATTGCATGCAATTCAGAAAATGTCTTCCCCTTGCAATGCATGTTAAAGTTGCGCACAAAATCACCATATAATTCCTCATTGAGGGATTTGTTGATGAGGCCAACTTTAACGTCTTCCACAAACCCGCAATTAAGTGCATCTAGTTGGTCAAGATAACCTTTCACTTTAAGTGCATGATCACTTACGGGTGTTGTCGCGTCCTGCTTGCACTTGCCCAAGTTGTCAAGTACATCATACAATTCAGCCATAGGTGATTTCTGAAACATACGTGTCAGTTCATCAATCATTTTTTTCGGGCTATATTTCTCAAACTGTTTAACCAGTTGATCATCCATCCCCGATAGCATGAGACAAGCCGCATCATTGTGCTTGTCATAGGTTTCATTGTACTGCCTAAGTATTTCATTAGACGAGTTTGCAGGAGGAGCTTCTGGAAGAGCCTCAGTAAGACATTCAGAACGTTTGGCAATTCTAAGAACAAGCCTTAGATTTCGATGCCAAGCATTGAAGTTCTTAGTCCCGGTCAATTTTTCCTTTTCAAGCATCATCTTGAAACAGGAGGTTAAATTTGACGAGTTTCCGGGTTGGGCCATTTCTACAGAAAAAAGTTCAAAAGTTAGTACTTTCGATAATTTAAACATTTCATGAAAATTAAACACCCATTGGTTAAAAACCATTTAATTTTCACTGAAATCTAGGATCCTAATTGACGTCGTTTCATTACATCAGCTGAGGCTGCTAGCAATGAAAGTACTCAACAAGGTACGGGATCACCCAATTGCCAATTTCAAATTGCAATTCCTAGAAATCTTGGGACTTACAATATATAATGCCAACATCAGTTGCAAATTGTAAGCATGTTTCATCCCCAATTCTTTTATGCCTTGACGCCGTTTTATTACATCAGCTGAGGCTGCTAGTAATAAAAGTGCTCAATTAAGTTAACCAATTTAGAAACGTGTAAATTGACGCCGTTCCATCACATCAGCTGAGGCTGCTAGTAATGGAAGTGCTCAATTTACCCCTATTGACTTCATTCTTTGAATCATCACATCAGCTGAGGCTGCTAGTAATGATAGAATGTCATCTTAGGTGTTTCCTTGTTAATTGGTCGGCATATAACTTAAATTTTTAGGGTAATAAAATTTTGATGTGTTAAATCAAAAAAATATGTACAAAGATGTCATGCATTCATCTTTGTATCATATATATATATATTTTCAAAACAAAACCATTTACTCATTCGTAGCTCAAATCATCAAATCTTTTAATTGAGGCGTTGAATAAATTACAACATTGCCTTAAGATGCTTCGTATTTATCGTGGTGTACTTGGTAAGTCTAAAATTTGACGCACAGGCGGGCGTAGGGACGACAGCCGCCGAAGCTGGTTAAAACCGTGCCCCTCTAAGGTCACAATTTAATGCGTACCAACTAGAACCCACTTTTTAGTTTGTCAATTTTAGGTCCGCCGCTTCGACCACTTAGTACAGTCGCAATCAATCAACTAAAAGAATATGATTTTCTTGCTAAAACAATTAATGTAGTAAATTTATTATTGCTAGTCTCGCCTGGGAGCAAATTACCGTGCGAAGCGAACCACTGTCGGCACATAAGACTTGGCAATAAATAAAATTACTACAAAGGTTTCATAGTTATTAGTCTTATTTATTTTTATTATGAAAAATTACCCTCTTTTGTTGTTTACAATCCATCATAATATAAAACACAAAAGATCAAGTAATCACAAAAATAAATAAACACATAATAACAAATATATGATCATCCACGATATCATATAGCCACATGCAAACCTTTTTCAATAAATCCTATTATTAATTCTATGTGTAATTTTAAATGTATGTAACTAACAAAATTCCCATTGGTTTTCGAGCTCATTGTGCCCAATGGACCACAGACACCAAATAATTTGGCCGCGTAAGTTTTAGTTAGTTAGATACCACATTGCACATAACCTTTTAATTAATATATTGAGGTCTTCCCCAATTTTAGATTTATTTAAAACATGTAGCAAACAATTCAAAACAAAACATACAAATCACACCATGACAAATATGCAAGATTTGTCAAGGATACCATATTGATCACATAATCATGCATCACATATTATTATGTCAATATTAATTGTACGTATCTAATTAATTAGTAACATCACATACGGTACTTACTAATTAATTCCTAAAAATTTTCATGCAATCCTAGGGTTTCTCAAGTTTTAATAAAACAACTAAAACCCTAATTTTTAATTAATATGGATCGAACCATATTAGGGTTAAATAAAAAAAAAAACAAACCCTAATTTTAATTAATGCATGTAATCTCTACAAGATCCAATTTTTAGGTTTAAATAATTAATTACAAGTTCTAAACGAGGCTCATGATGCCACTGTTGGAATATGTGAACTATAAATAAATCATAAACACATAAAATCATCAAGCACACGCAGCGGAATAGATCTACAAGAACATGTAATTAATTAAACATAAATAGATACGTACCTTAATGATTCCTAGCAAGAACAAGGAATCTCTTGAACAAGAACAAATTATAAACCCTAATAGGATTTATGTGTGGATCGATCTAACCAAGATCACAAGCTAAAGGAAGCTTGTCACTCGTTCCTGTACACACGTAATTATAGCGTTTCAATGAGAAAAGCTAGTTTCTTGATCACCAATAACCAAACACTTTATAGCTTTATTAGAATCGACCAAATCCGAGTGGATTTAGAAAGAGGGTCGATCGTTGGAGCTAGAGGGAAGAGAGGAGAAGAAGTTTGGCTACTTTGGAGATTCAAGATTAGGTGAAAACTAAAACACAATGGAATGGTATTTATAGTTTTCCTTTTCTTTGTGCCCAAGAAACCAAAACCGACCCTTAATCCCTAAAGGGAGGGCTCGGCCGATCTTTTCATCCCATAAGGGATTCTAGATCCTTCTTTCCTTTTTTTTCACGTTTAGTCCTTTAACGGTCGTTAGTTAAAACCCCATTAAGTACTAACCGTCGTTAAGTATTTTTATTGGTGAAATGAATAAATAAATAAATACATGAAATATATAAATATTTAATTATTCATCATTGAAATTCTCACGCTAATGTGTGCAATCCCGAGCCTCGGGTTCGAAACCGGACATGCATATATTAATATTTATACACAAAAACTAACAGATTTTACATCCTCATTTACTGTATTTACTTCTTGGCTCTTTTGATCTGCACTTTCCATTTTTCTTCAACTTCTTTGACTGAATCAGTATCCCTTACTACAAAATTCATAATTCTCATTTTGATACTATTCATAACATTCTGAACTAAGACTTCCTCTGTTCTTTCACAATTTTGAAACAACCTTTTGTTTCTTTCTTGCCACACAAAGTACACAGCAGCTCCCAGGATCAATCTCCTAACTATACTCCATATGTTTTTATTGGCTTTTAATGCTGAGAACTTTTCAATAATAGTTCTCCATTTGAATGAAAAATGTTTGTCAACTAGCTTCTGTAACTCACTCCACACTTTATTAGTATAAGGGCATGTGAACAACAAATGCTCATGGGAATCCAGGCCTTGTTTGCAGAATACACACTTCATATCATCATTTGGTTTCCAAACTGCAATTCTATCCTGTGTCATAAGCCTTTCTTGAATAGCCATCCAAAAGATAAATGAGTGTTTAGGTATACACTGTGGGAACCAAACCAAATCTTTCCATAACACTTTGCTACCATTGCAGCATAAATCCTTCCATACTATTCTTGTTTCAAACTCTGTTCTGTTCCTATTATTAGTTATCCATTCAGCTTTATCATTAGACTCATTGACCAAAACAGGAACTTGTATATTACTAAGATTAGGAAATTTGATCCTCCACTCTTCAGGCCAACACCAGTTACCATCTTTGATCAGCTTATCTACTGTGCAATCACTTGTAAACCTTGCATTGTAAATCTCCCTGGCAGATATGAGCTCACTCAAAGGACCTTCATTGCACCATTTATCATGCCAAGCTGAGACTGACTTCCCATTACCAATCTTGTATCCAACATGCATTCTGATTTTCTCCCTGAGTTTTAGAATGTTATTCCACCCAATACTGCTATTATTATCTTGAGACATTTCCCATATACTTTTCCCTTTCAGTTTCTCCACATTCATCCATTTAACCCACAATGTGTCCTTTTTTTGCAGCAATGTTCCAAAGGTGTTTACAAATCAACACTTCATTCCATGTTTGTAAGTTTTTAATACCTAAACCACCCTGGTCCTTAGGTCTGCAAATATTATCCCATGAAATTTTGGCTTTGCCCTTAGTTAATTCCCCTTGGCACCACAAAAAAACCCTTTAGCAATTTATTAATCTCTTTAATCATCGATTATACTGCGTGTCTAATGTCATTCATACTAGTGTTCCTTATGATTTATCTTGTCTTTAAAACACAGAAAGTGAAAACCTTTTGGCTTAGATCGTCTTTTCGTCATGTATTTAAATGAAAATTAGAAAAGAAGAAGACGAATGTAGCTTAGTCATTTAAATTTGGCCATAGACAACATTCACATGTCACATAAACTATGATTGCTACTTCGATGTTCTAATAACTAGTACCTGCGATTTAGACAAACCACAGGTTCAGTTTTTGCAATTCACTTAAAACATTAGAGCAAATGGTGTAGTGGCTAGCTTAAGTTACTCATTTAGGGCCCACGGGGTGCCACATCATTTTAACAAACCTCCACAACTAACCCCCTCACTAACAACTAACCTCAACTTACTCATTTGGGGCCCATCACTTACAATTTTTTTTTATTCAAATTTAGAAAAGAAGGCAATATATATATATATATATATATATATATATATATATATATATATATATATATAGGGGCTTTATTTTCAGAACCCTCTTAAGTGCGGGAACTGCGAGAACTCTTCTAAACCAATGAATTTTTTTTAAATATTAAAAATTATTATTAATTCAAAAGGGTATTATAGTAAAATACAATTTTTATATTCTATTTGAATTTTTTTATAAATCCGGATTTTTAAATATTCCAAAATTTTCGGATTTTTTTTTTTTTTTTTTTTTTTTTTTTAGGCTAGCATGGTTCCAGATATTACATGTGCATATATGTTTTTTCTTATAAAAGATGAGGTGCATGTATGTTTTTTAAATATGTTTCTCGTATGTAATTGTTTACACTTTTTTTTATCAACCTCTTGATATTTTTGCCTAACCATTATTATTTTTGAAAGTTTGATACACGAATCAAATAAACATTTATAAAATAAAAAACAAGATTCATAAATTTATATGTTACATTTCATTTAATTACAAATACAACAAAACACACATGAAATAATCGCATCTTTTTATAAATTGCAAATTATCTTCATGTATAAATATGTTCATCAACTTCTAGGTCTTCAAAATGATCATCATCTTCAATAATCTGAAAGAATAATACACAAAAACAATTAAACCACAAACAAATAGAAAACGAAATTTAATCACAACTAGGATAACACATGCATGTTCATAGAAAACATGTATGTTTTTACCATACACCTTAATAAAGCTAAAAGATAAACATGCATGTTCATAGAAAACATGTATGTTTTTTTACCATACACCTTCATAAACATAATGGCTAAAGATGCAAGTTCATAGAAAACATGTATGTTTTTACCATACACCTTAATAAAGCTAATAGATAAACATGCATGTTCATAGGAAAACATGTATGTTTTTTTACCATACACCTTGATAAACATAATGGCTAAAGATGCATGTTCATATAAAACATTTATGTTTTTTCCATACACCTTAATAAAGCTAATAGATAAACATGCATGTTCATATAAAACATTTATGAAACAAATGGTATAGCAATCTAGACGCACCTGTACGAGTACTAGTCACACTTTTATGATATAAGAAAATACAAATCTATGAAACAAAACATATAGCAATCCACATATCATCCAGTTTATAGCAATCCGCATATGGTTTGGTTTTTGGGGTCAATATCATGCGTGGATTCACAAAGCTATTATTAACAAAAAATAATTAACGAAAACCATCAACGAACTACATCCTACATCTATGTCCCATCTTCTAACTTCACAGTCAACAAACACCAATCAACTACAACAATCAATACACGTAAGTCCTAAACCCATTTCCTTACAATAACAAGACTCGAAATAAAAAAAAATGATAAACTCATACGATCTCAGATCCGTTAAACTCAAGCATAGATCTTTAAAGATCTTAAGAGTTTAATCACAACCCATCATTGATCTTTAAAGAAACAAAAAACAACAACACGCAACACTTTACGAGATCAAGACGAATCCATGATTAGTATACAAAAAACCTTCGTCGTCTTAAACCAATATTAGTGGATCGAGAAGAATGCGATACTGTAAATTTATTCATTGCAAGGATGGGGTTGTGGATTTGTGGTAGGGGCGGTTTAGGGTTTATGTGAGAAGAAGAAGACGGCAATAATGTGTGAGAGAGAAGAGGTTGGCGGCTGAAATCAAATGATGTGATGAGACGTGTTTATGTGGGTACAAATTTTTTTCTTGGTCATTAATATCCCATAAAAAATGAGCAGTTATTAAAAATTTAAAATCATTAATTTGATATGACTTAAATACCCTTTAATCATTTACAAGTGTTTTCCTAATCTTTTCTTTATTGACACAAATGGCACACATCATCTCAACCCTTGATCAACTAATCCAATGGCTAAAAAGAAGTTCTCGCAGTTCCCACACTTAACAGGGTTCTGAAAATAAAGTTACACTATATATATATATATATATATATATATATATATATATATATATATATATATATATATATATATATTATATATATATATATGAGAATATATTAGCTACAATTAATTGTAACCAATTGGCTACAATTTTGTGCTATAAATGTGGGCCCCTGATTTTTTTTGTGGGTCCTGATTCTTTTTTGTGGGTCCCTGATTTATTGCTTGTGTATTTTTTGTGAAGGATTGTAGCCAATTGGCTACAAAAATTGTAGCCAAGCTATCCCATATATATATATATATATATATATATATATATATATATATATATATATATATATATATATATAGGGGGACTTTCATTTCAGAACCATCTTATCTGCGAGAACTGACAGAACCACCAAAAACATACATGCACGTCTTTTAAAATAAAATAAAAATACACGCAAATCATCAATAATCGTAAGTATCCACCTATGTTCTTCAATATCATCATGAACTCATCATTTTTTTCACAAAAACCTTACACACGGCCGCGATATTGTCGTTGAACGCCTTATAAAAACATACATGCACACCTTCAAAGAAAAATTTTATATTTCCAATTTCTTATCAAATTCTTTAGAACAACTATGTTTTTTTAAAGCATATATGTTGTTTTTAGAACATATGTGCGAAAATACAATAATTGAAGGCGTGCATGTATGTTTTTGGTGGTTCTGTCAGTTCTCGCAGATAAGATGGTTCTGAAAGAAAGTCCCACTATATATATATATATATATATATATATATATATATATATATATATATATATATATATATATATATATATATATATATATATATATATATATATTTAGCATTGACAAAACAGTAAAAAAGGATGGAAATTACCTTCATCGTGCAGACGACGAAGGGAAAAGTGGCGAGGGATGAGTAATATATATATATATATATATATATAACATATATATATATACATATATATATATATATATATATATATATATATATATATATATATATATATATATATATATATATACATATATATCTTTAACTATATATTTGTCTAACATTACAGCGACACATAAGCGTAGAAATGCCACCTCAATGATGACTCAATGATGACATGGCATTTTAATGATGACATGGCACACACTAAGCATGCACTAAAATTCGGAAATATAAAAATTTGTCATTAGTGAGAATCGAACCCATGATCTTTGCTTAATGAAACAAGCATGCCTACCACTAGATCACTTAATGATTTTGGTTTAAAGCTTTCAAAACAATAACTACATGCATATAATCAGCGTATATCCATGCATTAATTAGTTTTAAGCATCTCAATTACTAAAAGATTGATTTGAATATTTCAAACCGAATGACTAATCATAATTTTCAAAACCAAATTAGCTTGGCGTGTGTTTGGAATTTTTGACCAGAATTCAAATTAGCAAAAAATAAGGGACTCATTTAACACTCTGTAACCGACATTCATCACAACACATAACTCCTTCCCTAAAAAAAATGCATATCTTCTCAATCATGATTTTTAACTCAATCACATATCACTGCAATGAGCTATATTGATTGCAAGATCAAAATATTATAGCAACCAACCGAAGTCTATCAACAAGCAGCCAACCCTAATCAAGGTTCACTATCAAAATCAACATAAATGTCAACATCTTCAATAAACAAATTCAGAATTAAGGGTTTTCAATCGCACGAAATCATATTGAATCAAATCTTTCAGAAACCCTCACCACACACAATCAACCTATTTTTCGAAAATGGTTTGATCAACAAATTCTCACTGGATTCATAATCATCTTCGGAGGTAATCTTTTATTTAATTTGTTCATATTGCATCGAATTAGGTTACTTGGTAAATTTTGAGTTATGACGATTTAGGAATTAAAATTGTATGCAATTATGAAGTTTATTATTTATATTAGTTTTGAATTCAACTTTGCCTCGATATGAGGCGACTATATCACCCTCTATTGACATTTTTGATCTCAACCGCAGCAGCAAAAGTGGCACACACTAATCGCACTACCCTGAGGCTGCTTAGTTCACCTTATGGCTTATTTATAAGACCCCATAAGGTAGTGCGCCACTAAACGAGTTGTATTCAAATGAATCAAATCCTTGATTTTGTCTAAAAACAAATATGTCATTTTGCAGTTCCGTTTAGTTTTGAGAAAACCGGAAGCTGAATGGCAATTCACAACAACAGCTACAGTTATGGATAGTGGAACACAAGTATGGCAAACACTTGACTTTTTTTTTTCCAGTTATTTATCATAGTTATCATAGATTATTGAATCAATAACCACATACTACTTTTTCTTGGTTCATATATGTTACCACAGCAATTGTTGTTTGGTACCTATTCATGATCTTTGTGTAACAGATATAGTGGTTTCATGGTAATTATAGGTTTCTATATTTGTGATAGTAGATAAAACCTGGTTATCTAAAATTCTGTATACAATATTATAAACATAAGATTGATTGATTTCGCCATTCCAAAAGCAAGCAATTTCTTTTTTTGTAGCATTTTGTTCAGTTGTTGCTCCAATCTGTTAGTTGTTAACATGATTGCTCTTTTTTCTGCTAACGTTTCAGTTAAATAATGAATTGTTTTGTGTACAAGCAGAAACAACCCGGTTGCAAGCAGCAGTAGAGGCACTAGAAAATGCTCTAACGGGAGCTGAAGCTGAGGCTAAATTGGAACCAAAACAAAACAGAGACTTTAAGAGGGAAGCGTCTCCGCAGGCAGTAGTGAAGGTATTGAAAGCTTTATTGAGTTATTCTTCATGATATTTGACATAAATAGTTGTGGTAACATAGCTTTCTATGTCTCCTGCCCGATACAATGTCAACTAAGTGAAACCATGTATAAAGATTTTCCAAAAAAACAACAAAAATTATGTTATTGTAGTGACAAATACTATGGAGTGATATTTCAGTAATGCAGTTGATGATCTGGGAGAGAGGTTGTAATTAGAAATTGAAGTTAAGCGTTTGGCTGGACAGGTACTTACTCAACTATAGAACTTCAGTTGTAGAGTCTACTTCTAATCGGCAACATATATTATATTTAAATGTAATCTTACATTGGTTGTGGATTTAGGATGATGATGGTGGCGAAGCACTTGATCTTACGTATGAGTGTTCGATGCTATAGATGCATCTACTGTTGAAAAATGTGCAAATGAGATTTTGAATGGTCTCGGGGGAGACTTCTCTGGTCGTTGGAGAATGTGTTTGGCACGTGCTCTGTTTCTTAATCCAACCATCTTGATGCTCAATAAACAAACAAATCTTCTTGGTCAGTTATGTTTTTCGCGATTCAGATCTAAACAACAGGTATGTTAGACTGTTAGTGAACACAAAACGCCTCATAGAAATCTGATCTATTTTGGAAGTATTATTGAATTTAAATGTGGGACGAATGCCTACACTCCTTCAAGTAGCACCAAAAAAAATTGTCATGTGTGGAGAAACTTCTCCAAATAAATTCTCATTTTCGTTTTCATCTGTTAACCATTTTCTACTAACATAAAAACTGCAACTGGTTTTAAGAATAGTGTTTTTTTTTGGTAAACGATGTGATGGGTACGAAATGTATCCGGAATGCGATACATACGTGTAAAATATATGCATTTGTTTTAATTCCTGAGACATCAAATGTTAACAATATATATTATGGTGTGAGTAAAACGACGCTTTTTCAGTTTGGGCATTTTAGTTAGGCCAAACGGATTCCACTAACTGAGGATAGGCCCAATAACGAACGCACATATTCTTGGATTTGGTCAAATGTTATTTCTAATTTTAAATATAATTTTTGAACTTATTCAAATGAATTGCAGTCATGACCTCTTTCAAAATGCATTGAATGCAGTACTAACACAGGACCTTCAAAGCGATGACGGACAACCATATTCTTACTATTCTTTGTCAACCCAAATCACAAAAAGGGGGCCTCTGACAACGATCGATATTGAAGTTCAAGGTGAATGATATTTGTCCCGTGGCACACTATTTTACACAAAATATAATCCGTCTCGCTATCTTTATACTTATCCGTTGGTTAATCATTGGATGTAGGGCTCATTTATTCTTGCGATTTAAAGGCCAGTAAGAGACAGTTTCAAGAAACGCTAACAACCAAATACCGGATACACTCTGCTGATAACAGACAGACTGTTAGAAGCCTCATTATTGACAGTGGTTTGGGACCTTCACAAGAACCTTGTTGCAGGGTACCGTTGCACAACTTTCATCACATACTTCTGACAGCCCTTTAGTGACCTGTGTTACCGAAAGTATGCATGCAGACTCAAGTAGGAGTATATCTAGAGGTTAGTAACTCCTAGGCATTATTTTTGGGGATCGCGTCCTATTTATTCCATTATATGTTTTCGATTTGGATTCCAAAAATTAGCTCCTAATTTTGTTTTTTCCTCGAGTCATATTGCACAATCGTGCCATTGGCTTGCAATTTCAGAGCCCATAAGAGACAGTATGGCCAACCCCCTCATCAATCAGGTTTGTTTTATGCTTTTACGAATGGATTTCACAATAGTTTTACAAAAATACTTAAAAATATGGGTTTTAATATAATCATTCTCTTCAAGTCAATCGAAAACTGGTCAAACAAAAAATGATGTAATAAAAAATTGGAAATTTGTGTGTCACTTCTTTAGGAGGCTGCTGCTACAACTTTTATATAATCTAGGATAAAGAAAATGTATGACACGTTCATTTAAGAGTGATTCGTGATATTTTGAGGAAAAGTACATGGTATTTGGTCACTTAACGTTTTTAACTTGCATCAGCAAAGACTTCAATTACTGATTAAGATTAATGACTTATATTCCTCACAAAGAAGTGCCATTGCATGCTCTTCCTCACTCCTGATAATGAATTTGCTGGTGACGAGCAGGTATTACTATTTAAAGTTTTGTGTAATACTCCATAGAATTAATAAAAAAGCACAACAGTTAAAAGCAAATAGCTTTGTGATTGTAACATGTCATACATCTACAACAAACACTTCTAACTGTACAATTCTTGCTTTACAGAACTTAGAGGTATATGTTACAACACTCGAGAGTCAGTATTATAGGCCGCTAAATGCGTAGTGCGGTCAGTTGGGTAATAAGTCAAAACGGGTCACCTTGAATTGACCTGCCAAATGCGTAGCACTAAAAGAACCCGTCCTACCCACTATTTAGCCTTCTTATATGTAAGATATTAGGATTTGCTATTCATAGCACTAATGTCCTCCTAGACTAATTCAGCTTTTCACATTGACTTTTAAACCACTCAACCATTTGACCTTCTTTTAGCTTGCTGTTTAGCTTTTTACAGTTTAGACTTGGTTATTACAAGATTGATCCTAAATTGACATGTTTTCAAATAAGTTTGTTGAAAGTGTGCATCTAGCAAGTTGGATCGTGTGCTATCTTTTGTGTTCTATATCTTTCCGGAATTATATAATATTTCCTTCGATGGATGCATGTCATCTCATTGGAAGAAATCAAAGAATCAACTACCAATATGTAGTGTAGGTGCAACTCCTTTTTCGGTACACACACGTCACATTACATGTATAATTGCTTCTATCCTTGCAAGTTTGTGATCTCTTAATGCTAATAACAGGCTGGTATAGCTTATGAAGTAGTGAATGATTGTGAAGAGTCAAAGATCAAAGGTTTGGATCTTCATACATTTTGTTATTCAACTTAACATCTTTTGATATATAATAAGGAAATGCAACCATTTTAAAGTTAGGAAATGCAAATCCCTTTAAGCTTCTTATTTTCTATTTATTTTTTTAGACATTTAGGAAGAATAATATTGGTAAGAATTGGAATATATATATTTGACTTAAAACTATTCAATAATGGTACAATATACATTTGACTTACTTACATGCTGGTGTATTATGTTACAATAAAATAAATGCATGAGCTACATATAAATTTGTCTTTTATTGATTTTAATTTATTTATTTATTTATTTATTTATTTATTGTTATATAACTAATGTTAGAAAGTTATTTTTGGCCAATTCTCATTACACTTTGATACTCAGATCAAAGAACACATTACTACAAATGTTGAACTTTGAGTGTGTAATAATGTCTTTGATCCTAGATTTATTTTGATGTTGTTTCATGTTGGACATTGTATACAGGAGCATCTACATGAAAGGGATATGGCTATAATGGAGTCACAAAGGACTTTTGATGATAAAGATAAAGAGCTTGATGCAAATAAACCGGACCATGAAGCAGTATGTGCCACGTTCTTCTCATGTTTTTTTTATCTGTTGGACATTGTTCTTATGTTGTATATGGTTGCAGCTCATATTAACCCTCTACCCATTTGGCGATCGTGATGGAATATGCTTCTGGAGGGGAGCTTTTTGATAGAAGTTGTAATGCAGGGCGATTCAACGAGGATGAGGTTCTTATTTTATTAATCTCATAAGGTGTCATTTGTTGCTTTTTGATAGAAGTTGTAATGCAGGGCGATTCAACGATTCAACGACCATAGTAACCAACTCTTTCAGGACCATACCCACTCCCAGTGCCACCAGGTGCCTTATAGGGAGCATACCGGCTATAGCCTCCAGCTATATCAGGCCCCCAGGTGCCCTATAGGGATTATACCCACTATAGTGATCAACAATTCCAGGGCCCCCAGATGCCCTAAAGGGACCAGGGCCATATCTACCATCGAAGCTATCATACGTACCACCATATCCACTAAATTTATCGGGGAAAGAACATGACCTATACCTGCTACCAGATGGGGTGTTTGTCGCTTTCTTTGGTTCTGCTTTTTTGATCTCCACCTACAAGACAGAAGGAGAGAAACAAGTTTGTGGGTCATGGTGGGTTCACAGAGAAGACGACTCTGTGAAGAGTTGAGAGACCAATGTTGACAGAAATTAAGGTACATTGTAATTATCTAAACAAGCAATTTAATCGTTATAATATTAGCACAGTTGTCAATCAATTTTGCTCAAACAATGATCAGTGTGTAACGAAAAACACATATAATGTTGATCAAGTTGGGAAAGGTTAACATGCTTATAGTTTTGACATTATATGTTGATGACAATAGGTGCATTTTGAGACGAGTGGGACGACAGAAATTGTAAAGTTGACATCTTTGTGATAGGGATTCGTAGCGGAGGCATTGTCTCCGGTGTTGGTGGATGTCTTAAATCTACAAATCTCGACGTTAAGGTGGGTCATTTACGACTTTGTAGTTTCAGTAATGTTAGAAGACTTTATACTTAGTTGTTTGCTCGAGTGAACCAATTGTTCTTTAAAGCTGAAACATAGTATTTGACAACAACCAGTAGTTTTTTTTGGAACCGGTATCTATTTGAAAAGAGTGTTAGCCATTTATTTGTTTTTTTGTTTTTTGTTTCCCCCCCCTTTTTTTCCTCTTTTTTTTTGGGTTAGATTTTCTTTATATAGTTAAATATTGTGCCGTAAGACATTGTGACACATATTTTCCATTTTCAACAACAGTATGCGTGTACAGGATCTTCATCTGCTGGACAAGGTACACGAGCTAGGATTCAACCTGAATTATCAGGTTATAATATCCTCTTTCTCATATGTATTCACTCTAATGGTTTACGCCAATAAAAGATGAGGAGCCGAGTTACGCTGAACAAACTACTGCAAGAGAACCCACAATCAAATGGTTTAGCAAATGCGACATTCATGTAAATAAGTTTGTAAATATGAAGGTTGTCAAGCTTTATATTTCTCTCATATTCGATAAACGTATATTTCTTTTCGTTCTTAATCCATTCAATATATAATTTAGTATGTTTATATCTTTTTTTTGTTAACTTACTTTTCTCAATGATAATCATAACACCTCATATGAATTATGGGGATTATACCGTTTAAAAAAAAACCGCTTAACTTGGGAAAAAACACAAACCCTATCACGGTGTGTTTTCAAATAACTATTCATATAACAAAACATAAAACATAGCCACACATAGAAACAAATCTTCAGTGGTCGGTGACGCGTATAAATATTCATATAAGAAAACGTAAATCATAGCCACACATACGAAAAAAACACAAACCCTATCATGGATCGATCTGGAACAAGAACTCACCGTATGATTTCTATGTCTCAAAAATCACCTAGGCTTGAAACTTTTTCCCCTCTCATATTCGATAACCGTTTATTTCTTTTTGTTCTTAATGCATTCAATTAAAAATTATGTATGTTTATAGCTTATTTTTCATTAACTTAAGTTTTTTTAACAATATTCATAAGGCTTCCTCGCCCATCGGGCGGACTATGCTTTGATACTTTGTTCTTGCATACCACTTTGGAACTTTTTCCCTCTCATATTCAATAACAGTTTATTTCTTTTCGTTCTTAATGCATTCAATAAAAAATTAGGTATGTTTATAGCTTATTTATCGTTAACTTATATTTCTCAATGAAATTCAAAAGTCTGTTGCTCCTTGGAAAACCACATATGTTTTAAAATGTAATTTTACTCACGAGGTCGAGCTACTGAATCGCAAAACTCTTCTAGCACTTGATATTCCTAAAGTATTTTTATATTTGTTTGTTACGTTAAAGGGATATTCAATCATAATAGAACTAGCTATAGAATATAAGCTTAGATGTGTGATTGTTGTTAATAATGCGATATTGGACAAAAGAGTTTTATTTTATTCTATCCTTAGACCTAGACTATGTTTATCAAAACGTTGAAAACTAATAGTAGTGACTTGATAACAAAACGCATTTTCTAAAATGCTTTGATGATTGGAAGGTTTTGGTTATAATTTGTTTGTTCAGAAATTAAATAGTAAAGACTAACTACTGCAACTTGAAATGGGAATGCCTAGATGATCAGTTCCATCACACAATCATATCTTAACAACTTGAAAAGAAACACAAGATTTTTCAATTACATAGACAGCCGTCATTTGACTGATGTTATACTGATCACATGAAGAATTTCCTTAATCTTTATGTTAAGATATGATTGTGCTAACAACATCGAAGATCTTTTAAAAGTTAGTGATGTGATGAATGGATATATATTAACATGCATCAGATGATCATTTTCTACTATCCTTCTTTCGCTATAGTAAAATATGCCAACAATAATTATAAGACATGCCCGCCTGAGGCGTATGTCAATGATAATTATAAGTCATGCCCGCCCATCGGGCGGGCTTCGACAACTATACTCCTAAATTAAAATACAATGAAACCAAGATTTTGTAACCAAATTACTTTCAAAACTGATTCTTTGTAAAACTCAAGATATGTATCAATTTGATTAAAATTCAAATGATTCCATCATCGTTCCAATTATACTCCTAAATTATCTCAATTTGTTTAAAAATCATAACTGAAATGTAATTTCATATTTAAATAATTTTTCAAATTTGAAATCCGTAATCAAAAATGACATATATTATATTTACATGTTTTAAGTTTATGTTTACAACTTTTACTTTAACAAAGTCAGTACCATGAACAAGCATTTACTTTAACAACGTCTTTTTGATAATACTCTTAATTTTATTTCTACATCTAATACATGATCAATTAATAAAGTCATTCCAGTTACTTTTGTTTAACATATGTTCCGATTATCAATATTTCATTATCATTAAAATAATCACGAAAAACAATTTAATGAAGCGTACCCGGCCATCGGCCGGGTCATGAAGCTAGTATATATATATATATATATATATATATATATATATATATATATATATATATATATATATATATATATATATATATTTGGCATTGACAAAACAGTAAAAAAGGACGGAAATTACGTTCATCGTGCAGACGACGAAGAGAAAAGTGGCGAGGGATGAGCAGGCAAGGCGGTGTCGTGACTAGGGGTGGCGAGGCATCCAGTTTGGACTGGCGAGACATGAGCAGCACTATACCTTATGCTCTTATCGTATACATTGTAACCTCTTCTAACAAAAACAAGCATGTACAAAGGTTGAGCCGGACCAGTTGTCCACCACCAGTTTATTGTATGAAACATGTGATACATCCTACAAGCCCATGTACATGTTTAAGGCATCAATTGAGTGGGCATTAAAACAAATCTAATATTAAGCTATTGGGTGTTAAATGGGTCGACCTATTGATTCAATGGCCAAGAAAAGAGAAGGAAACAAGAAGAAAAAAGAGAGAGTAATTGGATCAATTTTTTGTCATATTTCTTCTCAAATAAACATGAAAATTTAAAGGAAAACAAGCTAGAATAATTCAAAGTTATTCCTAACAAATTTGGAAATAAACGTGACTGGAGACGTGGGCATTCCCATGACTTCCTTTATTTTAGCAATCTAATTCAAGACTAAATCAAAAGACTATTCCACTTCCTTTATTTTAGCATTCTAATTCAAGACTAAATCAAAAGACTAAATAAAAAGATACGTTGTTGCAGTACATCCATTCCTATGCATCCACATAGGCTTTGGCCTCTGGGCTTTTCTCTTGTTTGGCCTGCATGAAGTGCATGGGCTCTGACCCGTAACAATCCACCCCACTCGAAGTCACCTTGTCCTCAAGGTGAAACTGAGGATAGGTTCACGAGAAACGCCACTTATTCTCCCATGTCGCATCTTCCCGAGGTTTACCAACCCATTTGATTAAAATTTCCGTCTTAGGGTGATACTTTCCTTTCGGCACAACTCGTTCTTCTAAGACCAGCTCCGGTTGGGGAATTGATGGAGACCAAGCAGGCTCATCGACGGGAAGCAGGGACGGTTCTGGAACTGGGCCTTCACTTTTCCTCAATAGACTCACATGGAACACATCATGTATTAAGGAACCTGGAGGTAATTCGACTCGGTGTGCCACCTTCCCCACTCTAGCAAGAACCTTGTAAGGACCAAAAAACCGTGGACTGAGTTTAGCTGATGCTCTAGTAACCACACTTGATTGACGGTATGGCTGTAACTTCACATAAACATAATCTCCCACTACAAATTCTAATTCTCGCCGGTGTCGATCTGCGTACTTCTTCATACGGTTCTGGGCTTCGTGAAGGTTAGCACGTAACGTTTTAAGCAAAAGGTCCCTCCTTTGAAGATGGTCTTCAATAGCTTGTACCTTAGTCGTGCCCGGAACATAAGGCAAGATTTGAGGAGGTAGTCGACCGTAAACGACTTGGAAGGGTGTTTAGCTTGGTGGAAGAATGAACAGAAGTGTTGTAGCTGTACTCTGCCCAAGGCAACCATTCAACCCACTTCTTAGGCGTGTCACAAACAAAACAACGCAAATATTGTTCCAATATCCGATTGACAACCTCTGTTTGTCCGTCCGTTTGCGGATGGTAACCAGAACTCATGCATAATACCGACCCCTGCAGTTTAAACAAGGCCTGCCAAAAAGAACTGATAATTTTTTTATCACGGTCACTCACAATGGTTGAAGGGATTCCATGCAAACGAACAATGTTGGCTAAAAATTCACGAGCCACTGTTGCAGCTGTGAACGGGTGACGCATAGGCACGAAATGAGCATACTTAGAAAGCCTATCCACTACCACCATCACGACCGTGAACCTGTTTGACACTGGTAACCCCTCCACGAAATCCATGCTAATATCCTCCCATATTTTTTCCGGCACCGGAAGAGGTTGTAATAACCCGGCGGGGTGCATGCTATCCGTCTTAGCTCGTTGACACGTTTAGCATTCCCGAATAAACTTCTTCACAAACTCATTCAATCCAACCCACCAAAAATTCTGTCTTACCTTAGCAATTGTTTTGTGAAATCCAAAATGCCCTCCTTCAGGAAAGGAGTGACACATATTTAAAACAGTAGGTAAAAGAGGAGAGTTGGAACTTAGTAATATAGCACCATTTCTAAACCATACTCCATCACGTTCCACAAGGGTCCCTTTAGATGTAATAGGTAGTGAAGTAGGCAATTGAAAATAAAATGAATCAGATTGTACCTCCTTTTGAATGTCCGCCCATATAGTCGAACATGGATGTGAAATGCCCAAAAGGTGAAATTCGGGTTTACGAGAAAGAGCATCCGCTCCCTGATTAGATTTCCCGGTCTTGTACTCAATCTTATAATCAAAACCTAAAAGTTTAGGTAACCATCTTGACTGAGCCGGTGTGGTGATTCGTTGCTCCATTAAGTACTTGAGACTAACATGGTCTGTTTTAACCACGAAAGGACGACCCAATAAATAGTGACGCCATTTCCGAACCGCCTTCACAATTGCTAACATCTCTTTTTCGTATGTCGACCAAGCTAACATGGTGCCTTTCAAGGGTGCACTAAAATACGCCAACGGTCGCCCATGTTGAGTGAGAATAGCCCCAATTCCCACCCCACTCGCGTCACACTCCACGGTAAAAGGATGAGACCAATCAGGTAAAGCCAAGGTTGGGGTGGTAGTCAATGCAATCTTTAAAGCTTGGAAAGCAGCTTCTGCCTTCTCATCCTAATGAAAAGGTCCTTTGCCCACTAGCTTGTGTAACGGTGCTGCGATATTCCCGAACCCCCTGATAAACTTTCGATAGTATCCGGCCAACCCCAAAAAACCCCTGACCCCTTTTGCAGTAGTAGGAGTAGGCCATGAGAGTACGGCTTGGACCTTGGCTGACTCCACTGCTACGCCCCCCGACGAAATCACATGTCCCAAGTAGTTGACCTGACTAACCCCAAAACAACATTTTGAAAGCTTGGCAAAAAGTTGATGAGTAACCAACAAACCCAATACATTACGTAAATGTCCAAGGTGAGCATCCAAAGATCTTGAATAAATGAGGATATCATCAAAAAATACCAAAATGAACTTACGAAGATACGGCCGAAAAATGTCGTTCATCAAGCATTGAAAGGTAGCCGGGGGCGTTTGTGAGTCCAAAGGGCATGACCACAAACTCATAATGGCCATCATGTATCCGGAAGGCAGTTTTATGGATGTCGTCCGCTCGAACCCGTATTTGGTGATAACCGGAGCGGAGGTCGAGCTTAGAAAAAATTGTGGCACCATGTAATTCATCGAGGAGCTCATCTATGACAATAATAGGGTATTTATCCTTGACTGTGATGTCATTGAGGGCTCGGTAATCTACACAAAATCGCCTTGTACCGTCGGTTTTTTTGACTAGCAAGACAGGCGACGAAAACGGACTATGGCTGGGGCGAATCAACCCGTCACGAAGTAACTCCATAACCTGTTTCTCGATTTCTGTCTTCTGAAAATACGGTTGGCGGTACGGTCGAGAGCTCACAGGTTTTGATCCTGGTATGAGGGAAATGCTATGATCATGGAAGCGTATGGGTGGTAGGCCACTAGGCTCCCGAAAAACTTGCTCGAATTCGGCTAAAACTCTTTGGACGGCAGGGCAGGAACTCGGAATAAAATAAGACTCGGTCTTGACCTGACTAATCTGAAGAAGTAATGCAGTACCTTGAATTCCCATTATTTCATTGGTCTTTAAGGCTGTCAGATCAGTACCCTTCAACCCTTGTAGTTTATGCGATGAGCCAGCAAGACGAAACCCAAGAGTGAGGTTCTGAAAATCAAATTCAATAGGACCCAAAGTCTTCAACCACTGGACCCCTAAGACGAGTGGGCATGCTGCGATTGGTAAAACGAAGAAATCGGTGGTTATCGTGTACCCCTGAATAACAATGGTAAGACTACGTATTCGACCCACACAAGCCAACTTCTCCCGGTTAGCGACCACTACCTCTAGCTTGACCCCGGTATCGACTTTCAAGCCAAATCGCTCTACCAAAGATTGTTCAATAAAATTATGGGTGTTGCCTCCGTCAATCAACACTACCACATCTTTATTGTGAATCTTAGCAGGCAATCGTAGTGTTTGTGGCAAAATGGTGCCAGAAATCGCATGAAACGAGATCTCAGCGGTATCGTCATTGGTGGAAGTGTCGATCGTTTCATCTTCCTGGTTAGCGTCCCCCTCTAAATCTTCTACCTCACTGATCATAAAGAGCTGGGGCTTGCTACACTTGTGACCCGGTGCGTAACGTTCATCACAATAGTAGCAGAGTCCCTTTTCACGTCGCTCCCTTGCTTCTGCACCAGATAACCTACGAACTGGGTTTGGGGCTGGAAGAGCTAGGCGTTGAGTTGGAGCTGAGCCTAATAAACCCGCAGTGGGCTGGGCCTTGGGTGGGAAATTAAAACCCGTCACTCGATTTGAAGAAAAAGATCTACGTTGCAGGTTCATCTTCTCCTCGATCAGCCGCGACAACCCAATTGCATCTGCCAAGGTTCGCGGTTTATTGAGCTTGATCTCTAAATGGACCTCCTCCTTCAAGCCACCTATAAAACATCCCAGTAAAAAAGATTGTGGAAGGCCGTCAACGCGGTGTGACAACCGTTCAAAGGCCTCGATATAAGCTGCCACTGTGGTCACTTGTTTTAAACGATGGAGAGACTCCGAGGGGTCCTCGTAGTCAGTCGGCCCAAAACGACCCAACAATGCCGTGGTAAATTCCTGCCATGTCAGAGGACCTTGCGCCTTTGTATACCACCGATGCCACTGGAGAGCAATGCCGTCTAGATGAAACGAAGCCATCTTGACGCGATCTTCATCAGCGACTTCTTGAAATTCAAAGTATTGTTCAGCCTAGTATATCCACCCTGTAGGTTCATCACCGCTATACCGGGGAAAATGTAGTTTTAAATAGGGTTTCCCCTCCTTCGTACTCACGATTTTTTTTGCGCGAACCTGACGCATCTTCTGAATCTTTCTCCTTAATGGATTGGACCTCCGTTACCAACTTGTTGAACATAGCAGTGAGTTTTTCTAGATTTTCAGTGGTGTTTTGTTGAAATTGTTCGAAAGTTTGTTTGCGTGTCTCCATTGGATCGAGGCTGTCTCTGGTACCACTGTTAAGTGGGTCGAACTATTGATTCAATGGCCAAGAAAAGAGAAGGAAACAAGAAGAAAAAAGAGAGAGTAATTGGATCAATTCTCTGTCATATTTCTTCTCAAATAAACATGACAATTTAAAGGAATGATGCGTGGTTTTGTAACCTTACAACAGGTTTTACCTCTCGAGGGATCTCAAGAGGCTTACAACCCCACCAGGCAGTGTACCTGACCGATGTAGTATAGTGTAGTGGTAAGTACGGGGGATTGATCGTTCTCCACAGGGAATAGTGTTCGTTAGGTATGAAAGACTACTCTAATAGGTCTAAGGGTTGAGGAAGATTCTTTTTATGTTTTTATATTTTTTTATGAAAGCAAGTAAAATCTCGGTTTTGAAAGAGTGGGCGGAATTAGTTGCTAGTCAACTAACCCAAATAACTACAAATGCAAATAAAATAAATAACTGAAATGAAAATGTGGTGAGAAACTTATGTGTAGAGAAATGTGTTTACTTAGATTTCCTTACTCCCTAACTATCTTTTACCGGTTAATTAGTGTGTATTAGTCGCGTGGATGACGGGTGTATTCCTTAATATCAATCGTGGGGTGGCGTACGTACTTCCCCAACTCTACAAGCTCCTACTTCACTCCTATGTCGAGCCGGCTAGGAAGCTCCTAACATGGGATCACTAGAATTCGCTTGTGCATTAAATACAACCATAAAAACCTTTAGTACGCATTTGGTTCATGTTTCTTAAGACGTTCAAGCAAGTTACCGAATAGGAAGTTAGCCAGTTTTCTTAAGCCTAACATAGATAAACAATCATCCAATACAACTAACAACACACTAATAACCAATAATCAATAGCTAGGTTTCATTAGATCTAAGCAAACACAAGATAAATCTAGCCTAACATGTTAAACAAAAGACAAGAACAAGATAAAATCAAACAACACATAGACATATTGAATGATTAATTGATAACTTATCTTTCAATGTAACATGGAAGATCTCAAGGCAAAAAGCCTTGAAAAAGATGCTAAAATCGTCCTAGGGTTTTCTCCCAAAATTCCACACACTAAGCTCTCCCTTAATGACAAAAAATTAGAAAACTATATATAGATTTTTGGATCTGACGGCGTCACGTTATGGAGTGTGACGCCGTCACCTCGCCGCTTCTAGGGTTCCCGGATGACCTTCTTGACGCTGTCCCTCTTTAGCTCTTCCAAAATCCATTCTGGCTTATCAAGGCTTGACGCCGTCGAACCTTGAACGTGACGCCGTCCCCTTTTGATTTAAGCCGTGACGCCCTTGATCAAGTTAAAGCGTGACGCCGTCAGAATTCACATGCTATTTTCACTGGCTTATCATGAGTAAATTTCACGTCCAACTTTTCTTGCCAAGGCATGACGCCGTCCAGGGTAAATTGTGACGCCGTCAAAGGTAACTTTTAGCCGATTTTTGAGACTTTGTCGTTTTCTTCACTTTTATGCTCCAAAAACGTCCAAAACGCCTCCTTTTCCAGATTTCTCCTCAAAAGTACCTAAAATGACAAAAGGAACGATTTAGGGCAATATTTGATCAAATAAATACGATTTAGGGCTTAAATGACCCCTTAAAAGCGGTACACTTTTCGCTTCATCAAATACCCTTACACTTGAGATTTGCTTGTCCTCAAGCAAATGCGCTTTTATTCTAATCAAAATACAAGTTAGGGGTCATTTAATGCTAACATAAAAGTAATTACAACAAATAATCGTTCCACTTCAATCATAATAAGCACGGAGATTACAAACTAGCACCTCACAAGTAGTGTTTAGATACTCACGTCTCTCAAGTGTCATCAAAATAAATCTCATAAATGAAAACGGATAATATCTCTCACTACCTGTCATAGCAAATAGATTACCATAGGCTTGGGAAAGGATCGAAAACCTCCTCCACTAGGCGTAAGCACCAAAGATAAACTATCAAAGAGGGCTTTTAAATGGGTTATAACGTTAGGTGTAGGGAAAAGGAAAACACGGTTTTGTTGGATACGGGATATTTTACTGGTGGCGAGTTAAAAATCTTGATCAATTACATGTACTATACAATGTTGCTAAGCCAAGACTCGACTCAATCTTAAGCTAGAAACAAAATAACAAAATAACAAAAATATAAAAATAAACATAAAATGAAACGGGATGGTAGTCCGTATGTTTTTTCTATTTTTCTTTTTCTCATTTTTTTGTATTTTTCTTGATTTTTTTTTTTTTTTTTTTTTTTTTTTTTTTTTTTTTTTTTTTTTTTGCATACACTCTTGCCCTTCCATCCAAAATAATACATCATAGGGGCGTTGCATCCCCTTACACTTGAACTTTTACATAACTTTACAAATAACTATTCTAATGACTCGAATTAAGATAATCGAAAAACTTGGAGTACTTTTAAAAATATTTAGCACATATGGGGGTAATAAATGATGTTCTTCCCCATTACTCCATTACACTAGTACTTTACCCATGAGTCCCAATCGTCCCAAAACAATATGTACAAGGATATGAATCGACTTAGCAACCATGTAATCAACTAGATAATTAACTTGGGTTTTAAACAAATGTTGTCACAATAATGCACTAAAAATGAGTGCATACAAGGTAGGCTAAGGCGATTTGGGTGTACATTTAAGTGGGGTGTAAACAAATTCTTCCTTTAAGTAAAATGCTTAAAGTTAGAAACGAAAAGATAGGCTCTGAGGGGTGTACTAGGGGTATCGTGTACTAAAAATGAGTACAACGCAAAGGGTGTGGGAGAATTACTTGACCAATGTAGCCAATGTAATTATAACAAAAACACAGGTGTAAAACAATGGGTTAATCCTAATGCCTCTTATCATGTAGTAAATCTAACTACACGAATGTAGTCTCACTTGTGGCCTCGGAATGGTCCTAACGCAAGTTCTAGAATCTAAGTGCTACCGGTACACACATCATAGCATAAATGCTTTTCCTACCAATTCTAGGGGTGAACCTCACATATTTGGGGGTGGAAAAATTTTTTAGTGGTACGGTTTTTGTGCTAGTCATATAACTCCTATCCGTGAGACGCTCATTAAGATCAAAGTTTTCACTCCTATATGTTGTAAAAAAAATTAAATTTGGCACTAAAATTACCTTAACAAGTATTTCTCTCAGTTTTATTACACATCTACTATTAAACAAACAAAAATCAAGCGTAATAGTATTCTCTAAAATCGTACTTTTACCCTCCCCTTACACTTAAGATGAACATTGTCCCCAATGTTCAAATAACAAGATGTAAAAGAAAAAAGTAAAAGAATGAAATCAAATACTCCCCTGATTCGTTCGGTGGATAATGAAGTTACACGGTTAAATCTTCCTCCAAAGAGAATGTTGAAGCTCCATGACTAATGCATCGCCAAAAGCTTGATTCAAAACATTTCCTTGTCCAAAATAACCTGTTAAACCTGAGAAAACAAACACGAAAACCTGCATAACATCGGCGGGATAAAATCTATATATAAGGATATAATGCTTGTGGAATGATAATTTTGCAGATTCCTGGAGATTATAAGTTGGAGATTTTAATAAAAACTTTTTTAAAAAACAAAACTTTCAAAAATTTCTGAAAATTAAATCTGACGCCGTCAGGTTATAAACCCTGACGCCGTCAGAAATGACCTGACAAAAATTTTCATTTTAAGTTTCCGGAAAATTTCTGGAAAAACCTTTACCTTACTTCCTGGAAATCCTGCAAAACATCATTATGACTCGATACAAGCATTTGACTCAAACAAATACTAATATGTATGTTCATTTATTATTATTACGATTCATGTTAATTTGTGTTCTAATAAACCGATTTAGATTTCCCTTACACTTAACTTTTGCAAAATACCTTTATATGTAGTTAAGACGAAGTTAAAAACAAAATAAAGCATTTTCACAATTTACTTTTGAACATGAATCAATACTAATAAAAATTAAGCACACATACGGAAACAAATAAAAACAAACAAACAAACAAATAAACACACAAAGCAAATAAAACAAATAAAGCTTGGGTTGCCTCCCAAGAAGCGCTTTTCTTTATTAACGAGTCTTGTAGCTAGACTCAAAGTCACGGGGTCTACGTTTTTCCGTTTTGCTTCTCAATTGCCCCTCTAATCATCCTAACGACCTCCATATCAATTTTGTATTTAGGTCCAAGGTTTAAGCAATCTTTATAATAAAGGCTTCTCTTATTCCAAACATAGTCCATGCCTTTTTCTTTATCCTCTTCATTGATGTCCTCAATCGCACCAATGTTGTCCATGTCAAATCGAGGCACAAAACGAAATTCATTAACCCGATAAGGCATCCTATATGTGATCCTATCTATGTGATTAGAAAACTGAACCGTGCCTTTCAAACGGTCATACCTTAAATTGGATGCTTCGATAAATGGCTTACCTAACACAACGCGAGATAGGCGGCAGTCAACAACACTTGCCATATCTTCTAAAATCATGAAGTTGGTGACAAAGGTAAAGTTCCCAACAAGGATATGTATATCCTTAATCCTTCCAACGAAGTTGCAAACTCCGCCTGGACACTTGGGGTCCATCCTAGGCTCAAGTGGTGTGTTTATGATTTGGCTATAAAGGCCTGAGGACATAACGTTGATTGGGGATTCACAGTCAATGTAAGCATGCTCAACGTATTGGTACCCAATCATACATGGTATCTTCACATTCCCGGGATCACCTCTCTTAATCTTTGGGTCAATTCTAACAAAAGGTGGTCGAGGGTTATCAACTAGGTTGTTATAGTAAGCAATCTCCTCCTTAGTGGGGTATTCATTGAAACAATCATCCAACCTAGGATCTACCTTCACTTCCTCAATTTTCTCAATCAACTTATCAACCGTAAGATTATTACGTTCTAAGTAATTATCTGAGTATATGGCGGTCCCTAAGTTGTTCAAGGCATAATCAAGCTCTACATCAATCATTCTACTGAGCTCCCTGAGCTCACTAATCTCATTCTCAAGTTGGCTACGCAACAAAGCCACTTCGCCAGGTGTAAGGGGTGGATTCGCGTTTTCCATAATGGCAAACTGAATAGTCAATGAAAATCTGTTACGAACAAAAGCACAAAGAAAATAGATAGACTAAAGAATACCTAGAAAAAGAAAATAAAAATCTCACTAGAAAGGAATTTAGTGAGTAGACCTAATAGAAATAAAAATTCAACCTAAACAATAACTATTCCCCGGCAGCGGCGCCAAAAACTTGATGCGTGGTTTTGTAACCTTACAACAGGTTTTACCTCTCGAGGGATCTCAAGAGGCTTACAACCCCACCAGGCAGTGTACCTGACCGATGTAGTATAGTGTAGTGGTAAGTACGGGGGATTGATCGTTCTCCACAGGGAATAGTGTTCGTTAGGTATGAAAGACTACTCTAATAGGTCTAAGGGTTGAGGAAGATTCTTTTTATGTTTTTATATTTTTTTATGAAAGCAAGTAAAATCTCGGTTTTGAAAGAGTGGGCGGAATTAGTTGCTAGTCAACTAACCAAAATAACTACAAATGCAAATAAAATAAATAACTGAAATGAAAATGTGGTGAGAAACTTATGTGTAGAGAAATGTGTTTACTTAGATTTCCTTACTCCCTAACTATCTTTTACCGGTTAATTAGTGTGTATTAGTCGCGTGGATGACGGGTGTATTCCTTAATATCAATCGTGGGGTGGCGTACGTACTTCCCCAACTCTACAAGCTCCTACTTCACTCCTATGTCGAGCCGGCTAGGAAGCTCCTAACATGGGATCACTAGAATTCGCTTGTGCATTAAATACAACCATAAAAACCTTTAGTACGCATTTGGTTCATGTTTCTTAAGACGTTCAAGCAAGTTACCGAATAGGAAGTTAGCCAGTTTTCTTAAGCCTAACATAGATAAACAATCATCCAATACAACTAACAACACACTAATAACCAATAATCAATAGCTAGGTTTCATTAGATCTAAGCAAACACAAGATAAATCTAGCCTAACATGTTAAACAAAAGACAAGAACAAGATAAAATCAAACAACACATAGACATATTGAATGATTAATTGATAACTTATCTTTCAATGTAACATGGAAGATCTCAAGGCAAAAAGCCTTGAAAAAGATGCTAAAATCGTCCTAGGGTTTTCTCCCAAAATTCCACACACTAAGCTCTCCCTTAATGACAAAAAATTAGAAAACTATATATAGATTTTTGGATCTGACGGCGTCACGTTATGGAGTGTGACGCCGTCACCTCGCCGCTTCTAGGGTTCCCGGATGACCTTCTTGACGCCGTCCCTCTTTAGCTCTTCCAAAATCCATTCTGGCTTATCAAGGCTTGACGCCGTCGAACCTTGAACGTGACGCCGTCCCCTTTTGATTTAAGCCGTGACGCCCTTGATCAAGTTAAAGCGTGACGCCGTCAGAATTCACATGCTATTTTCACTGGCTTATCATGAGTAAATTTCACGTCCAACTTTTCTTGCCAAGGCATGACGCCGTCCAGGGTAAATTGTGACGCCGTCAAAGGTAACTTTTAGCCGATTTTTGAGACTTTGTCGTTTTCTTCACTTTTATGCTCCAAAAACGTCCAAAACGCCTCCTTTTCCAGATTTCTCCTCAAAAGTACCTAAAATGACAAAAGGAACGATTTAGGGCAATATTTGATCAAATAAATACGATTTAGGGCTTAAATGACCCCTTAAAAGCGGTACACTTTTCGCTTCATCAAGGAAAACAAGCTAGAATAATTCAAAGCTATTCCTAACAAATTTGGAAATAAACGTGACTGGAGACGTGGGCATTCCCATGCCTTCCTTTATTTTAGCAATCTAATTCAAGACTAAATCAAAAGACTATTCCACTTCCTTTATTTTAGCATTCTAATTCAAGACTAAATCAAAAGACTAAATAAAAAGATACGTTGTTGCAGTACATCCATTCCTATGCATCCACATAGGCTTTGGCGCCTGCATGAAGTGCATGGGCTCTGACCCGTAACAATGGGCTAGATATTGTGACTCCCAACTCCAAACACTTTTATTTCTTGAACTTATGATGAGAATAGTCATAAGTCATGTGAGACGAAAATTTTTAAATGGCAAAAGATCATGAATTCACCATACCCAATTCGAATATATCAGTATATCACGCTTGTTTTGACAGGATTGAAACCCATAACTGTTGCTTGTATTGGTTATGCGTTCGTAAATCAATAGGTTATACGGCTAGAAATTACGTGAGCCTATCGGGGCACACACGTATACATTTAGAGAGCGTTTATTAAATATAATTAATATGTTTAATGTATACTATTAATTATAATTAATATATTTCACGAAATAATTAACGGTTATTAGTTTAAATCGTTAGACGCTTTAACTAATTTAAATATATGTTAAATATAAAAGAGAGGGACTTGGATGTCGGAAAACTAAACTCCCGGACCTCCTTTCAATGTGGCCAGTTATGGGAAGGTTCTAGGAGGGGATGAGAGTGTCGATTTTATGAAACTAATGGAGTGAATAACAATGACTTGTTGGACAAGTTGGGGTACTATATAAACACTCCTTTGGCCTCATTGTATAGATATACACGATATATGCTAATACACTTTACGTAAAAAAGTCGTTTTCTTTTCTGTGTCTCACAGTTCAATCGGCAGCAACAAAGTTTTTAATTGGTTGACTTTTTCCAACATATCAGGCTAATCACAAGAATATTAATTCTTGCTTTTAGCTTTTGTCCTCTTTTATAATATGATTCGAACGTATACCACTTTGGTATTCGATCGTGTTTAAGCTACAACAAGAACACAAGTTTGTTTGGTTGTATACGTGAAGTAAGCACTAGCATCCTAACGCTCTTGTTAGACGTGTAGTGTGAGTTTTCGATAGAGATCAACTTACTATAGTTGATTAGGGTTTCGTGGTGATACAAGATCCGTTGGAGTGTCCGTGATCAAGGTCAAGACTTGGTGGTTATCTATTTTTCAATAGATTCGAGGTTAGTATTTATTATGTTTTTTAATTATGTGTTTTAATTCATAACATTAAACATAGATCCATCCGCTGCGTACTCTTGGTATTGATGGTTTAATCAATATGAAATCCCAACAGTGGCATCAAGAGCCATCTCGTTTGGTGTTATGGGTTACACATAGAGTCGCTTGCTACGCTAATTAAACACATATATTAATTGTTATGACAATAACATGCATTATTGTCATTTAATTAAATCTTGATCTTGTTTAATTATTAATGGTTAATAAGAGTTAAAAGGGGTTAGGAAAATTAAAAAGATTATTGTAACATGTACTTCTTCTTTTTCTTTTCCAATCTTAAGGCTTACGCGGTCATTAGTAATGACGTCTGTGGTCCACAAGGTACCTAGCTCGAAAACTTGTGGGAGCCTTAGATTCTCCAATTGGGGAAGACTCATTCTTGAGTTTTGGAGCATTACTTGTTTTACTGCTTTCCATTAGAGTCTGTCTTCTCCTTCTACCCCTCTTTTGTCTGTTTTAATTGCTTATATGTTTTATTCCTTGTGACATGTTTTACATATATGCTGTTGATTTTGGAAATAAAAACAGACTAATTACTTATATCGAAACTTGCTTTTAATTAAATCGTGAGATTTAATTATTGTCTGTTAATATACACACTTAATTCCTTGTGACCAGTTATGTGTTATGTGTGAATTTTTTTTTTTTACACTTAAACGGACTATAAACTATTGAAATATGATTTAATTAAATCGCGGATTCCATCAAGCTATTGAGGGTGTGGATCATTACTCGAAGCTACCAGGATATAGCTTGCTGGATATCGTGTGATTTAATAAACTTTAACTATAAGATACCTAAAGTTTTTGTGCTTTTATTAATGATCTTTGATCAAATCAAGATCTAGGGTTTTGTGTGGTCTGTTTCCCGCCCCACTACATGCTTCGGCATATGAGGGAATTATTAGAAGAACTTGGGTCTTTTGACTTATGCAGAGTACAATATAGGGTTTTTGACCATTCTTTGCCTGTGATAAAAGTACACCTAATAAGTTGAAAAATTGTTTTTTGCAAACTTGTGCTACAAAGATGTATGCATGCCTCTTTGTACACAATTTTTGATACATACTTTTGTCAAAAATTATGTGATACCCTATTTGAAATTTAAGTTTATGCCATCCAAAGTTGAGGACACTTGCACTTGCCTTTTGCTCTTCGTGGGACGTGAGTGAATTGCAACCCAAGGTGTTTATTCTCTGGCGTGAGACCTAGAGTTATTTACACATGTTCTCTAATTGGACAACTTAATCGAGTCAAGCAGTGAGATCCTTGAGCCCGAGGCATAGAATGAGACAAAACATGCATGACACTAGTAGCTTGTATTCTAGTGCCATAAGTCTCATAAATCTAAGAGTTGCACTTGTAATGCAATTGTCGCACGCCGCCTACCTCTTGTACCCACAAGACTTACCAGAGTAGTAAGCACTACCGTGATGAGTGGGAGTTCAAGAGGGTCTTAGTCTTTTAGTAAATTAATTGTTTTATCTATTAAGACAAGGGTAGTTAGTTTCTAAAAGAATCAATTATCGAAAATACTAAAAATTAAACTTAACTGCTAATTGTATATTGCAACATATACTGTAAACAATGGTTTGTCCTTTTTCCTGGAAAAGGAAAACTGAAGGACAAAATGGGTCTCCTTTCCTTGTAAGAAAGAGAGAGACATATTCCTATTCATTTTCCTTGCTAGAAAAGTGGATAAAAGATACGATTGAATTTACCCCAAATTCTAATCATACTCATAAGTAAACATACTCATGAAATTTTTTTGCCTTGCAAAATTCAAAACGGTTAAGTATGGTTACTAAATCTTATACTTTCAAACACGTTTCACTACCCCTGTTCGGTTTTGAACTCTTTGAAACTTATAAGATTTGTTTTCAATAACTATATAACGTGTTTTATAGCTATTAAATATTAATGTCTTGTTATTAGCGAGACATCTAATGAGTATTAATTAGGAAATTAAAATATTACCGTAAAATTGTAAAAGCAATAACTAGCATGATTAACCTAGTTGTTTGCTTTAACCAAATAAAGGTACTACACCCTTGTGGCAAGGTAGGCCAAATAAGGAGGAATTGCATGCCAATTTCAAGTTAACATTAGCATAAATGGCTAGTCCATCATTTATTTCATAGAACTTGACACACTCCCTTGGATATCTAAGTACATGCTTACTTGTTCACATTAGCAATAATGTGTAGATATTCAAGATAAGGAAAGTAAATAAATTGTCATTTGCTTCTCACCAATAGGAAAACACTTGTAATGTTTGTCTAATTGAGTGGGAGTAATACATTTTATTTTCTAAGCTGGCATTCTAGTAATGTTATCTGATTCAGTGGGAGCTATGAGCTTGTCAAACTTATAGCTGTCCCATATTATTTCTGGCCTGCCCAAAAATAATTTATTACTTTCCAAGTGTGATACACTTTCATTTAGTACGAATCACTGCATATTGTTTTATATGATAACTTGTCGCTTTCTGTAGCATTATCTATAACGTCATCATGCAAGATTACTTATTAATTGAACCTGTTCTATATACACTTTTCATGAGGATATGATTTAAGCTTGACTTAATTCATATTCTATATCTGACATAGTCATATTATCTATACAAGCAAATGATTGTCGTGTTGTTTTGTATACTTGCTTAATGTTGCATCATGCACAAGTGGGAGAAATCTTAATTGTGTGCAAGAAACAACATATAATAATATGACTAATGGTTTTCCTTCACCATAAGGTAAGGAAATTAATATTCTACTAAGACTTCTACACATAAAATGTATGTTGCCCTATTTAGAATAAGTGTCAAGATATGATGAGAGCTACTTCTAAATATTCACTAAATGATTTAGTCAGTACGATTATGTTTTCTTGCAAAGTCATAATTATTCACTGAATTGTTTAGGCAATATGATTATGTTTATTTTATAAAGTCATAATCATGAAATAAGCAATTAACTTGAAATTACTATTGAGGCCAATAGTCGGTACTCATAATTACTTTAGTTAAATATATTTTATGTCTTCCTGTAAAGACACAAACACAAAGTCCTTTAATTGTTGAAAGACTTGTAACGTAAGGTAAGACGTTAATTCGTTATGTCTTCTTGTTAAGACATGAACATGAAGTCCTTGAGTTGATCAATGACTTATAACGTATAGTAAGATATTAAATGTTTATGTCTTCATGTAAGGACATACACATAAAGTAAGTGAATTGTTCAACGAATAATATCTAGTATGCAACTGGTTTCAAAATACTATGTAAACAATTTGGTTTTACCCAATTGGCAAGTATATGACCAAAAGAGTATTAAGTTATCTACGAAATTGTGGTATAGTCTCACAATCCCATAGGATACCAATCCTTGTGGTATGTCTAATGTGTTATATCAAACTCTTCTGACATTGTTTGATTCATGATAACTTAAACTGCTTTAATCTCCAAAACTATCAAGGTTAGAAAATTGAGTATATCATGCATATACTCAATATGACTCTAACATAGAAGGTAATTAAGACATCATCTATTGACGGAATGGAATGATTTCCATTATGTCTTAATTGAAGTTCAAAATTTTGTTAAATCTCTTGGAGCATGTCATTAACAAACTAGAGTTGAGAACTGTGGATGCATTTTAAATATTCCAAGTGGAAACAATTTATTGTGGCTCAAGACACTTAGTATTTAGAGAATAGTCTCTACTTACAAAAGTAAGTGGGAGCATCTTGAAGATATTTAAGAACAAAATGCACAACCTTCTAAATACACTTGCTAATGTCATACTAAGGTTAAACATGAAAATGTTGAACCAAAGAATGATGTAACTCACATTCATAGATCCGCAAGGATACCTCATGCACTTGAGTGATATTGTATATCAATGCTGAGGAATGAAAGTTTAAGAATCTCTGAGAACCTGTTAACTATACAGAGATGCATTATCAAGATCTTGAATCTGGTAAATGTCTCAAAACTATGAATGAAAAGATGCAGTCCTTGAAAGACAATCATTGTTTTGAACTTGATTGATCTCTTACTAAACAACTAATCTGTGAGATTAAGAATGAGTTTCTTTAGAAGAAAGACTCATAAGGACAAAATCGTACAAACATTAATGTATGTCTTGTGATAGAAGTTTTAATCATACTCAAGCAATTGACTATGATTAAATTTCATCTCTACACGCATTAATGATATAAAGATGGTTAATTATCATACTTGTTTTCATGCATATGAAATGTGACAATTGTTGATTACCTTTGCGAGGACGGTGCATAATCAAAAGGGTGATGAATCCATATGATCTTTATTAAGTACACAAAATAGTAGAATCCAAGTGTGGATTAGATTATGCATCTAGGAGCTGAGATCTTAAGTTTAATTGTAAATCAATATTTTGATTTTGATTAAAATAAGATAACTCCTGACCTGAGAGCAAGTGGGAGTATTATGTTTGTTCCTTATATGTAATATGTCGTGCAACATATTGAAAGTTATTTTCCATGCGAGCAAGATTTTATCCCTCGACTTGGAATATAGTTTTCACTTCAGAGATTTAGGAATTAAAACATACAATCTTGGAAAAAAAATGTTTATGGTGATAAACATGTACGGTAATTAAGTATAACACAATTGTAACATATCATTGAGCAAGTCTCAAAGGATATATTTCACTTGCGATAATTTAACACATGGATGGATATCTTAAGTTTTACTAAGTTTTCATCATGTACATTAAATTGTGTATGGGAATAGTTGTAACTTTTGCATGAGTGCAAAGTGAGTTAACAACAACAGTATCTAAGTGAGAGTCTTTAGATGACTGTTAATACAAATGTCTTATTGGATGAACCTGGTAGTTCAGAAAGGCACCACACGTTGCCAAAGAAAGGTTCAATCGTTTAAGAGCATAGTGTTATTGTATACACTAATGCTAGTCTGATTGAGTGGATACTCAATCCTAGTCATTGTAGGATTTCATCACGAATGATGATGTTGTTGACTAGACATGCTCAGCTGAGAGCATTGTTGCAATACACATTAAAGGACAAGAATACTTTACAGTTTAAGAAGCTGTTGAGATGACTGTCTCATATAGGTGTTGTGCTAGCTTCAAACACCCTATAGAATACACCATGGCAATACTAGTGTATTAGAATGTGCACGTACAAAATGACGCTCATCATGTTATTCAAACTTTCACTATTGTGAGTTTGAAATAAGTACTCTTAAAAGTTTACTCAGATGACTACTTAGCTATCTTGTACCTTACAAGTTGATCATGTTAAGAACATTGGATTTTAACTTACTAAGTAGTCTCATGCGAATCTTTGTTTAGTATTTGGATAATGGGATATGTAAAACAATTATTATTTTGATGATTAATTTACGTGGTACTTGAGTTATTCATTTATATATTAATTGTGTCCTATATTTGCATGTTTAATCCATAAGTAATTTATTACTTTAAATTGTCCATTGTCGATCAATAATATGGGAGTATTGTTGAATTAAGGAAAATGTGAGAGATTGGTTATATTTTTTTTGAATACTAAGGATGTGTCCGCCAAACTCACATGTTATCCACATGCTATGGATATTGGACTTCCCCAAACCCACGAGTCATCACTTTATGGATCGGCGTCATTAAGTGATATCTCGCAAATGGTTATTTTATTTGTCCTCTGACTTGAGATGCAAGCAGGTCTTGCATGTGTGGATCTTTCTTCTTGACTATAGTCAAACGCTATCCTGAACAAGGTGGTTATAACGGCTATTCTCAGAAGTTGGTTGAAGCACATGAATGACACGTGTACTCAAAATAGAATTTGTTCCTCCACTTGTCTTCTGGAGCATGATACTACTGGGCCCCTCGCTGAATTAATCAGATGTTTGCATGGCCGTGCCCAAAGTGTAAATCAAGATGATGCTTGTTTTACGTTTGGTAATCTTGATTAATTTCTAAAACGAGAAACAGAATAGTTGAGCAATATGGAATGACTTTGATCCATATCCATAGTTCAACAAGTATCTGAAACAAAAGGATAATTTAAAATTGTAAACCATTTACCTAGTTGTTTTATGAAACCACACTCAGGTATTTCTAGGAGCAATGCGGTGTTGCTAGACGCTTAGCATTGTTAGTATACATTATTGATTGTTACGATCGCAAGTGGGAGCTATTGGTTATGCGTTCGTAAATCAATAGGTTATACGGCTAGAAATTACGTGAGCCTATCGGGGCACACACGTATACATTTAGAGAGCGTTTATTAAATATAATTAATATGTTTAATGTATACTATTAATTATAATTAATATATTTCACGAAATAATTTAACGGTTATTAGTTTAAATCGTTAGACGCTTTAACTAATTTAAATATATGTTAAATATAAAAGAGAGGGACTTGGATGTCGGAAAACGAAACTCCCGGACCTCCTTCCAATGTGGCCAGTTATGGGAAGGTTCTAGGAGGGGATGAGAGTGTCGATTTTATGAAACTAATGGAGTGAATAACAATGACTTGTTGGACAAGTTGGGGTACTATATAAACACTCCTTTGGCCTCATTGTATAGATATACACGATATATGCTAATACACTTTACGTAAAAAAGTCGTTTTCTTTTCTGTGTCTCACAGTTCAATCGGCAGCAACAAAGTTTTTAATTGGTTGACTTTTTCCAACATATCAGGCTAATCACAAGAATATTAATTCTTGCTTTTAGCTTTTGTCCTCTTTTATAATATGATTCGAACGTATACCACTTTGGTATTCGATCGTGTTTAAGCTACAACAAGAACACAAGTTTGTTTGGTTGTATACGTGAAGTAAGCACTAGCATCCTAACGCTCTTGTTAGACGTGTAGTGTGAGTTTTCGATAGAGATCAACTCACTATAGTTGATTAGGGTTTCGTGGTGATACAAGATCCGTTGGAGTGTCCGTGATCAAGGTCAAGACTTGGTGGTTATCTATTTTTCAATAGATTCGAGGTTAGTATTTATTATGTGTTTTAATTATGTGTTTTAATTCATAACATTAAACATAGATCCATCCGCTGCGTACTCTTGGTATTGATGGTTTAATCAATATGAAATCCCAACAGCTTGATAGATTATCAACATATTTGCTCAATAGTTATACATAATTATCAAGCAAATATGTTAAAAATCTATCAACTAACAATAACGTCTTGTTTATGGTACCGATAGGCTACAACATGCCTTTTGGTTCGTGAGATGAAGCTACCAAGGGATACTTTTCGGAAAAGGTTATCGCATTTGAAACATATCATAATATACAAGAAATGTAATAAGAGAAAGCACCCAACTGTTGGAATTTCGCCATTTTTATGTTTTGCTTCGAAAATTACTTCATTGATCACAAAGATGGTTTGAAACTTACTGAAATTTGTGATACAAAAAGACAAAAGCTTTTAATCTTACTGGAATTTAGCAATCTTGAAATATACATTCTTAAAAATAATGTTTTCTCAAAAAAGATAAATAACATATAATAGGTGTGAATCGACTATATGGATTTAACCTATCTGAATTGTGGTCCATTCGGGATTTATTCAAAAACACGGGGGGGGGGGGGGGGGGGGGGGGGGGATCTGATTTGTGAGGGGCCATCCATTTTATGAGTTGGAGTTGTGGTTGAGTTTATCCAATAAAAAGACATGTCAAAAGAACACACACTTAATCTATGTCAGTGTTTCCTCGACACGAGCTTGTCCGATCTTCATGTTAGGAGGTCTTTACCAACAACAAACAAGAAGCCAAACATACAATATGCAGAAAATCAATCTGGTTTACATTTCATCATAATCATACACATAATATCACTAATATGCTTAAAGGACTCGAGATGGGGATGTTGGAAATTTAGTGCAATGTTCAGGTCATACTTGGAAATGAGTTTGGAGGTAAGGAGTGTACACGCATCAAGTCACTGAACCTCCCTGACTCAACAAGTGGTATTGTGGGAATCTGGTAGTTGATGAGTTTGACTAGACTATGAGTGACCTTATGAGGGAGTAGTCTCATTAGAAAGTTCAACCCTTTAGTGAGCAACCACTTTAGCTGACTTGGTGGAACTGATTTACTACTTACATGTAACGGTTTTGACCTAATCAATTGGTCTTGTAACCACTATTGTTATATAATGGAGGAACATAATGAGGAGATTAATGGGCTGATTAATTCTCATAATTCGATTGACTTGAGTTTCTTCTTTTATATAAGTGAAACAAATAAAAATACTTAGAAACGAAAGGGTTCTTGCATTTGTGCTTAAATCAAGAACATAAACTTTGAATTATCCCAAAGAGATATTCGTGTAACCAAGACAATTACCGTCAATAGTTTCTTTAAAAAGTGATTACACGATTCAAAGTGATATCCAGATATTGATAATCTTCACCCAACTTGAAAAGAGGAAACAAATCTATTTTAGTGCCATAGTATAGATGTACATATGATCTTCATCATGTACAGCTTTTATTTGAGATTTAAGTATATTCTTCTTCTTCACTACCTTCTTCATGTTTTTGGGTCTGATATTTTCTTACATACGTTTCGGTTTAGGTAAATATTTGCAAGACCGATTTGGAGAGTTTAATAAAATAGCTGATATGGCCGGCCTTCTTACCCAGAGTCTGATAACTTTGTGTTATTATGTTGTATGTATTTCTTTTTACGCCAATAATTGCAATCTCTCACTTATACTCGATCCATTATCCATGTATATGTTAAGATTATAAGAGTCATCACTACTTTTACCATATTGATAAATGTCAGTTCTTGATTTACCGAATTTTTAAACCTATAAGTTAAACTAAATAGATAATCAGAAAAGCAAGCCGCATACATATGACATTAAGTGTTAAAACAACCACCGGATATCCATTTTATTTTACATATGGCACGACTATTTTATTTCATGTGTAATTTATTTGAGAACCAAAAACAAAAGGTAGGGAAGACAAAATTGGGATCAATTTAATACTAGATCACTAGAAGCCTCGTCTAATATGCTATCTCATACATATGACATGATCTATGAAAATCATGTTACTCAATTTGCACTAAAAATGTGCTTTCCGAGGTACATAATATTATGCCAGCCTTAAAACAATATATAAAAACATATCAAACCCATAAAGCTCCAGCCCTGATGAGCATTGGCTTTAAACCCCTCTTAAGTTGAAGACTCATAATCTCATTTGTTCCACCAACTAACTCACCACCAATGAACACTGCTGGGACTTTGCTGTATCCAAGCCCCGACAATGCTTGCTCAATTTCTTGGCCTCCTGGTATCTCATCAAGCTCGTAGACAGTAGGGTTCACACCAAAGTCATTAAAGAGAGACTTGACTGTGTGTGACATTATGCAAGAACTCTTACTGAAGATGACCACAGGCCTCTCGGAAACCATTCTTTGTACTCGGTCCATGTCTATACTGAACTTGGAAGTGTTAAAAAGCTTAGAGCTATTATTAATTAGTACCGAAAGTGACTCTTTAACTTGTTGTGTGTTATGTGGTTGAACACACAGATATATATAGGGTTTGAGTGGATGATATGTGGAGAATAGAGAATGTTTTAGGTTAGTGACTGATAGCGATATCAGGTTCGAGAGATAGGCTTTGCCGCAAAAGATGAAAGTGATACGTTGGGGCAAAAGATGGGCGGCTACGAATCTCATTGCTACGGAAGCATATATAGACATTGATCATATGTTCCAAGTGTGGATATGTAGGGCTGTAGATTCTATTCGATCTTCAAGTACTTTTCAAGAACCGGAAGGTTATACTAGCTTTTATCAACCTATCTATACAAAATTTAGCACTCGGTTCACTTATTAATCAAAAAGGCATATAAATTGAAAAACCATTGCAACTATATCATCTTTCATAGATGCCAAATATCTGATAAATATACAATATTGTAATTTTAGATCACAGCACAAAGAAAATAAATTACCAATTCTGCCTTAAAAGAGAAGATTTAGGTGGTGTTTGTTTTTTCAAAAATGACTCTTAACACCATCTTAATCTGACTCATTCAGACGCGGTCAGATATTTGGGTCATTAAGAGTGTTTGTTTTTTTCATGTCATTCAGAGGCGATAAGAGACAACCAGTGTTAAGAGCGTTTGTTTTTTTCTGATCATTAAGAGGCAGTAAGAGGCAAAAATATCTTACTGAACTAGATGTGGAGGGGATGTCTTAACACCTCTTAATGTCTCTTTTTTTATTCTTAATTTTTTTCTTAATTTTTTTGTTTTTATTTATTTTCTATTTTGTTATAATTTTTTTATTTTGGTGTTTTTTGTTCATTTCTTTGTTTTTTTTCTTCTTGTTTCACTTTTTCTTTCGTATTAAAAAGTAATAAATAGAATTATTGCATATGTTTTATTAGATAAAGAATGTATGTGACAATTTATATTTTGTTCAAATTGAAAAGTTCGGTTTTGGACTCATATATCTCAACTATAACGCGACCCATTAAGTTAAACGTTTTAAAATGCTCAAGCTAAACTCCGACACGTTTATTTTTGTCAAACAAACATTAGATTGCACGTTTTGTTCAAAATACTTTTAACTTTAAATTGATTATATAATAAAAAATATATTTATATTTAATAAAGTTTATTTCTTATGCGAATGCAATCGTTTTATATTTAAATTGTAAATACTGATAATTTAACACATCTAGACATTTTTATAAAAAACAGACCGTTTATTTGAGTTAGATTCATATTTCTCAACCGCTTATTGAGACTAAGATTGAAATCAGATTCACACTTTTCTACTGCATATTCAGATTCAGATGTGCGAATCAAATTCAGATTAAGAGCCTCTTAATAAACAAAAAACACCTTAGTTTTTTTTACATGTAGATAATCTATTAATAGGGCTTATCTAACAATTCGATTTTTATTAAAGGGGATGATATTTCCACGGATGCTTTTTATACATCCACGGATACTTAGAGGAATTTTTTCAACCCTTTTATTATCCGATGGTTCTTATGGGAAAAAGATGATGTCTAGGGGGGCTATTTTCTGCAAATTTTAGTACCTCATATTACTCAAGAATATAATCCAAGAAATACTAAATATAGACAAAATTAGGATGAATAATTTGCAAGTCAACGTATAATAATAAGCAATATAAATAATGTGCATGCAAGCATGCATAGTGCTAAAGAAAATAAGCATGCAAAATAATTATAACCATAAACCGATGGATGGTAAAATTGAAACAATCATCCAAAACTAAGCAAATGCAAATAATGTTTTAAAAACGTTATTTATATCTATCGATAACTTCACGTTTTGAGGATGACAAAATACATGCATTCCTTGACCGGAAGGAAAGAACTTTGTGGGTATACTATCATTTGAACATTTATGCAAAGTCTAGAAGTTTTAAAATGGGTTACAAATAAACTTAGAAGGTTTTAAATATAAATTTAATATGCGAGTATAGTATCTTTTGGTCCATTCGATTTCATTTTGGCAGTGCAAATGTTATTCGATCCAATTACAAATAACTAAAATGTACATAAAATCATCGATTATACTGCGTGTCTAATGTCATTCATACTAGTGTTCTTGAAACTATTATGCATACTATACATCTAAATTTATTTAGAGTAGTAAATAATAAAAGCTATCCTTATGATTTATCTTGTCTTTAAAACACAGAAAGTGAAAACCTTTTGGCTTAGATCATCTTTTCGTCATGTATTTAAATGAAAATTAAAAAAGAAGAAGACGAATGTAGCTTAGTCATTTAAATTTAACATTCACATGTCACATAAACTATGATTGCTACTTCGATGTTCTAATAACTAGTACCTGCGATTTAGACAAACCACAGGTTCAGTTTTTGCAATTCACTTAAAACATTAGAGCACTTGGTGTAGTGGCTAGCTTAAGTTACTCATTTAGGGCCCACGGGGTGCCACATCATTTTAACAAGTGCTCTAATGTTTTAAGTGAATTGCAAAAATAGTAACTTAAGCTCAACTTACTCATTTGAGCCCTATCACATACAAATTTTTTTAATTTTTTTTTTTAATTTTTTAATTCAACTTTATTTAGAAAAGAAGGCAAAAAAATATATATACATATATTTGGCACTGACAAAACAGTAAAAAAGGACGGAAATTACCTTCATCATGCAGACGACGAAGGGAAAAGTGGCGAGGGATGAGCAGGCAAGGCGGTGTCGTGGCTAGGGGTGGCGAGGCATCCAGCTTGGACTGACGAGGCATGAGCAGCACTACACCTTGTGCTCTTATCGTATACATTGTAACCTCTTCTAACAAAAACAAGCAGGTACAAAGGTTGAGCCGGACCAGTTGTCCACCACCAGTTTATTGTATGAAACATGTGATACATCCCACAAGCGCAAGTACATGTTTAAGGCATCAATTGAGTGGGCATTAAAACAAATCTAATATTAAGCTATTGGGCTAGATATTGTGACTCCCAACTCCAAACACTTTTATTTCTTGAACTTATGATGAGAATAGTCATAAGTCACTCATGTGAGACGAAAATTTTTAAATGGCAAAGGATCATGAATTCACCATACACAATTCGAATATATCAGTATATCACGCTTGTTTTGACAGGATTGAAACCCATAACTGTTGCTTGATAGATTATCAACATATTTGCTCAATTGTTATACATAATTATCAAGCAAATATGTTAAAAATCTATCAACTAACAATAACGTCTTGTTTATGGTACCGATAGGCTACAACATGCCTTTTGGTTCGTGAGATGAAGCTACCAAGTGATACTTTTCGGAAAAGGTTATCGCATTTGAAACATATCAAAATATACAAGAAATGTAATAAGAGAAAGAACCCAACTGTTGGAATATTTTTATGTTTTGCTTCGAAAATTACTTCATTGATCACAAAGATGGTTTGAAACTTACTGAAATTTGTGATACAAAAAGACAAAAGCCTTTAATCTTACTGGAATTTAGCAATCTTGAAATATGCATTCTTAAAAATAATGTTTTCTCAAAAAAGATAAATAACATATAATAGTTGTGAATCGACTATATGGATTCAACCTATCTGAATTGTGGTCCATTCGGGATTTATTCAAAAACACGGGGGGGAGCATCTGATTTGTGAGGGGCCATCCATTTTATGAGTTGGAGTTGTAGTTGAGTTTATCCAATAAAAAGACATGTCAAAAGAACACACACTTAATCTAAGCAAATGAAATAATGTTCTAAAAATGTTATTTATATCTTTCGATAACTTCACGTTTTGAGGATGACAAAATACATGCATTCCTTGACGGGAAGGAAAGAACTTTGTGGGTATACTATCATTTGAACATTTATGCACAGTCTAGAAGTTTTAAAATGGGTTACAAATAAACTTAGAAGGTTTTAAATACAAATTTAATATGTGAGTATAGTATCTTGGGTTAATTCCCAAAAAGGACTTTTGAAAAAACTGTTTTCAAAATCTAGTAGGAATATAATGCCTTTTTCCAAAAAGGTCATGTGCGAATGTGCGAACGTGCGAATCCACAAATACTTTGACACGTGTCTAGACAAAATGGTACCAAACCATTAATTCAGCCTACCAATAACCCCATGTGCCCTTTTGACTTTTTTAAACAAATATACGAACGATGGTGTGCGAATTGCGGCTAATGTGCGAACTGTACTCAAAAAGTAACATTAGGAACTAACAAAATCTTCAAACCTGTATCAAATCCTTTGTCCAGATTTATTTTCAAAATTATTTTAATTTTATTTTCTTTATAGATTATCACTGTAAACTATGGATTTACACACACAAAATCTTCAAACCTGTATCAAATCCTTTGTCCGTGATTCTTTTCAATTTTGTTCATACAAATGGTAAGTTTTAGGGTGTGTTTGGATTAGCTTATGTACTCAATTTATTTCTGTCTTTGGTGTGTTTCGATTATCTTATTTTTTTGGGCTTACGTTTACTTATTTTAAATTGTTACTCCAACATTTCTTTTGACGATTTTATATGGGCTTATTTTAAATTGTTAGTATTATAGGACAAAAAGAAATGTTGGAGTATCTATTCCTGTTATTGTATAGAACAATTTCAATTAAAAATGTAGGTATGTACATGGTTTAAAAATTAGTTTGCGTAAGATTTTGGGATGTAAGTATTAGGATTACCAGTAGTGGATGACATGCCCTTGCTATTAATCCCCGATGGGGAATGGGCAGGTTTTGGGACTTCTTGTTGTTCTGTTTAGGGACTGGGATGACATGCCCTGCTGCAAACCCGACCTAGTGCCATTCCTAATTGTTAAGAAGTTCTTTTGGGGGTTTACTTTTCAAAATATGAGACGTTCTATTAAACTGATTGTGTCATTAGCTCTAATGGTACTTATATGATACTTATATGGAAATCGACTGAAGATGCATGTTATATGTAATATTCATATTTATGTGTGTATATACCTTGGGTGATGTCAATTGTGATCCGACCCTCACAGCGTTGGTTAGATACAATCTTGCATTATCGACAAGCTGACAGTATGTCATAAACGCGTTTGCAAATCTCTTGTGTGATGTCAATTGTGATCCGACCCTCACAGCTCTTCGGCACATAATAGCTCTCCTGCAAACATAAACATAGCTAATTACGAAACTTGATAAAAGGCAATAACTTTAGGCAGTTACCATATTAGAGGATCGACTTAGAAGTTATGTGAAATGGATCAATTATAAAAAACATTAGCCAATAAAGGAAGAAAAAATCCAACGGGTTGCACTCTAAAATCCTAGGTTGTAGTTTATGTACATCTGTTTTAATAAGTTTAACAAATAACTCATAACTATTTATAAAATCTGATAAAAAAAACCAGAGCTCAATGTGCTGTAGACACTTAATGGTACTTAATGGGACTGGGTGGCTTTGCTTTTTCAGTGACACTTAATGTTACTTATATGTGAAAAGTTAGTGTAGTGTAGATAACTTTGATATTTCATTGTTACAATACTAATTTCTTTAGTGTTATTATGTGTGTTTGGTTTTGCTTGTCTTTGTGGTATTGCTTGTTATATATAATTTTTTGTTTATTAATATAGGAATACGATGCCAAGGTTCGCATTCGAAGCAAATTGCATTACTTTCAATTGATTAAAGACAGATTAGCTGAAAATCGTCGTACACTGTTTCGGTCAACATGCTTTGGTCCATGGTTGGATTTAAATTACTTTGCGAACGAGGAGAGCCTTATACATTATATGCTTTAAAAAAAATTTCCATCTGATGATGACCACTATGATTTGGCACTACTTTATTTTGTTAATGGACATCAACTTCATTTTGGTCGCCGTGAATTTCACCTGATAACTGGTTTTAAATTTGGATTGCCTAGTTTTCGTAAGTTTAGAAGTGGTGATATCATATTTCGTGACCGTGTATTTCCTGAGAAGGTAGGGGATAATTTAAAAACCGTTGATCTTCTATGTTTGATTGAGGATGAAGAGCTTTTTTCAATACTATTTGATGAAGACGATGTCCGAGTTTGCCTTCTGTTATCACTTCAAGTCATATTTATGGGGCGTGACCTGTTATCTGTGGTGGATGATGTATATCTTAGAATGGTTGAGAACTTGGAAGTCTGGAATGACATTCCTCGGGGGGAACACATTTGGAGACAATTGTACGATGCCATTCGAAATAGGTGCACAAGAAGGAATGTGGAATATTCTTTGGCTGGATTTGTTTTCAGTTTCATGGTTAGAATTATTACACGAATTCTTTTAATGAATTATTTTGTTACTTGATATTTTTTTTAATAAAATTTGTTTTTTCAAATATGGATTTTAGAGTCTTCTACCCAGAGCTGTCTTTGGTGGAGTAAGGACGCTGATGTTATCCCAAGAGCACTTTCATGGTCTAAGAAGGTTCCTTTTCAAGAATGGGAGTATTTCGGAATGCTTTTTCGTGAGGCAAGTGTTCATTTTGTAATATATTTTTTTTAAGATTTATGATAGAAAGGTATACTAGTTTTGCTCTGATTATGGTTAACGGTTATCCCACTTTATGTTTGTATTTTTGTTAGGCGAAAGAAACAAACCATGATCTATATCCTACGAGTGCTGAGGCTGCTTCAGAATGGTACACCAAAGGGATTAGGTTTTTTAACTGGTATGCACCGAGACCCGCGCCTGTTGTCCATGGAGGGCTTTTTGAGGATTACCTGTGTAAACGAGCAGAACTTCGTGCGAAAGCCCATGCTATGGACAATGAAGCTCCAGCTCCACAATCTCGTGATACTCTTCAGGATCGTGTTAGGACCCAGCAGGGTATATGTAATGGTTTGTTGATGTTACCTGCAGAGGTCAACAGTTTGAGAGCACGGGTCCACAAACTTGAAACCATTATTCAGGTTTGTTTGTATTTTATAACCAAACACCCCTTAATGCGTACTTCAAATGTTTACTGTAAAATTTTAAGAGTTTAGTCACTGATTCATGTACTTGATCTTTTGTATTACCCAGTATATTAAGAGAAAAATGATGGGTGGACATAGGCAGGACAAATTACACAAAGTTGATCAGAAAGTGCACAAAGAACTGGAAAAAGTAATTCCCGTTTATAATTTTTTATTTTTCTTTACATGAATATGACAAGAGGTTGAGATATTTACCTGAATTGCTTACATTGTACTTAATATATTTACAGGATCAATTCGACGGTGATGATAAGGATAATGATGTTGGTGATGAGTTTTGCACAAATTTAAATCATAATTTCCTAGAACTGTTTGAGTCGGCAGTCCAGAATGAGGATACTGAGAAAGATGTCGAAGCGGAAGATGTTGGAGAGGTTTGTACAACATCATTTAATAATACATGTAAATTGTCTTTTAAATTTAATTATAAGTTGGTTTGTATTTGTATTTTGTGTGATGCACACAGAATGAATGTGTTTATTATTTAGCTACCCAAGTTCGCGTAGCAGCCGAAAAGCAAGAAGCTGAGATTCGACGTTTATCTGCACAAAGGGAAGAGAGGGCCAGAGTCCTAAAGGAAGAGGAAAGAAGTGCGAAGATTAGAAAGTAGATTTTGAAAGCCCCTCACATCAAGCTACCTTTGCAAAAGAAGAGGCAGTATGAACAAGTACCCAGGCAGGAATTTACTGAAGTAGATACTAATGTTAAAGTTCCTACAGTGGATGAACTCAAAAGAACAAACTCATCATTATCTCCTTATAAGCTCAAGAAGTGTAGAGATCTCAAACCTTGGGAAGAGGTATGACCTATATCCTTCATTTATGTTTAACATAAAAGCAGCTCAAAATCCCCTGATAACCTTAATCTGTGGAACATAAAAGCAGCTCAAAATCCCCTGATAACCTTAGAAACATTGACTTTAAGTTCAGATATTCATTCAATAGGGCTTTGTGGTATAAAGTTATAATAGGGGTTTTTGTATAACGTGTAGGATCTAAACTGGCCATCCAAAAGGATTGATAAAGTTTTTGTTCATCCTGAGTTGGAAGCTTATCTACAAAGTTCTTGTAAGCCTCGTTGCCAGTTTCCTTGGTGCAATGATATTGTTGTTGATCATCTTTTCTGGGATTCTTTTGTTGGGATGGACGATACTCGTGAAGGCTGGTTCCGTGACGAGGTAATTAAATAATGTAAATAATGGAAATATTACCTAGTTTTGTGTTTTTAATAGAATTATTGAGCTATGTTTTGTTTTTCTTAAATGTCTACAGCACATTGAGCTTTGGGTGATGTATTTGTGGCACTTTAGACCATCTTTTGCAGATTGGTCCTTGGTTAGCAGTTACTTCTTGACACTTCTTCTTCAAGGTTCATTGCCACTGTTTTATGCTAATGATGAAGTTTACAAATTGGCATGGTCTGATGTTGACCGGGTATTTATCTTTTTATATCTACCTGGCATTTATTGTGGTACCTTTAATAAGCAGTAGAATGATTTACTCTAGCAGCAGAATCTTCGTAGTCTAGCAGTAGAATCATATTTAGCTTATTTCTTCAATCTTCTCAGAAACCCAGCAGTAGAATGAATACACTAGCAGTAGAATCATTTAGTCTAGCACAAAATGATACTTAGTGTATTTTCCAATAAAACCATGAGCAATATAATCAAACCTTAAGCAGCAGCATCTTCAAACCCAACAAAAGGTGTGTTTTAGCCGTGAACTGAGTACTACAACGTATCTCCTTTAAGTGATAGTTAACTAGGTCTTCGTCCATCCACCCCTTGACCTATGAAAACTAGATAAATCAAGGCTTAATCACTACACCCCTTGGTCTGATGTTGACCGGGTATTTATCTTTTTAGCAGTTACTTCTTCACACTTGTACTTAAATTTTGTCCTGTGGAATTTATATATATATTTTTTAATTTTTATTCCTTGCACGTGTTCATTCCGATAAATGAATCTAAGAAACATTGGTCGGTTGCCCAGTTTCACATACGGTCCGGGAATGTTATATTTTATGACAGTCTTTATCGTGGTGAAGAGAAAGGTCGTGACTGGTATCTGCAAATGAGGAACTGTTTATAAAATCTCATTTTTTTTTTATCTTAGGTTGAAGATGCCACCAAAGCCCTTGAAGCAACAAATGGAACAACACTGGAAAAAAATGGCCAAATTTTACGAGTAGCATATGTAAAAAGCATCCTTGGGCCAGGATCTGGTGCATCCTCTTCTCACTCCAGTAGCCTTGCCGCTGCAGCAATCGAGGCTGCAGCGTTTGCTCAGCAGGTAATGTTCTAAAAAGATAGTTACAAGAACCTCCAATTATATGCAATGGAGATCTTCTTGATTTTGTTTTAGTTTACAGATGCATGTTGCTTAAAAAATGGATTTTTATAAATATTATTTATTCTCGTTCTTGTAGTATGATGCTGTTGGATGGGCGCCAAAATAATACAATCCGGATGACAAACAATCTAATGGCAATCAGGACCAGAGTGGAGATCCAAAGGATGCTTCAGCTCCACAAGCTGATTTTGTTTGGGATGAAGCATCTGGCTATTACTATGATGCTTCTTCTGGATTCTACTACGATGGAAATACAGGTGAGAAATTATGAGCATGTATTCAGCATGAACTGAAGCTGCTATATCTATACCTATATCTATACTACTTATAATGGAAAAATGGTCAACAAGTCGATAAGTGAAAAAACTGATTTTTTGTAAATCCCCATAATGCCCTTCACTAATTTAGGGAACACAAATCACCCATATTCCACTGCCTTTCACTTCTGATTTATTTCTTAAAAAAAACACACACACATACACAAAACACTCTCATCTCATAATGGTGCAAGTGTTTGACTTAACATGATGTTTATTGTTTGATTATAGGTTGGATTGGGCCACCAAATGCTCCTCCACATATCACATATGTTTCAACCCATGCTAAGAGGTGGCAGATTTCAGTATATTAATAAGGCGATTAACATGCTCTTCTGTTTCAGGTGCTGAACAAGGATTGTGATGATGTCAGGAAGTGGCGCCCAAGAAGTTTTACGCGAAGAGTAACATGTGTTGTTAGTTTTTATCTCATAACTAATGTAATGTTTTACTTTCAGTTTCATTAAATGTTTTTATATGTTGTTTGATAGATGTTGAGAATTTTTTCTAGACTTTAGTTATCGTGTAGTACAACCGTTTGCAATTACATTCTGATCGGTTCACGTTCTATTTTGAACGCTACACAACACACTCACCACAATATCACAAATCGTTAATTATTTGCCGCTACGAATTCCGTTGCTATGCACGGGTACTCGTCTAGTCCAACAGAATGCATGCACGTATTATATGTGTATAATACTTATAATATGCTAGCGCTCATGTAGGTGTGCGAGCTCAATCGAGCTTCATATATAAAGTTCAGGCTTGAGATCAATAAATAAATGAGCTCAAATTTAGGCTCGAGCTCTTTTAGGCTCGGCTCGTTCAAGCTCAGGCTCGAGCTTTTTACGAATTGCTCGACTCGTTTCCACCCTTAACTATAACTTACATAACTCTGTTTTGTCTCGAGAAGAACTCTGTTGTTGCAACTAACGTTACAACCTCTTCGTTATTTGAGCAAGAAATATTCTTTCAAACTTTGCATTTAGCAGTTAGCATAATTTGAAGAGATACTATTGAAATGGCCAAACATATTACGTTGATCAACAGGGACGGAACCAGAAGACATATTGACCAAATGCATTTATAAAAAAATATAAAACAATTTTTATTAACTGGGTGCATTTACGAAAAATCAAGGTTTTTATAAAAAGTAACAACACTACATCGCAAAACTTCATGAGTGTCCCGAGACCACCCGCGACCCACCATGATTCCGTCCCTTTTGATTAACTATTATTTTGTTTATGAGAATCTCAATCCTGAACGAAAGGTGTTCATTTTTATTACCAATCAATAAATGACATGTCTTTTGATCTCATAATTAAGCATAAAAATTTCGTTTTCTGTACTGATTCATCTTTATAATAAGAGAATGATGCGAGGATATAACGTTATTGTTGATACATAATTAAGAGTCGGCTAACGTGATTTATTGTCAGTCTGTTTTCCTAAACAACTTTTCCAAATCATGTGATGCAGCTAAACAATGTTTTTTTTTTATAAAAAAATCTGAGAGTAAAGTGAATCAGAACATGAAATCAGTAACGTTTTGCATGTGAAATACACCTGACCAGACATATATATTATATATATATATATATATATATATATATATATATATATATATTAAGATCCAAACGAGTTTTCTTTTATCAAGTTTTAGGTCTATAACTATATAAGTAGTTAATTGGTTGACATTAAATGTTTTATTAAACCAACTATAACTTTGAGGCATAGATGTTGCAAGAACACAATCAAACAAGGTACGTAGGCAAACATTTATATTAATAGCACTAACTAGTTCGATATATTGCTGTATCTAAAAATAAGATACGCATAAACCTAATCAAAAGATCGATCTTCATATTGTTATTAAACTTAAAGCTTAAAATTAATCAACATTGAGTCCAGCCATTTAGTTGTTTTCTGTTGTGTTCTTTGCTGATTTGTCTTCGGCTTGAATCTCACAAGTTGGAGCAAAGCTTGACTCGCCTAAGACACTTGGTTTGTGACCTTGTTGACCAACTAAAGTCGAATTTTGTGTAGCATCATTGTTTTCAACCCCATGCATCTTACGCACTTGATGGTGGTGATCAATGGTCGATTTGATAGCCCTTGCCATGGTTTGAAGGATTCTTTTCTGGTTGGAGATTGTGTTGTCTACGTAAGCTTTGAACACGTTTAGTTCATTATCTTGTTCCTTAGACGAACTTTCAAGTTTTTTGATTTCACGTTGTAGTTTCTCCGACTCGGAGATAGTTTGTTTTCTTCTCCTCTTGACGTTCTTCAACAAATGAGGTTTTCCCTCTTGGAACCACTCGTGTGCATACTCTCGACAATCCCAAGACATCTTCTTAATGCCCTAATTCAGAATTTCATACAAAAGTCGAGTTATACATAGGCTATAATGTTTTGTACATAATTACTTCGCACATTAAAATCACTACTTTGAGGATTAATATTTTTAAGTGTATGTATTAATTATTTCTATAATGTGTTTGTGAATGGTTGTGATATGGGAAGTAACTAGTATAGTAGTATGGATATTAAAATTCTTACATAGTTGTTGATTTGAGTAATGAAGCCGTGAACAAAAAAGTGGTACATTCATCGCATCATGAGTATCACTTCCAACTAAGAGAATTCCTGGCATTGTCGTCAATAAAAAGTATTCCACTTCAATCAATCATCATAAATCCTAATAGTCATAAACGACCCAACGTCCTCAAATCTAGGACGGATCTGAGTAGTCTGTCCTCCCGTTTACGGCGGATTCTCGAATCTTCATTTAACGACTGTCAACTTCAAGCTATAAGTAGCGTTACTGCTCCTGTGAACATAGGAGATGATCCTAATCTTTGCCTTATACAGGGTCCTCCAGGTACTCATGCATATACACCCTTTTCATAAGCTTTTGCGAGGTCTGTGATTTAATATGTAAAATGTGTTACTTAGGTACCGGGAAGACGCGAACAATTGTGGGTATTATTAGTGCTTTGCTCTCATCAGCTGGCAGTAATGCTGTTACAAGGAGACCTTGCAATCAACTAACAGATGATGCGTCTAGAGCTACTACTAGTCACAGAAGGGGTAGAGTTCTTATCTGCGCGCAATCAAATGCTGCAGTTGATGAACTTGTTTATCGAATTTCCACTGATGGGTTATATGGCAGTGATGGATTAGTATACAAGCCATATGTTGTTAGGGTTGGTAATGCAAAGACAGTTAAACCAGCTTCACTGCCTTATTTCATTGACAACCTTTTTGACCAGTATTTGACTAAAGAAGTGAACACAAGTGATGCAGGGGACTCTTCATTTTTTGAGGAAAAGGAAGTTTATGAGAAGAAAAAAAAATTGCGTGAGTCTATATTAAAGGAAGCTGAGATTGTTTTAACGACATTGAGTGGTTGTGGTGGGGAGCTCTATAGAGTATGTTCTGGGTCTGTGGTAACTAGTAAGTGTAGAGCTTCATGTGACTCTTCATTGTTTGATGTTGTCATAATTGATGAAGCTGCTCAGGTATATATGACTCTTAACTCGACATTTTCCTGTAGCATAGGGGCTATGTATTCTTATGCATTGTGCATATTCTTTCGTCTTGTTTGTTAGGCTCTGGAACCTACCACTTTGATTCCTCTTCAACTTCTAAAATCAAAGGGGAGCAAGAGTATTATGGTAGGGACTCCTAGTCTAACGGATTATCTGCTCTTCGTGTTTTTTAAACTAAAATGTACAAAACCTATTCGCTGCATATATTGTTCAAGGTTGGAGATCCAGAGCAGCTTCCTGCAACTGTTCTCTCCGACATTGCAAGTCAATATCTCTATCAATGCAGTATGTTTGAACGCCTACAGAAGGCTGGTCACCCTGTTACTATACTTACAAAGCAGGTACACTATCTTTCATTTAATCTTACGCGCTACGTACCTCTTTTATTGTGATGAAACGAGTCAACCACAGTTTAATATAGGAATTATCATACATTCCTCTTTCTACTGTGATGAAAAACCTATTACAGTAATCGGTGTTGGCCTTTTAAATATCCCTTTTAATAGCATCATGTAGTAGGATTCACTAATTAGTAGTTTTTATAATGTTTCAGTACAGGATGCACCCAGAGATATGCCGCTTTCCATCTATGCATTTCTATGATGACAGCTTGGTGAATGGTGATGGGATGTCTAGCAAAGAAAAACCATTTCACAAGACCAAAGGCCTCGGGCCTTATTCATTCTTTGATATTGAAGATGGGCAAGAGGCTAAGGACGACAAATCTGGGTCTCTCTACAATGAACGTGAGGCTGATGCTGCAGTAAAACTTGTTAGATTTTTCAGGAAGAGGTATTTTTTTATTATTATTATTATTATTATTTTTTTTTTTGATGTTGTTGTTGTTGTTGTTGTTATAGCCCTAATTCAAAATTTCATACAAAAGTCGAGTTATACATAGGCTATAATAAGTAGTTGATCATATTATAATCAGAAATGTTTTGTACATAATTACTTTGCACATTAAAATCACTACTTTGAGGATTAATTTTTTTAAGTGTATGTATTAGTCATTTTTATAATGTGTTTGTGAATGGTTGTGATATGGGAAGTAACTAGCATGGATATTAAAATTCTTACATAGTTGTTGAGTTGAGTAATGAAGCTATCAAAGTTTTTGCTTTTCGACATGAGAGGGAGGACATTGTTGATGAATTCATCAATGTTCCAAATAGCAAAACTCTTAGCACCATCCAAAACATTGAGATTTGGAACCCATGAAATGATGGAGTCGGTCTCTTTGTTACAAACCACATTGTAAAGTTTGTTCACAAAAGGAGGCAAAGCGCCATTGCGTACACCCCTTATTGGTTCCGCCAACAATTCATCACTATCACCACCTTCATCGCCACTGCTAAAACCCTCACTAAGATCACTCACCACCATTGTTTCATCAACATCAATGCCTTCCATTTAAACAAAGTTAATTTATGTGGAAATTGGAAGTATACAAATGAATGTGTATTGTGCTCAATTTATAAGCATTGTGATGAGAGTTTTTGGTACTTGTAACACACTTAACCTCAAGTGTTTGTGGTTATGATATTATTATTCCTTTGCTTGAGAGGCGAGAAACTTGTGAGTTTTGTACTTTATAACAACTTTTGAAGTTATAATCATTAATTTGGCAATATTTAGAACCAATAGGCAATTAAGTTGTCAATGACATATCGTTAAGTATTCTTTACCATTTAATATAGTTAGGAGATATATTAAGACAATGTGTAATGGTATGTAAGATAGGATGGGGCATGGTGTGACATGTGGCAGTGTGGGTCACCATGGGGCTTGGAAGGAAAAGTGGTGTAATGGTAGTTGAGGCATTGTGTGACATGTGACATTTTTTTTTTTTTTTTAATCACCAAATATTTCATTTATTTATTCAACTTTTCTAAAAATAGACAAATAATAAAAGATACGTTTATTAAAAATAAAACCATTACAAATAAAATAAAAATACAATTAAAAAATAAAAACTACTAATCTATATCGTTAACGTCATCGTAATCGTCGTCGTTCTCGGCTTCGCTTTCGCTTTCGTTCTCGTTCTCCGTCTCGGACTCGTCCTGCATTCGACGGTTACTCCACGCTTCCTCGATCAAATCCGCCAATAGAGCGTGGTGACTCGCGTGGCTTCGCATGTAGGCCGAGTTTTCTAAGGCTTGTTCATGGGTTTGTGGCGGCAATGGTTCGTCTACTTCGTCCGGGTGATAATCTTGACAAATAGCTCGTCCTTCGTCCTCTAAAATCATGTTGTGTAGAATGAGGCACGCACGCATAGTATCCTTAATTTTATCCTTTGTCCATAAACGACAAGGATTCGCCACAAACGCGAAACGTTTCTTGAGCACACCGAAACATCTTTCGATATCCTTTCTTGCTGATTCTTGTAATTTTCGCCAATTATCTTTTTTAAGATCGATCGGATTTTTGAACGTTTTCATGATGAACGAGTACTCCGGGTATATACCGTCACCTAAATAGTAGCCATGTGGATGGAAGTTACCATTAGCATAAAAACCGAGAACCGGGGCCAAACCTGAGATGATATCTTCGAGGACCGGTGATTGCTCTAAAACGTTGATATCTTTAAGGGAGCCGGGGACACCAAAGTAAGCACTCTATATCCATAGATCGTACGAGCAAACGGCTTGAAGAATTATAGTTGGACCTTTGTGGCTACCCCCGTGGTATTGACCTCGCCAAGCGGTTGGACAATTAGCCCATGACCAATGCATGCAATCGATACTACCCATCATACCGGGTATGCCATGCGCCTCTTGGTGCACATCATATATTCGCCTCAAATCATTTTTTGTCGGTTTTCTTAAATACCGCTTCTCGTACAAGGCTTTTATTCCTAAATATATAAGGAAAAACAATAAATATATATATATATATAAAGGGGGACTTTCTTTTCAGAACCACCTTATCTGCGAGAACTGACAGAACCACCAAAAACATACATGCACGCCTTTTAAAATAAAATAAAAATACACGCAAATCATCAATAATCGTAAGTATCCACCTATGTTTTTCAATATCATCATGAACTCATCCTTTTTTTTCACAAAAACCTTACACACAGCTGCAATATTGTCGTTGCTGCCTTATAAGAACATACATGCACACCTTCAAGGAAAAATTTTGTATTTCCAATTTCTTATCAAATTCTTTAGAACAACTATGTTTTTTTTAAAACATATATGTTGTTTTTCGAACATATGTGCAAAAATACAATTATTAAAGCCGTGCATGTATGTTTTTGGTGGTTCTGTCAGTTCTCGCAGATAAGGTGGTTCTGAAAAGAAAGTCTCACTATATATAAATATATAAACATATAAATATATAAGGAAAAACAATAAATATATAAACATATAAATATATAAGGAAAAACAATAAATAGATAAAAAAAATATATGTAATTTTTTACCTATTGTAAATTCCTCAAGTGTGTCCCGACACGTTTTCTCGGCCATCTTTAAATAATCGTCGTTGATGTTGGTGGTGACCCCGTAAGCGAGCACCCGCAAAGCGGCTGTGCACTTTTGTATCGACGTGAACCCCGGGTTACCGACTACGTCGGGTCTTTGTTTAAAGTAATTGAAATGATCCTCCAAATCTTTCGCGATACGCAAAAATAACCGTTTGCTCATTCTAAAACGCCGTCTAAATAATTGTTCGTTGTACGTGCAACCCTCGTCGAAATAATCAGCCATCAACCTAGCGTTAGCCGCGGCACGGTCTCGATCAACCCGTTGTCTTTTTTGAATCGGTTTTGGTGGGTTTTGGGCGAAGAACATAGCTACAGCCCCGGCAGCAAGAGACACCGCTTCTAATTCTTGATCGGAGAAATCGTCATCCGAACTAGATTCAAGAAGAAAGGAAGTCGAGAGAGAACTCATTGTATAAAAAAGGGAAAAATTTGTATAAAATTTGATGAAAAAAGAGTGTGTTTGAGAGTGATTGGGTGATGTTTTTATAAAAATGAGAGATGTGTGTATATATATATATATATAGTAAGTTGTTGAATAAAAAAAAAAAAAAAATTATTTGGTCAAATATTTCCGTTGCCAACGTTCGGATTTTATGGATTTGAGGGAGGGCGCGGGCGCTGCAGGTACAAATCCCCAGCCATTTTTTTGATCTTCCACGCCTGATAGTAATGGTAGGGGGGCGCTATAGGGCGCTGAAGAGGGAAAAAATGGGGCAAAAAACGCCCCAGTACACACGGTCTAAGGACTTGACCGGATAATTTTCATGGATCGATGTAAACTTAAAAAGTAGTCTAGACTTTTTAAAAGTTGGTAATTAACGATATAGTATCATAGTCTTTTAGCTAAGAAAAATTGAGATATTGTAAACATACTAGGCCGAGTTTTGAACAATTTGATAGGTTTCACCATTTTTATTTCAAGTGTGACTTTGTAAACGTATAATGTTGCAAATTATACAATTTATATTTTCCAGTTTATTCAGTAAGATGGACATTAGTCAAATAACATTATCTCTTTTCTATAATGACATGCCAGTTTTTTTTTTTTTTTTCTATCACACTTTTTCTCATGTGTTTTTGAGGTACAACATGCATTCCTTGACGGGAAGGAAAGAACATTGTGGGTATACTATCATTTGAACATTTATGCAAAGTCCAGAAGTTTTAAAATGGGTTACAAATAAACTTAGAAGGTTTTAAATACAAATTTAATATGTGAGTATAGTATCTTTTCGTCAATTAGATTTCATTTTGGCAGTGCAAATGTTATTCGATCCAATTACAAATAACTAAAATGTACATAAAATCATCGATTATACTGCGTGTCTAATGTCATTCATACTAGTGTTCTTGAAACTATTATGCATACTATACATCTAAATTTATTTAGAGTAAATAATAAAAGCTATCCTTATGATTTATCTTGTCTTTAAAACACAGAAAGTGAAAACCTTTTGGCTTAGATCGTCTTTTCGTCATGTATTTAAATGAAAATTAAAAAAGAAGAAGTTGGCCATAGACAACATTCACATGTCACATAAACTATGATTGCTACTTCGATGTTCTAATAACTAGTACCTGCGATTTAGACAAACCACACGTTCAGTTTTTGCAATTCACTTAAAACATTAGAGCACTTGGTGTAGTGGCTAGCTTAAGTTACTCATTTAGGGCCCATGGGGTGCCACATCATTTTAACAAGTGCTCTAATGTTTTAAGTGAATTGCAAAAATGAGTAACTTAAGCTCAACTTACTCATTTGAGCCCTACCACATACAATTTTTTTTTTAATTTTTAATTCAACTTTATTTAGAAAAGAAGGCAAATATACATACATATATATATATATATATATATATATATATATATATATATATTATATATATATATATATATATATATATTATATATATATATAGAATCTAGATCAAATGAGAACTTTTTTAAAGTTGTAAAAATGAGAACCAACTAAAGTCTGATAAATGACACTCTCATTAAAACAAAAATAAAAATTTAATTAATTATAACTAAAATTGTTAAAGTTTCGATGTTTTTCTTTTTAAAACAGACGAAATTTAGGTGATACACTTTGATTCGACGAGTAATGTGTATCAGGTTTTCGTATGTGTATTAGTTTATTTAGTGGTTTATACGTATTAGGTGTATCAATTTATTTATAAAATGTCAGCTTTTTGAGATTTTGATATGTCGGTACAAAATTTATAATTATGTATCAGTAATACAAACTCATGTATCAGTTGGTTATTACTTGCAAAAATGTTAATTTGTATTAATATTTTATTTTTGTGTGTATCATTGCTAAAATGGTTATTCATAAATGTTTTTAGTGGTTGTTTAGACTAGTTCTCATTTTAACAATTTTAAGAAAGTTCTCACGTTAACTCTCCCCTATATATAGGGGAGGGTTAAAGTGAGATCAAACTTAAAGTTCTAAAAGTAAGACCCAATCTGGACCGTTGGATCATTGTATTTGTGTTGGATGAGATTAACATTAAATGAGTGACATTATAGTCATTAAATAGAGTTTCAAGGGTAGTTTGGACAATTCAAGTCCAAATGTTGTCAATCTTTTTTCAAATTTTCGGCAATTTTTTTATACAAAAATCTGGTCAACATTTTTATACATTAAACTGTTACACAAATTAGGATATTAAATGTATCACCAAAACAAAACTAACAGCAGCAGATTCTGGTACACCGGAATCCGTGCATTTTACCCAGATCCGATACATAAAATTTGACAAAATTTATTTGATACATCAAGTATACAACTTCAAAAACAATTGATACAACAAGTACACAACCTATCAAAACCAAACAGCAGCAGATTCCGGTACACCAGAATCCGTGCGTTTTACCTAGAATCAGATACACATAGAGATCTGTGTATCAAAACTCTATCGAAACCAAACAGATACATAAACACATATACAAATCAGATGGTACATCGTGGTTAAATCCATGGTGGTCGGAATCCGGTATATTCTGGTACACCTGCTATATTCTGGTACACCGGCTAAATCAGATGGGTATCACCTGCTATATTCCGGTACACCGGCTAAATCAGATGGGTATCACCTGCTATATTCCGGTACACCAGCTACACAAAACCAACCACGTGGTCTCCGAACACAAATAATACCGATCTAAAAATCGAGATAATGAAGCCTTGCCGGAATATATGATATTACTGTGACATGCTCCGTTCGAGACCCACATACATCAACAGAACTTGGTTGTAATTTTTTCTTGGTTGTTCGAGACAAACCACAAACGAAAACAATCAGATCCGGTGATGAAGAGGTGCCGGTACGAAATAAAAAGAACGGATTTCACCGGAAAAGTGATGCGGTACACGGTTGGTTTGTTGCTTTTATTTGACGACGGCTGTTAGGGATAGTAAGGCATCTCCGGAAAACGAAGCCTCACCGGAAAAAATGTGATACCCAGAATCCGACGGGATAACGAAACCTCGCCGTAAAAATGAAGCCCCGTCGGGATAACGAATCCTTGACAGATCGAATGTTTTTTGTGGCACATATCCGTTCGAGACCCCACATACGAAACCCAAATCCATTGGAGACACATCCGCCGGAAAAACGTAGCCTCTCCGGAAAACGAGTCCTCGCCGGAAAAACGAAGCCACGGCAGAGGTGATTTTTTGACACAGGTGTGTATGGGATATGGTTGTGGTGGTGGCCGGTCGTGATTTGGTATGGGTGGTGGGGTATATTGGTCGTGATTTTGGACGGGATATGAGATGAGATGATTTTTAATTAGAAAGAAGATGAGAATGGGAGATGTTTTTAAGGTTGGAGATATTTAGGGCTAGGCATGTTAAATACCTACAATACCCTTTTAGACATTTATTTAATTTTCAGTTTTTTAAGTACTCAAATTCTACTTGTCCAAATCCTATTTGTTTTATAATTGATCTTACTTTTATAACTTTAAGGTTGATTTTATTAGATCTCAAATATATATATATATATTATATATATATATATATATATATATATTTGGCACTGACAAAACAGTAAAAAATGAAACATCTCAAACTTCAGGGTAAGTTTTGAAACCCCCCCCCCCCCCCCCCGGAAAAAAAATTTTTTTTCCCGCCAAAAAAAAATTTTTTTTTGGGCAAATTTTTTTTTTCCAGGCAAAAAATTTTCCCGCCAAAATTTTATCACTATGATGCACCTTTTTATTTTGGTGCATCACAGTTATAAAATTTAGTTATAACTATGATGCACCAAAATTTGTAATTGTGATGCACTAAAATAAAAAGGTGTGTGGGAAACTAGAAGGGGGGTTGAATAGTTTACCGGTTTAAAAACTTCTTTTAAAAATCTTGTTTTAAAAGTATGCTATTGGAAACTTTTATTCGAACTCTATGTGTAATCAAACAACACCAATATGAACTACAAACTAAGCTACGTAAAAATAACAAATAAAAGTAAAGAGTAGAGTTGGAAAGATCAAACCGAGACAGAGGATTTATAGTGGTTCGGCTACGAAGCTCTTCTTCGCCCTACTCCACTCCTCGAGTACCACACTCGAGAGTTTCAAATACTATATCAACAACCTCCCTTCAGGCGGAGAAAACTGTACACGTCGCTTATCCTATTTCCGACACTAAGCTAGATGTCGAGTGCTAATCTTAGCTAGCACCAATCTACCAAGGTCCACGTGACCAAACACACAAGCCCAATGGCTTCAAGAGATCACCAAAATCTCAACACGATCACAATGATCAACACTCACTTCACTCTACTCAACTAACACTAACCTAATGACCCTTGATCTTCTTGATCAATCACACAAGCCCAATGGCTTCAAGAGATGTTCACTATCTCTATAGATCACACTTGATCTTCACTCTCACTCACAAAAAGAAAATAAACTTGATGTATGCTAAGACACAACAAGGTTGTAACAAGTGTTACAAAAACCTATCAACTATAACTCTAGTATCTTCTTGATTACTTGAGTTCTTCTCTTGCCAATGAAGAGGGATGACAACACCTTGTATCAACTAGGATACTTGTGTTCTTCTCTTGCTAGTGAAGAGGTATGAAGAGGATCACTTGAAGGATGATTGGATCACTCTTGAAACAAAGAAAAACTAATCTAATTGACCCTTAGAGGTGAAAGGTGTGAGAGGGTTTTACTAAGGGATTTTTCTGTGTGTGAAGGGTGCCTAAAACTGTGAAAGAGGTGGGTATTTATAGGCAAAGAAAATCTGAACGTTACAATTCAAAATGGTACGGACGGCTCCACTAAATGACCCACGACTCCGTTAAATTTAACGGTACCGTGGAGCCGTGGTAGACTAGGACGCTCCAAATTTTGTCTTTTCTGGTGAAAACTTATTTGGGGAAGGTTGGAGCTGATTTTGGGGGGAAAATAGCTGTTGTGATTTTCAAACTTATTTTTCCATTAAAACATTTCTTAATATTTCAAAAATAATTTGTCATGTGTATTTTTGAAAAAATGTTTTGTCCCATTTAAAATGTGAATTTTCAAAACATGAATTCACTTCTTTGATCACTAGTTCAAGTTGTAACTTTGTTCAAGAGTGATTTGTGTAGAAACGGGATCTTCCGATTAAAAACTTGTTAGCGTTAATTTTAACGTAACGTGAGTTCACATTTTGTCATCCTCAAAACGTGAAGTAATCGAAAGATATAAATAACGTTTTTAGAACATTATTTGCATCAACAATCTCCCCCTTTTTGATGATGACAAAATATAAACTCATTTTAGGTTAAAATTAAATATAACAAGTTTTTAATGAGTTTACTCCCATTTCTCCCCCTTTTTGTCAAATCAAAAAGGTGGTTAAGGCTCCCCCTTGATGTGTACTCCCCCTCATTTGGAGAACACAAAGGAATCGAGCAATGGATCGTGCTACAAAACAAAGTTAGACAACAAATATACAATATCTAACAAGTAGCACATAAGACAAGTATCCAACCACAATAAGAGAATTATGGCTAAGTAGCCAAAATGAAAAGCCCATTACATAAATATGAAATAAATGTCATACATAAGTATGACTACAATAGAGAAGCAAATTTAAACTAACAAGAAGACACATAAACATCAAAAGTAACATGAGGCTTCTAGATTTGCTTCCAACTTCAAAAGGTTCCTAGGTATTTATTGGGAAAGACTAAACATGACTATGTTTAGTTGGATGGGCTATGTGGTGGTGGAGGTGGTAAAATGATGGGTCCTTGTGGTGGTGTGAAGAGGTGTTCAAGGTAGGAGAATTGAAGATTCAATTCATCTCTAAGGCCTATGATAAGGAGTTGGTTGTGGTGACAACAAGCACAACTCAAGGTGTGTGGTTGTAGGGGATAAAGGATGGGATGACCCATTAAATGTTGAGGTGATGGTGATAGGGAAGATGATGAGGTGTTGGTGGTAAGTTCAAAAGGTGATATGGGTGATAGGGCTAGTGTGAGGGCTAAAGGTTGTGGTGATGGTGAAGATGATGGGGTGAAGGTTAAAGGTGTGTTGGTTCTAAAGGTTGTGGAGGATGAGGATGTTGGTTTGGTTGATGTTGCCTTGGATGGAGCATGGGGTGTAGTGAAAGAGGATGATGATTTGGTTGAGGCTATGGGTGTGTGTGTATCATCATCATCATCCAAGGTGAGATCAATGAAAATTGTCTCTTTGGTGTTTGGTGAGATTTGTGATGTGTGAGTACTCTTGATCCATTGATCAATTTGAGTGGTTTCATTTGTTGGTTTGATGTAGAATTTTTGCTTCTTGAATACCCTTGATCCCATGATTGTGATATGGTGAGTGTGAAGGTGTAAGGATGGGTGTAAGGATGGCAATGCATAATGTTAGCTTAAATAGACAAAACATAAGCATGCAAGTTTGAAATGTTGGATTTGGGGATTTGGGTGCATGGGAATCAGGTTTTGGTTGCAGATTTTCTGGAAAAGATAGTCAAAAAGTGGAAGAGAATAGCAGTTTTCGTCTTCCAGAGGCACGGCACCATTAAAGGTGCTACAGCACCACTAAATTTAGTGGAGCCGTGGCCTATTTAATGGAGCCGTGGGCTCTTTTGACCTTCTTTCCAGGTCTGCAGGTTTTAGGCAGCCTAAATGGGGAAATTTCTGGGGAATCCATTGGCTGCAAATCTCAAAGCCTCAAATTACTAAACACATAGAATTCCTAAAGCTAGTTTCAACTAGCAACTAACATGATCATGTGATCATCTATGTATTTAGGCAACTATTAAGCATGCATGAATTCAAGCATTTTTAACATCTAGTGCATGTAATAAAATAAACTAACATGCATGATTTAGGCAAGATAAACTAACATGAAGATTAATTACCAATAGAATTAATCATGTTCAAAGGAAACACATCAAGCAAGTTAATGTATTAGGCAACAATGCCACAAACTAGTAGTATTTTAAGCATAATACTTATATTAATAATACTACTTAAGTTATATCCAACTAATCCTTTCTTTTCCCCAACTTCTTAATTTTGTTCCCAAGCCCTTTTAGAGTCTTCCCAATAGACTTGAAACCCCCGACAGTTTGCTCATGCATCTCCACTTGTCTATTGTAAATAGTAGTTTGTTCTCTCATCACTTGGGTTAGGTTGATCATCCCGTTTTCGGGGAAGGTTGTACGTCGAAATGATGAGGTGTCAAGGTTGTCGAAGTAGACGTCGGGAGAAGGAGAACGTGTACAAGACGTTCCTTCTTCGTTCACCTCATCATCATCTGCATGCATGGGTTGAGATGATGATTCATGACCGAAGGAAGAGGATGAGAGAGGAATGTCGGAAGTGGATTTACGACCACGCTTGGACCCTTTGTCCTTACGTTGCTTTGTGCGACGTCGTGGTCCACCAAGAGGTTTCATAACAGAATTGACTAGGACATAGTCGACACTTTGGAGATTAGGAAAATGTTCCATGACCTAATGGAAAAGACGAGTAAGCAGCATACCATATGGCATGAGCTTGTCCGAACGACTGTGAATATTGGCCATCCTTTTGACCATATAGTATGCGAGGTTATATGGTTCCTCGATACTAATACAATAGAGCATATGGGCGAGACTCGCAGAGACGTGATCACGGTTGCCCGCAAGGCTCAACACGTTCTCACGAAGAAGGAGTTCCCAACTTCTAAGGTCGGGAAGGAGTTCTTTGAGGTAGATACGGTTTGGGTCAAGGTGGAGAATTGAACCATCACGTTTTTGATACGTGTGGACGACTCGAGGTGTTTGGATGACTTGTTTGATGGACTCGAGGTCGGGAATTTCAGTGCGATAGGCACCTACATCCTCAAGATTATAGAAAAGAGACTCAAGAGTATGGTCTTCAGTGTATGCAAACTGACCATATGCAGGAACACCGAGAATTTGTCCAATCTCGGAGACAGACAGAATGATATTTTGGTTTTGAATCCAAAAATCAAGAAAAACATTACCATCATCATCAGTGAAGGTACGGACTCGACTATAAAACTCGAGAACAAAACGAGGACATACTTGATCGTTTATTTTGTACAAACAATCGAACTCGATAGAAGGAAAACAGACATGAATATTGTCTGTTGTGACATAGAGTGCATCGACTACACGCCCTTCGTGTATGTATCGATTTTGGACTTTTGCGAAATAAGCTTTTTGCTCATTAGGAATGTTTAGATTTTCAAGAGTACTACGAATGTATGGTTTGGTATCTTGATAATCATTTCGAGGCATTGTTCGTCTACAAAAAAAATATTTTTGTATATGTTAGTTCGTTGCATTTTAATGATTATACTTCTAGTGTGTGTGCCTAAATGCAAACAGTGTGGAGGTGCGGCAATCTCGACTCTAAAATTATCCTAAAAAGATTACCCAAACGCTCCTAACTTCACTTTTGCTCAATCAAATATGTCGAACAATACATATCAATTATGTACTTCGAGCCATATTTGAGAGTTCATGTATGCATGCAAAAACGTTTTTAATTTGCATCAACAATGTATGAAAAAGGTTTCATGATCCTAGACTTGTGAGGTTTTTCAAAAAAATGATCGAATTGGGGTGTTTGGCAAATGCCTCAACATGGTGCTAATCAAGCTTTAAGATTGAAAAGCTTTAATGCAGAACGTTCCTAATTCAATTTTAATCATCCTAAACATGATTCCATTACAAATAAACAATCATAATCCGAATTTAGTGATTAATTTCGGATTAGGTTTTGCAACATAAGTGGGTTTTTAGAAATCCTAGGTTTAGGGAATCATGTGAATACTACATTGTCTAATCCTAGTCTTAATTTCACAAGGGTTTAATTAATTTTGAAAATCCCCAATTCGGATTTATACTCAAGAACAAACCCTAGACTCAAATTAAAAGAAAATAAGAGTGAATTACTTACAGTTGATGATGTTGTGGTTAGGATTTGTTAATTCCAATGCCTCAATCTTGATTTGCAAGAGTTTAGTTGAATTATGGTGTTTTGGTTCGATTTTGACAGCAAGTGGAAGAGGTTTTTGTGAGTTTGGAAAGTTTGTGCAGAAGAAAAGAATGACTGGGCGCGTTTTTCAGATGCACGGCTCCACGGTTCCACTAAACATTAGTGGAGCCGTGGCTCTTTAGTGGAGCCGTATATCTGATTGTCCAGTTTTTCTTCTGTTTTGACTTTTGGCTGATTAATCTTACTTATTTAGTAAGACTTTTTGACACGAGGAAAAAGTTTATACCTAATAAACTTTTTGACGAAAGATGATTAAATGGGATGACCGGAAATGACCTTAGTGTTTCCGAGGAAATTGACTAAGACGTCATTGGATAAGGATTTACTTCTAGTATTTCCCGTGAAATAAATAGAAGTTATGAGTTGTGTTTAGGAGGATGACTATGATATTTCCCATGAAATATTTAATTAGTCGGAGTACGCGACACGAGGAATGACTAGATATTTCCCGTGAAATATTCATGAGTCATGTGACGAGTGAAGGATATGACTTAAAAAGTCATGAACGATTTGTAGAGAATGACTTCAATGTTTCCCGCGAAACTTTCGAGAGGTCATAGACAGGATGAAAGGTTATGAGGTATGTCGTGACGGATGACTTTAATATTTCCGAAGGAATATTCAAATAGTCATGAGCGGGATGAGAAGAATGACTTGAAGAGTCATATGACGAGACGCGAGAAATGACGTTAATATTTCCAGTGAAATATTACGAAGTCATGGGATAAGGCTTAGGGAATGACTTGAAATTTCTAATGAAATATTCAAAAGTCATGAGTCGAGAATAGAATGGAAGTGTGAGATGACTTTAATATTTCCATAGAAATATTGAAATAGTCATGAGCGGGATATGAGGAATGACTTGAAAAGTCATATGATGAGACGTGAGAAATGACATTAATAATTCCAATGGAGTATTAAGAGGTCATTTGACGAGAATGTAAAGGTTAAGGTGAGAAGAAATACTTTTCAAAGAAAAGATTTCTCATTCGACGTTATCATGACGGAAGAGATGTCTTTCCGCGGGGAGATGACGTACTTCGACGAGCTTCGTTCATGAGCAAACTATAGGGTTCCCGGACAAGTCTAATGGCATCTTGACTGCTACTCTTCACAGGGAGTTGTCTCATCTATAGTGTTTGTTGTCATGCCTTTCCGGCGCTTGCGAACTCGGTTTCGGTCGTGGTGACAATAAGAGTAGTTTGTTTCTTGGGGAACCAAGATGTTTGTTAATTAACCTATGAAGGTACAAACATTACTCATTATGTTTCAACCCACATTAACTCTCACATTATCAGAGTTGGTATAGAAACATTTTCTACATCAATCTCCTCAAGATATCGTAATCTCAAGTGTATAGTATCTTTAATGTATGGTATGATACATTAAACACTTTGATGTAAGAAGTTTTGGGATACTTCTTACAAGTGGGCACAAAGCCAACACTATTCATGATAATGGACCTACTTGCCGTTAGGTAAACTACTTTACCTGTTATGCCCCTAATCTAGGTATATCCGCGCACTCACCTTCTTCGTCTCTTGTGAGTTTCGCATTTGCAGATATGGGCGTTATTTTCAATAAAGACTATTACTTAAACTATGTATCTCATACATATAGTATACATAAGTTTACAGGGATACTTCATTTAGGCAAGATTACAAATGTGCAAGGAAGGGAACTTGATTCACTTATCAATGCTTAATTCAAACTTGTCACGCATGATCTTCAAGCGATCATCGAACATTTCTGGACAAGTTGAATTTGGCATGATGAGATGTGAATAGAGTTTCTGTGTTATAGTGCCTACCATGTTAGATTCTAACTACACTATTTCATGCCAAACATTACTACTAACAAAGGGTGTTTTAAGAAAGCGTACCTGTGCCTGAGGTGTTTGCTCTTAAAACTAGAAGACTAAGGTACCTTTGTTGAATGTTAAGCATGAAAGACACGACTTGACTATAGCGTCACCGGGTATGCTTGATAACGCATCATACTCCTTTTGTTATACTCCAAGGTTTATTTACACTCATGTTTTCCTAGCAAAACAAATGTTCAAACATCTGGTCCCCAATTTCTCATGGGTCCAAAGTTGTTAGAGTTAAACATCCTACGCATTTGTTGCGTTAGTTTAGGATGTGAGAATGGAGGACACATTTCCCATGGTAAGTGACTTTGTGATGGACGATCATTCCAAGTTACGGGAAAGTTACTTGGATGATTTTGTCTTCTAAAGTTACCTCTCGGTAGAGGAGTTCTAGACCGAGGTTTGGGAGAGTTTACCTTTCTAGGTGGAGGAGTAGTTGACCTAGTGTTACGCTTTACAAATCCATGTTCGGGAGATGACAATGGTTTGTTAAAGCCTTTGGTTTCCTCTCTACTTGGAGTAGACACTCTAGTTCTATTTACAACTACTTGACTTGGTTTAGGACTTAAGTTACTTTTCAGAATTGACCCAGTTTTGTCCTCAGCACCACACGGTACCACGGTACCACTAAATTTAGTGGTGCCGTATGTATCTTTAATGGTGCCGTCACCTTCAGACATGGACTTTTCAGGCATTACAAATTTTACTTGTTTAGTACTACTTGTAGATGCCTGATTTGGGTCAAATCCTAAACCCGAACGGTCATGTTCACTATATCTAATATTTTCAAGTATATCATTAAGCTTTTTAGTTCCTTCATCAAACCTAATGATTCTTAAAGCATTTTCTTTAAGTTTTTCGTTTTCTACTTGAAGACTAATACATGACCCGCATCCTAAACGTACTTCCTTGTTTTCCTCAAGTCTCTTGACTTGATCATTTAGTTCTAAGATTTGTAGTTCTAGTTCTTTTAATTTTAATTTTAGCTTTGTGTTTCTACCTAAAATCTTAGTGCTAACTATGGATAGTTTATTGTATTCGTCATGTAATTCATTATCATCTACTGACGAATTATTATCACTATAATAAGAAGAGTTGGATTGTACCTCGTTAGAAGCTTGAGCCATTAAGCACGTTTCATCATTAGGCTTCTTCTCTTCTTCTTCACCGCTATCACTCCAAGAACCTCCTACGAAGGCTCTTTGGTTGTTGGATTTAGGTGGCTTAGGACATTCTCCTATGAAGTGATTAGGGTCTCCGCATCTAAAGCATCTCCTATCACTTGTCCCTTTTCTTTCATCATGATTTCTTTGAGATGACTTCTTCTCATCTCGATATTGTCTAGGAAATCTACCTTTCCTCCTAAAGAACTTTCTAAAGTTCCTAACGGCTAGTGCGTACTCTTCATCTTCACTACCGGAACTCGAACATTCCTCATCATTAGACTCCTTCTTGGCTTTTAATGCTAGAGATCTAACTCTCTCGCTTTTGCCTTTGACAATGTCGGAATCCTTCTTGATGATCATCTCGTGAACTTTCAAGTTTCCTATAAGTTCATCGAGTGACAATGCCGCCAAGTCCTTTGACTCTTCTATGGCGGTGACCTTTGCTCTCCATTTAGGATGTAGAGCTCTAAGAAACTTCCTAACATAGTTCTTACTAGAATAACCTTCATCAAGAGCTTTAAGACTAGTGATAATAGTATTAAATCTAGCAAAAGCATTATCTATTGACTCATCCTCCGAAATAGAGAATTGTTCATATTGTTGAACAAGAAGATGTATCTTGTTCTCTTTGACTTGGTTATTACCTTGGTGAGTGACTAACAAAGTTTTCCAAATATCTTTTGCCGTATTATACATGAAAATTCTTTCAAACTCCTTTTTAGGCAAAGCATTATAAATCATCATTTTAGCCTCATTATTTTTGGCTAATTTCCTTTTTAGTTCATCACTTTGTTTATCATAAGAAACTATTTCATCCTTTTTAGTTTCCGGATTCTTTTGAATAGGTTGAAAGTCACACTCGGTAATAACATGCCAAAGGTCAATGTCTTTTGATTTCACATATGTTTCGAATCTTTTTTTCCAATAGATAAAACAATCGGTTTCGAAAAGTGGTGGTCTTTGCATAGATTGCCCTTCTAGATATTTGTCGGAATCCATTGATCGGTTCAAGCTTTAAAATACAATATACTTTAAAAACTTGACTAACCTGGCTCCTGATACCAATTGTGGGAAACTAGAAGGGGGGTTGAATAGTTTACCGGTTTAAAAACTTCTTTTAAAAATCTTGTTTTAAAAGTATGCTATTGGAAACTTTGATTCGAACTCTATGTGTAATCAAACAACACCAATATGAACTACAAACTAAGCTACGTAAAAATAACAAATAAAAGTAAAGAGTAGAGTTGGAAAGATCAAACCGAGACATAGGATTTATAGTGGTTCGGCTACGAAGCTCTTCTTCGCCCTACTCCGCTCCTCGAGTACCACACTCGAGAGTTTCAAACACTATATCAACAACCTCCCTTCAGGCGGAGAAAACCGTACACGTCGCTTATCCTATTTCCGACACTAAGCTAGATGTCGAGTGCTAATCTTAGCTAGCACCAATCTACCAAGGTCCACGTGACCAAACACACAAGCCCAATGGCTTCAAGAGATCACCAAAATCTCAACACGATCACAATGATCAACACTCACTTCACTCTACTCAACTAACACTAACCTAATGACCCTTGATCTTCTTGATCAATCACACAAGCCCAATGGCTTCAAGAGATGTTCACTATCTCTATAGATCACACTTGATCTTCACTCTCACTCACAAAAAGAAAATAAACTTGATGTATGCTAAGACACAACAAGGTTGTAACAAGTGTTACAAAAACCTATCAACTATAACTCTAGTATCTTCTTGATTACTTGAGTTCTTCTCTTGCCAATGAAGAGGGATGACAACACCTTGTATCAACTAGGATACTTGTGTTCTTCTCTTGCTAGTGAAGAGGTATGAAGAGGATCACTTGAAGGATGATTGGATCACTCTTGAAACAAAGAAAAACTAATCTAATTGACCCTAAGAGGTGAAAGGTGTGAGAGGGTTTTACTAAGGGATTTTTCTGTGTGTGAAGGGTGCCTAAAACTGTGAAAGAGGTGGGTATTTATAGGCAAAGAAAATCTGAACGTTACAATTCAAAATGGTACGGACGGCTCCACTAAATGACCCACGGCTCCGTTAAATTTAACGGTACCGTGGAGCTGTGGTAGACTAGGACGCTCCAAATTTTGTCTTTTCTGGTGAAAACTTATTTGGGGAAGGTTGGAGCTGATTTTGGGGGGGGGGGGGGAAATAGCTGTTGTGATTTTCAAACTTATTTTTCCATTAAAACATTTCTTAATATTTCAAAAATAATTTGTCATGTGTATTTTTGAAAAAATATTTTGTCCCATTTAAAATGTGAATTTTCAAAACATGAATTCACTTCTTTGATCACTAGTTCAAGTTGTAACTTTGTTCAAGAGTGATTTGTGTAGAAACGGGATCTTCCGATTAAAAACTTGTTAGCGTTAATTTTAACGTAACGTGAGTTCAGATTTGTCATCCTCAAAACGTGAAGTAATCGAAAGATATAAATAACGTTTTTAGAACAATATTTGCATCAACAAGGTGCATCGTAGTTATAACATTTAGGCGGGAAAATTTTTTGCCTTGAAAAAAAAAAAAAAAAAAAAAATTGCCCCCAAAAAACACCTTCTTATTTTGGTGCATCACAGTTATAAAATTTGGTGCATCATAGTTATAACTAAAATATATAACTGTGATGCACCAAAATAAAAATGTGCATCACAGTTATAAAATTTTGGCCGGAAAATTTTTGGCCCGAAAAAAAAAAAAAAAATTTGGCGGGATTTTTTTTTTTTTTTTTATTTTTTCGTGGGTGGGGGGGGGGGGGGTAAGGTGCGAATATAGAAAACCTCCCTTAAAGAATGAAGGAAAATACAATTAGGTCCCTGTAGTTTGGTATGAAAAAAGGGAGGGGAAGGAGAGGGTGATTTGCACTATTTTCTCACTTTTCCACCAAAGTTCATTTTTTCCAAGAACCAATATATATATATATATATATATATATATATATATATATATATATATATATATATATATATATATATATATTATATATATATATATATATATATATATATATATTTAGAGTAAACTACAAAATACATCCCTGTGGTTTGGTCAATTTCACACGATACATCCCTCCCAAAAAAGTTGCGCCATACACATCCCTCCGTTAGTAAAAGTCAGACACAATACATCCAAAAGGACTAACGGTGCAAAGTTTGTCTCGTTAAGTGGGACACGTGGCAGTTAACCCTTTTTAAGCAAGGGTATTTTAGTCCTTTTATCTCACACTACTCTCACCCACCAATCCAACATCTATCATTAACTGGATCATCCAATCCAACATCTATCATAATCCCAAACAACACAAATCAAATCAAATAATCCCAAACAACACAAATCAAATCAAATCAAATAATCCAACAGGTTTGAAGATCGTTTCCCAAACAATCCCAAACAACACAAATCAAATCAAATAATCATGATTCACAAATCAACACAAATCCAACACAAATCAAATCAAATAATCATGATTCAAGAAGCATTCTTTATTTTCGGATATAAACAAGAAGCAAAGCTTCGATAAAAATCAGTGATGAATGTTTGTGAATCGAGAAAAAGAAAGAAAAAAAAGAGAGAATAACATACATGTTATTTTTCTTTTCTTTTGAATCGGATAAAAAAGTAGCTAAGTCTTCAAAAATTTTGATTTAATTTGTGTTGATTTGTGAATCATGATTATTTGATTTGATTTTTTATAATTGTTTAGGATGGGATTTTTTTCTGACTCATTTGCTGTCGCATGAAACATCGTGAAAGTTAAAGTGGCCGAGTGATCCACTCCGTGATTGCTTGTACATAAATCAAGAAACATGAAACATCGTGAACACAAATCAAAGTTAAAGTGATGTTTCGAAAAGATTTATGTTTGAAGATTTATGTTTCGAAAAGATAAATCAAGAAACATAAACTTTAACTTTCTTGATTTATGTTTGAAGATTTATGTTTCTTGATTTATGTTTCGAAAGTTAAAGTTTCTTGATTTATGTTTCTTGATTTTTTTAACTTTGATTTGTTGTTTTCTTTTTGAAGATTTATGTTTCTTGATTTTGTACATAAATCAAAAATTGTTTCTTGATGTTTCGAAAGTTAAAGTGGCCACTTTAACTTTGATTTGTGTTGATTTGTGTTCACGATGTTTCTTGAAACTCATTTGCTTGTACATGTGTGTTCACGATGTTTCTTGATTTTGATTTGTGAATCATGATTTTTTATAATTGGTTGGTAAGGATGGGATTTTTTATAATTGTTTAGGATGAATTGGTTGGTAATGATGGGATCTTTTATTTTTGTTTGTGTTTGATTCTGGGTTTGTGTTTATGTTTAAGTTTGTGTTTTTACTGGGTTTTTGTTTGTGTTTGTTGTTTGATTAAAGTAGAAAAAGAGTGAGTAGTTGTGATTAAAAGGACTAAAATACCCTTGCTTAAAAAGAGTTAACTGCCACGTGTCCAACTTAACGAGACAATCTTTGCACCGTTCGTCCTCTTGGATGTATTGTGTCTGACTTTTACTAACGGAGGGATGTGTATGGCGCAACTTTTTTGGGAGGGATGTATCGTGTGAAATTGACCAAACCACAGGGATGTATTTTGTAGTTTACTCATATATATATATATATATATATATATATATATATATATATATATATATATATATATATATATATATATATATATATATATATATATATATATATATATATTTGGCACTGACAAAACAGTAAAAAATGACGGAAATTACCATCATCGTGCAGACGACGAAGGGAAAAGTGGCGAGGGATGAGCAGGCAAGGCGGTGTCGTGGCTAGGGGTGGTGAGGCATCCAGTATGGACTGGCGAGGCATGAGCAGCACTATACCTTGTGCTCTTATCGTATACATTGTAACCTCTTCTAACAAAAACAAGCAGGTACAAAGGTTGAGCCGGACCAGTTGTCCACCACCAGTTTATTGTATGAAACATGTGATACATCCCACAAGCCCAAGTACATGTTTAAGGCATCAATTGAGTGGGCATTAAAACAAATCTAATATTAAGCTATTGGGCTAGATATTGTGACTCCAAACTCCAAACACTTTTATTTCTTGAACTTATGATGAGAATAGTCATAAGTCACTCATGTGAGACGAAAACTTTTAAATGGCAAAGGATCATGAATTCACCATACACAATTCGAATGTATCAGTATATCACGCTTGTTTTGACAGGATTGAAACCCATAACTGTTGCTTGATAGATTATCAACATATTTGCTCAATAGTTATACATAATTATCAAGCAAATATGTTAAAAATCTATCAACTAACAATAACATCTTGTTTATGGTACCGATAGGCTACAACATGCCTTTTGGTTCGTGAGATGAAGCTACCAAGGGATACTTTTCGGAAAAGGTTATCGCATTTGAAACATATCAAAATATACAAGAAATGTAATAAGAGAAAGCACCCAACTGTTGGAATTTCGCCATTTTTATGTTATGCTTCGAAATTACTTCATTGATCACAAAGATGGTTTGAAACTTACTGAAATTTGTGATACAAAAAGACAAAAGCTTTTAATCTTACTGGAATTTAGCAATCTTGAAATATGCATTCTTAAAAATAATGTTTTCTCAAAAAAGATAAATAACATATAATAGGTGTGAATCGACTATATGGATTTAACCTATCTGAATTGTGGTCCATTCGGGATTTATTCAAAAGCACGGGGGGGGGGGGGGGGAGCATCTGATTTGTGAGGGGCCATCCATTTTATGAGTTGGAGTTGTGGTTGAGTTTATCCAATAAAAAGACATGTCAAAAGAACACACACTTAATCTATGTCAGTGTTTCCTCGACACGAGCTTGTCCGATCTTCATGTTAGGAGGTCTTTACCAACAATAAACAAGAAGCCAAACATACAATTTGCAGAAAATCAATCTGGTTTACATTTCATCATAATCATACACATAATATTACTAATATGCTTAAAGGACTCGAGATGGAGATGTTGGAAATTTAGTGTAATGTTCAGGTCATACTTGAAAATGGGTTTGGAGGTAAGGAGTGTACACGCATCAAGTCACTGAACCTCCCTGACTCAAACAGTGGTAATGTGGGAATCTGGTAGTTAATGAGTTTGACTATGTTATGTATTAGTCATTATATTAGCAAGAGTCTAGGGTCGTTATTAGTCGAATAGTGTTAAGGGTCGTTGGGTTGGCTTGTGTCCCAAGCCCAACCCGTTTTTCCTTTTTTGCCGTTATCACAGCCGACATTAGGACTCCTTGTTAGAGTCGGTTTTACCTCCCCCCATCTCTATAAAAGGAGGTGGGGGGGGGGGGGAGGGGACGAGGTACATCATTCTTTCAATACCAATCAAGAAACGATTAGGGTTACTTACTTGTGCATTGATCGCTCTTTACTTTTCTGTCGATATCATAACTAGCTGTGGTGTGTTCGACTTCACGATCGGGATTATTCCGCTCTAGCAATCAGGGTTGTTGGTCGACAAGACTAACAAGTGGTATCAGAGCCAGGTTCGCGGGTTTCGCTGGTTGTCTAGGATCGATCAAGAAGGGTTCTTCTTTGTTGTTCGGTTTTCTGGAAGGAGCAGAAGGGTGTGTTTCTGTTTGGGCTACCAGGTAATCGACAACAAAGGCTTCAGTGGGTTATCGACAGTTAAGGGTTCTTGGGTCTTCGATTGTCCGGGTTTGTGACAAGGTGTAGAAGACCTAAGGTTTTGTTGGTTTTCGGGTGTATCGAAGATCGACAAATTTTTCTGGTTTTGGTTCTTGTCGAGGTACATATCGACGAAGAAGACGAAGACCAGTTTACTTCAAAAGGGTGGTTAATATTTGGTTTTGGAGAGAAGACTATCTAATAGATTTTAAATCGTTTCTTTTATCAAGACCATTACTTTTTGAAGGGTAACACGTGGGTTGGCTTATTGTCAACAATATTAATTACTTCAAAGGGATTGTTTAGTTTAATCGTTTTTGTTTTTCTTTTTTATTGGTATATATAAAAAAGAAAAGTTATTACTTTGAAGGGATTTATTGCACAAGGGACTTTGTAATTTGTGATTGTGAGGTTTTATATATCACAAGGTTTAGCAAATTAACAAAGGGATTAAAGAATGACGGGAGCCAAGTTTGAGATCGAGAAATTCGATGGAACTGGTGATTTCGGGTTATGGAGAGTCAAGATGCGTGCTTTATTAATCCAACATGGATGTGAAGCAGCTCTGGAGGTTTTACCCGCAAATATGGATGCTACAGCGAAAGCTGAGCTAAACAAGAAAGCTCACAGTGCCATGATTTTGTGTTTAGGTAACAAGGTTCTGAGAGAGGTTACCGGGGAGACGACTGCAGCGGGGGTTTGGTCCAAGCTTGAGACTTTGTACATGACAAAGTCCTTGGCCAACAAGTTGTTCCTGAAGAAGAAGTTGTATACATTCTACATGCCGGCTGGACGTACGATTTCCGAGCATATAGATGAGTTCAACAAAATCGTTCTTGATTTAGCAAATATTGAGGTAAAATTCGAGGATGAAGATCTTGCTTTATTATTACTCACTTCTTTACCAGCATCATACGAACACTTTGTGGATACTTTGCTTTATGGACGGGAAGCTTTGACTTTGGAGGATGTGATGGCCACACTGAATTCAAAGGAAATCAAAGAAAGGTCTAAGGCGAAGGGGGATGATGGTGAAGGGTTATATGTGAGGGGAAGAACTGATCGCAGGAATTTGCATTAGTCTAGGGGAAAGTCAAGATCAAAGCTAAGTCTCGAGGTGGAAGACTCAAGTGCTATATTTTCCAGTCTGAGGAGCACTTGAAGAGAAACTGTCCAAAGAATAATCGCAAGAAGTCAAATGGTTTCGTCAAGAAAGATGATCAGCCAAGCTCCAGTGGTTCGATTTATGACGGTTCTGAGGTGATGATGGTTATGAGTGCAGAGGCTCTGCTAGATTGGATCATGGATTCAGGAGGTTCATACCACATGACACCCAGGTTAGATTTATTTTTTGATTTTCTGGAATGCGATGGGGGCAGGGTACTGTTGGGTGACAACAGGGAGTGCAAGATCAGAGGTATTGGCAAGGTAAGGGTACAACTGAAAGATGGGTCAAGTTTTGTGTTACACAATGTCAGGTATATTCCTGAATTGAAAAGAAACTTGATATCGCTGGGAACTCTTGAAAAAGAGGGATATACCGTAAAAATGCAGTCGGGCAAAATCAAGGTGATTAATGGTTCCAGGGTTATTTTATCTGGAACCCGAAGGGATAATTGCGTATACTCTTTGGATGGCCATGCAGTGGCGGGTGAGCTTAATGCTAGTGTTGAAGAAAAAGACAGTCTTGCGCAGGTTTAGCACAAAAGACTGGGACATATCAGTGAGGCGGGACTTCAGGTGCTAGAAAAGCAGGAGCTGTTTGGAAAGAAGAGTCTAGGTAAGCTCGATTTTTGTGAGAATTGTGTTCTGGGAAAGTCACATCGAGTCAGTTTCGGTGTAGGAAGGCACACTACTCAGGGAGTGATAGACTATGTTCATTCAGACTTATGGGGTCCGTCTCAGGTGGAATCATTGGGAGGTAAGAGGTATTTCTTATCTATTGTTGATGATTATTCCAGGAGGGTATGGGTTTATATTCTCAGGTTCAAACACGAAGCATTTGGAAAGTTCAAAGAGTGGAAGCAGTTAGTAGAAAATCAGACTGGGAGGACGGTTAAGAAGCTTAGGACAGATAATGGTCTTGAGTTCTGTAACCGGGAGTTTGAACAGTTGTGCACAGAGAGTGGGATTGCTAGACATTTGACAGTTGCCGGGACGCCGCAGCAGAATGGATTAGCAGAACGGATGAATAGAACTCTCATGGATAAGGTACGCTGTTTATTAATTCAGTCTGGATTGCCCAAGACCTTCTGGGCGGAAGCGACATGTACGGCCGCATATCTTATCAATAGGTCACCATCGACAGCGATTGAGAAAAAGACACCTATGGAGATGTGGTCGGGACATCCAAGTGATTATGGGATGTTGAGGATTTTCGGCTGTGTCGCATATTCACACGTTAAACAAGGTAAGCTCGAGCCGAGAGCGGTAAAATGCGTTCTTTTGGGGTATCCTGAAGGTGTGAAGGGGTACAGGCTATATGGGCTTGATAATGAATCACCTAAAATAGTCACTAGCAGGAACGTGGTCTTCAATGAAAGTGTCATGTACAAAGACACATTGAAGGATTCTGGTGCAGGTGCTGATAAGTCTATTGAGGAATTACAGGTTGAGGTGGAACTGCAAAGGTTAAATAATCATTCGCTTGAGGAAGATCAGACAGATGATCAGGAAGATGGCGATGATGAAGATGCAGGGGATCAAGATCATGATCAAACACCGGATCTCACAGATTATCAGTTGGTTCGGGATAGAGAGCCAAGGACAAGAACGAAACCTTTGAGGTTTCGAGATGAGAGTAATATGGCTGCTTACGCGTTTGCTGCAGCAGAGGAAGAAGATACTCATGAACCATTGACATACCAGGAGGCAGTTGCTTGTGAAGATAGTTCTAAGTGGAAAGCTGCTATGGATGAAGAGATGGATTCTCTGAGGAAGAATAAGACCTATGAGTTAGTAGATCATCCAGCTGGGCAAAAGCTGGTGAGCTGCAAATGGCTGTTCAAGATAAAGGAAGGGATTAAAGGTGTTCAAAAGCCTAGGTACAAGGCAAGGTTGGTGGCTCGTGGATTCACACAGAGGGCAGGTATTGACTATAATGAAGTATTTTCACCTGTAGTTCGACACACATCTATTCGGGTTATACTTGCATTAACTGCGTGTAGAGATTATGAGCTGGAGCAGCTTGATGTAAAGACGGCATTTTTACATGGGAATCTTGAAGAAGTGATCTACATGAGGCAGCCACCGGGATATGAACAAGGTAACAAGGTATGTTTGTTAAAGAAATCCCTTTATGGTTTGAAGCAGTCACCTAGGCAATGGTATAGGAGGTTTGATGAGTACATGCTGAGCAACGAGTTTAAGCGTAGCAGTTACGACAGCTGCGTATATTACAGGAGTTATGCACCAGGTGAGTATATCTATCTACTGTTATATGTAGACGATATGCTGATTGCTTGTAAAAGCAAGGCTGAGATTGGGTCTATCAAGTCTTTGCTTAATAAGGAGTTTGACATGAAAGAACTCGGGGAAGCAAAGAAGATTCTTGGTATGGAGATCATCAGGGATCGGAGTCGCAAGATTCTGAGGGTGTCACAATCCGGGTATGTTTCTAAGATTTTAAATAATTTTAGAATAGACAATGGGAAATCGGTTCAGATGCCATTGGGTGGGCACTTCAAGCTGTCGTTGAAGGATTGTCCGGTTAGGGATTGTGATGTTGAAAGGATGAGTAAGGTGCCGTATTCAAATGCGGTTGGGAGCTTAATGTACTTGATGGTGTGCACGAGGCCAGACATAGCGTATGCAGTAAGTGTTGTTAGCAGATATTTGGCGAATCCAGGTAAAAATCATTGGGAAGCAGTGAAGTGGATTTTGAAATATTTGCGGGTACTGCAAACGTGGGTTTGGTGTTTGGGACAAATCATGGCAACCATGTGGACGTAACAGGTTTTGTTGATTCAGACTACGCAAAGGATCCGGATAAAGGTAGGTCGATCACAGGTTACGCGTTTTTAGTACAGGGATGTGTTGTAAGCTGGAAGGCAACGCTACAACACGTGGTGGCTCTTTCAACTACAGAGGCGGAGTATATGGCCCTTACGGAGGCTGTGAAGGAAGCTATTTGGCTAAGGGGACTCTTGGAAGAGTTGGGCGTGGAGCTTAACACTGTGGCAGTTAATTGTGATAATCAAGGCGCGATTCACTTATCGCGGAATCATGTTTTTCATGAAAGGACTAAGCACATCAATGTGCGTTATCACTTTATCAGAGAGGTCTTGGAAGCAAAGACGGTTGAAGTTCTGAAAGTGGGTACTGAACACAATGCTGTGGATGCCTTGACGAAGGTGGTACCTGGACTCAAGTTTCAACACTGTTTAGAGTTGCTTAGTGTTGGTGTAGGCTAATATAAAGCCTAAGGTGGAAATTGTTATGTATTAGTCATTATATTAGCAAGAGTCTAGGGTCGTTATTAGTCGAATAGTGTTAAGGGTCGTTGGGTTGGCTTGTGTCCCAAGCCCAACCCGTTTTTCCTTTTTGCCGTTATCACAGCCGACATTAGGACTCCTTGTTAGAGTCGGTTTTACCTCCCCCCATCTCTATAAAAGGAGGTGGGGGGAGGGGACGAGGTACATCATTCTTTCAATACTAATCAAGAAACGATTAGGGTTACTTACTTGTGCATTGATCGCTCTTTACTTTTTTGTCGATATCATAACTAGCTGTGGTGTGTTCGACTTCACGATCGGGATTATTCCGCTCTAGCAATCAGGGTTGTTGGTCGACAAGACTAACAGACTAGACTCTGAGTGACCTTATGAGGGAGTAGTCTCATTAGAAGGTTCAACCCTTTAGTGAGCAAACACTTTAGCTGACTTGGTGGAACTGATTTACTACTTACATGTAACGGTTTTGACCTAATAGAGGAACATAATGAAGAGATTAATGGGCTGATTAATTCTCATAATTCGATTGATTTGAGTTTCTTCTTTATATAAGTGAAACAAATAAAAATAATTAGAAACGAAAGGGTTCTTGCATTTGTGCTTAAATCAAGAACATAAACTTTGAATTATCCCAAAGAGATATTCGTGTAACCAAGGTAATTACCGTCAATAGTTTCTTTAAAAAGTGATTACACGATTCAAAGTGATATCCAGATATTGATAATCTTCACCCAACTTGAAAAGAGGAAACAAATCTATTTTAGTGCCATAGTATAGATGTACATATGATCTTCAACATGTACAGCTTTTATTTGAGATTTAAGTATATTCTTCTTCTTCACTACCTTCTTCATGTTTTTGGGTCTTTTATTTTCTTACATACGTTTTGGTGTCGGTAAATATTTGCAAGACCGATTTGGAGAGTTTAATAAAATAGCTGATATGGCCGGCCTTCTTACCCAGAGTCTGATAACTTTGTGTTATTATGTTGTATGTATTTCTTTTTACGCCAATAATTGCAATCTCTCACTTATACTCGAATACATGCAGGCAGTTGGATTGTGTTTATGCCTGCCAACAAAGTGAACACAAATCCATACAGAAGAATTAAAGAAAATTGAGATGGAGCGGTTTTAATCTCCGATCCATTATCCATGTATATGTTAAGATTATAAGAGTCATCACTACTTTTACCATATTGATAAATGTCAGTTCTTGATTTACCGAATTTTTAAACCTATAAATTAAACTAAATCGATAATCAGAAAAGCAAGCCGCATACATATGACATTAATTGTAAAAAAAAACCACCGAATATCCATTTTATTTTACATATCACTACAAGAAAACATAGCACGGGCGACGAGCACCACGCCGACGACACAATGTCGTCGGCACCATACGCTAAAAGACAAAAAATGGCTTGACCCAGCCAAGGCTGCGTTGAATTTTTTATATCCTTATTATGCCGACGACTTTTCGTCGGTACCATAATTCTAATGTTTGACTTGGTAAAAGCCTGGGCGGGAATTTGACCGCCAAAACTATGTCGACGTCATGTCGTCGGCATGGTATAAACCAAAAAAATAATTGTGATTAGCGCGGGATTAGCGGATGATTAAGGGTTGTTTTGCCTTTAGTTTAATTACGCCGACGACATGACGTCGGAACCTATTTAAGTCAAATTTTTTTACTTTTCCCTCTTGTGAATAATAGCGAATAATTGGGCGGGGGTTTTCCCGCCTTTATTATACCGACGACATGTCGTCTGTGATATTTCCCGCCAAAATTTCCCTCCCGCCAATTTTTTACTTATATATATATATATCATATAATAAAGTTATCACAAAACACGTAAATTCTCACACATAACAATGGATGGTTTAACGCCGGAACAGGAATGGTCGAAGGCTTTATCACACGAGCTCCTGTATAATGAAATTATACTTCATTGGGGCTGGGAAATTTTTGATGAATATGGTTCTTATGAGAACTGTGCACCGTGGCAGAGGGACAAGATTCTGGAATGGTTGAGGAGAAAGCCGTACTATAGAGAGTATTTGGAAGAGCTAGATGCTGCTGAAGCTCAACGTGCTGCTGAAGCTCAAGCTGCTGCTGTTGGAGGTGACGATGAAGCTGAAAGCACGTTGGACCTCAACACCGAATTTGGTAATCTGGAAAATAGAGTAACAAATCTCGAAGCTACGTTTGCACGTATCAAGGAAATGAGAGCAAGGAAAGGAAAAGATGGTGCGAGTTCCAGCAAAGCGGGAAGTAGCCGCAAAAAAAATAAACGGGTCGTTTCGTTTGATCTGTTTCGTTTGGTTGTCGAGTTGTTTAGTTTGAGTTGTTTCGTTTGGTTGTCGAGTTGTTGAGTTTGGTTGTCGAGTTTTTCGTTTGAGAACTCTTGCGTGTTTTAAATAAAATGTGTGCATTCGTGTTTGTTAATTGTGATGTTGTTTCTTCAAATAAGGTCATAAACCAAAACACCCTTTTGGTGCAGGAAATAAGCAATCCCAAACACCCCTGTTTGGACAGCATAAACCAAACGGCTCTTGTGGGCTGTTGTTAAGAAAACAATATAAACCAAACGGCCCTGTTTGGACATCATAAACCAAACGACCCCTTATGGTTGAATCTTGATGGATACTTAAGTTTTCACAACGCCTCCAACATTAAAGCGTACAAATTAAAAATATAAAGCACGTTCGACATCAGTTTTCACAACAACAACAACATTTTATTAAACAACAACAATAACACAACGAACAACGACAACGACAATAACAGCAACAACAACAACAATAACAGCAACAACAACAACCTACATACGAAGATTTCCCATATCACCTACCATGTCATTATAAAGGTCGTGAAGTAAGGCAGCTGAATCAGTTGTGTGTTTGTTTGGATGCATATACACTTCTAGCATTTTATTGAGTACCATTATCTGGTGATTCAGTTTTGATGCAGTTTGGAGCACTCTGTATTTCCAGGACTTGATGTTGAAGGTCCTGCAGTGTATCGAGTTTGAGTTGTGGATGGTCTTGCGGAATGAGTTGGAGGCGTTGAAGCTCCAACAGAAGCGGTCATTTTGGCTAGTCGTTCATCCTTCCATAAAAAAAAATCGCATCCATACTCCTTTGTCCCACCCTGTTAAAGAGTAAAAACTATAATTTTTAACGACTAACCAAATTATTTAAATAACACACAAAAAAATATGTAATTGTTAACCTTGGATAAAGGACACGCATAGTATTGTTTACCACGGGAGTGAGGTCGATGCGATTGTCGCAGAATTACGTCTCCTCGTCCACAAGGACAAGCAAAAGCTTCAAATTCCGCCATCTTCACCATGATAATAGTGTGTGTTTGTGGTTGTGAGTATTTGAGAGTGTATAATGTGTTTGTGTGGTTAAGAGCAGATCTGCTAACTATTATATATAGTAAAAAAAAAAGATCTTTTGGAGGGAAGTTTTGGCGCCATAACATCTCGTGTATTGCAAACGGTACCGACGAAAGGGCTCGTTCGTTAAACATCTCGTGTAAAACCATAACATCTCGGCTCGTTCGTTAAACATCTCGTGTATAACCATAACATCTCGGCTCGTTCGTTAAACATCTCGTGTATAACCATAACATCTCGGCTCGTTCGTTAATCATCTCGTGTAAAACCATAACATCTCGGCTCGTTCGTTAAACATCTCGTGTATAACCATAACATCTCGGCTCGTTCGTTAAACATCTCGTGTATAACCATAACATCTCGGCTCGTTCGTTAATCATCTCGTGTAAAACCATAACATCTCGGCTCGTTCGTTAAACATCTCGTGTGTAACCATAACATCTCGGCTCGTTCGTTAAACATCTCGTGTATAACCATAACATCTCGGCTCGTTCGTTAATCATCTCGTGTAAAACCATAACATCTCGGCTCGTTCGTTAAACATCTCGTGTATAACCATAACATCTCGGCTCGTTCGTTAAACATCTCGTGTATAACCATAACATCTCGGCTCGTTCGTTAATCATCTCATGTAAAACCATAACATCTCGGCTCGTTCGTTAAACATCTCGTGTATAACCATAACATCTCGGCTCGTTCGTTAAACATCTCGTGTAAAACCATAACATCTCGGCTCGTTCGTTAAACATCTCGTGTATAACCATAACATCTCGGCTCGTTCGTTAAACATCTCGTGTATAACCATAACATCTCGGCTCGTTCGTTAATCATCTCGTGTAAAACCATAACATCTCGGCTCGTTCGTTAAACATCTCGTGTATAACCATAACATCTCGGCTCGTTCGTTAAACATCTCGTGTAAAACCATAACATCTCGGCTCGTTCGTTAAACATCTCGTGTATAACCATAACATCTCGGCTCGTTCGTTAAACATCTCGTGTATAACCATAACATCTCGGCTCGTTCGTTAAACATCTCGTGTATAACCATAACATCTCGGCTCGTTCGTTAAACATCTCGTGTATAACCATAACATTTCGGCTCGTTCGTTAATCATCTTGTGTAAAACCATAACATCTCGGCTCGTTCGTTAAACATCTCGTGTAGAACCAAAACTATTTTCATGATGAACGATACGTACATGCCATGCATTCTTATAGTCACGACCGTTTATTATCCTTGTACAAGAATGGGGCATAAGTCGCTGTAGTCTATGACATTCAGGAGGTACACATCAAGGGCCACAATCTTAACTTATCTAAATGATGTAAGGTGGTTTTCTTGATTTTAGGGCTTCTTAATATAAAGATCCTAAAGTTGCATGGCTGATAATTTGTTTTCCTGAATTTTTTTTTAATTTTATAAAAGTTTTTGTAATAAATAAAAAATTTATAAAACTATTTTTTTTAATTTTATAAAAGTATTTATAATATTACCGACGACATGACGTCGGTAATATAACCGCCAAAATTTTCGCCAATTTTTTATATGTCCCGCCAAACTACAAACGACAAATTTCTATTACCTTACCGACGACATGACGTCGGTAACATTAAAAGTGATAACAAAACTACATCTGGTCAACACTTAGAAAAAAAAAACGTATTAACTTTTTCCTCTCAATTATTGAAGACGACCACCGGCGATTCACTCACCACCATCACCTCCGACACCAGTACCACTACTCCACCACTACCACAGCTCCACCATCACTACACCCACCACCTCCGACACAACAGCTCCACCTCCGACACCACCGCAGCTCCACCACAGCTCCACCACAACTACTCGAGCACCACTGTGCACCTCCTCCTCCTCTCATGTTTAATTCACTCCTCAACCCCTCATTTGTTTAATTCTTCTTCTTCCCCACTTCTTCTTCTTCGATCTACAAAACAGGTAATTTTGATTTTTGTTAATTTTGATTTTTGTTAATTTTGTTTATTGTTAATTTTGTTTAATCTTAGTGTTAATGTTTGTTAATTTTGTTTTTTGTTAATTTTGTTTTATTTTCTTTATTTATTTTATACAGCCGACACCGCAGCTCCACCTCCGACACCACCACAGCTCCACCAAGACAGCCGAGAGCGAGAGTCGAGAGCTGAGACAGCCGAGACAGAGGTAATGTGGTCCCCCTTCTTTTTTTTAAAAAAAACTTTTGGTATCCCGACGACATGTCGCCGACAACAGTTTTTTTTTAAAACTTCTTATATATTAAATGTGCTCACTTTTAATATAGCCCGAGCCCGAGACCGCAGCCCGAGACTGCAGCCCGAGCTGCAGCCTGAGACCACAGTCGAGAGCCACAGACCACAGCCGATATAGTATGTTGTTATTTTTTCATATCCGTATTATTTTTTACATATCGGTATGTTTGTGAATGTTGCGTGACGGATTAAGTGTAATTTGATTGTTTAAAACTGTGTTTAAGAACCGGCCTAGTTTAGTAGCAGTGTATACCTTTAGTAGCAGTGTATTATGTTTTAGGATTTTAGTGATTAATTTCGGAAAGTCCCCGTCCGAAGTTAATCATCCTATAGAAAACCCGTCCGGAATTAATTTATTAGAAATTAATTTCGGAAAGTCCCCTGTTTGGGACTGCTTTTTGAATGTTTTGTCTCATTTAGGATATGGATGCGTATAACTGATTTACTATTTGAGATTATTTCGACAGTGTTTTCTCCTTTACTCCTACGAATATGTCCTTAATGCACATATTTGGGGAGTTGAGGGGAAATGCTGCCGAAATTTTCTCAAATAGTAAATCAGTTATACGCATTCATATATGGGACGAATCATTCAAAGAGTGGGTTAGGATTGCCTTCCATAGTTGCGCTAGGTGAACAAAACAACTCGTAATCATTAATTAAGTGCATATAATAACCGATTGCATCATAAAAATGCAGTTATGATAATTGATAAGAGTTGGACCCGTATAGAGCATCGTGGTTCAAAAGAATTTCTTGATGGTCTTGCCGCCTTCCTCGATCATTGCAAACCGTTATTGAATAGTTCCGGAAACATAAAATGTCCGTGTCGTCGTTGTCGTAATGTTCCATGGGTATCTCTCGAAGCTCTTAAATACCACATAGGCCACAATGGGTGGGACCCAACTTATACACAATGGAAGGATCACGGTGAACCGGATCCTCCGAATAATGATCAATATGATATTCTTGATAACACAACACAACGTGAGATGAGTGACATGGGTGCGTGCCTTAATGATATTCTTGATATTCCTCCGAATAATGATCAAAATGATATTCTTGATATTCCGTCGAATAATGAGCCGACTCATGGAAATATTGGCGAGACAAGTAACGAGCCTACTCAAGCAGCGACACCTCCTCTGCGTAACGAGTATGAAGAGTTACTTGCAAGTTCCAACTAGCCTCTGTACCCGGGTTGTGACTTTATGACAACATTGGATTTTATGGCAAAGTTTACACATCTCAAGGTCAGCGGTAAATGGAGTGATACTTCATTTAACAATACGCTAAAATTTCTCCAGGAGGTATTTCCGCCCAGGTTAGGTTACAATCTCCCACCGTCATACTATCATATAAAGAAGACATTTAAAAAGGTCGGGTTAGGGTACGAGTCGATACATGCTTGTGAAAATGATTGCTTTCTATATCGGGGGGATGATGGCGAAGATTTGGAGTATTGTCCGGTTTGCAAAACGAGTAGATGGAAAGACAATAAAACAACGGGGAAGAAAGTTCCTAACAAGGTGTTGCGTTACTTTCCTATCATTCCTAGACTACAACGTTTGTACAAGTCTATTCACACTGCAAAACATATGACTTGGCATGCTACTGGAAAGTCTACGGACGGTAAGATGCAACACCCGGTTGATGGTAAAGCATGGCAGAAGTTTGACAATAAATATTTGGATTTTGCTATAGAACCAAGAAACGTTCGATTAGGGTTGGCTGCTGATGGTTTCAATCCGTTCGGAAACCTTAGTCAGACTTACAGCATGTGGCCGGTTATATTAACAACATACAACTTGCCTCCGTGGTTATGCATGAAAGAGACTTCTTTGATGCTGACGTTGTTGATTCCTGGCCCTAAATCACCGGCGAAGGACATCGATGTTTACTTGAAGCCCTTGATTGATGACCTTGTGGAATTATGGAAAAAACCAGGTATCTTGACTATGGACGCTGCTACAGGCACTCAATTCCACATGAGAGCGATGCTTTTATGGACCATCAATGACTTTCCTGCTCGAAGTAGTTTGTCTGGTTGGCAAGGGCAAGGTTACTAAGCTTGCCCTACATGCAAAGTAGACACTCCGGCTACGCGTATGATAAGCAAAACAGCTTATGTTGGTCATAGAAGATTCTTAAAAAAAAACCATAAATGGAGGAGGGACTGTACGACATTCAATGGTGAACCCGATTATAGAGATCCTCCTAGAAAAGATATTAGGGCTGATATCTTGACTCAACTTGCGAAATTGCCCACACGTGTGCCGGGGAAACATCCGGATTATGGGGGTGGGAAGATAAAACGTAATCATACAGTCGAGCTGAACTGGACTAAACGGTCTATCTTCTACGATCTTGAATATTGGTCTTTTCTTTCTCTACCACACAATTTAGATGTCATGAATATCGAAAAAAATGTGTTGGAGAGTATCTTGAACACCTTGTTAATGAATGACAAATCTAAAGACACCGCGAAGGCAAGACAAGATTTGCAAGCTCTGGGCATTCGACAGGAGTTGTGGCTCGGAAACAAACAAAACGGGAAGTGCTCGAAGCCTCATGCAAAGTACTCCTTCACACCCGATAAAAGAAAACTCTTCTGTCAATACATCAAAACAGTTAAACTACCAGATGGCTTCGGATCCAAGTTCAAGTCAAAAGTGACCAAAGATGATAACAGTATAACGGGCATGAAGTCTCATGACTGTCATATAATGATGCAACGGTTACTTCCTTATGGACTTCAACAATACTTGGACGCACAGACTTATACACCATTGATCGAGCTTTGTTTCTTCTTTAAGAAAATTTGCGCCCGAACTTTGATGGTGAAAGACATGGTGAAAGCTAAAGACCAGTTGATCAATATTTTGTGCAGTCTCGAGCAAATATATCCTCCTGCTTTTTTTGACATTATGATTCACTTGGTTATGCATTTACCTGAAGAGGCTATTGAAGGCGGGCCTGTTTCATTCCGGTGGATGTATCCATTTGAAAGATACATGAAGAAGCTTAAAAACTATGTCCAAAATAAAGCTAAGCCGGAGGGTTCAATAGCGGAGGGTTATGTTGCAGATGAAGCATTAACTTTCTGTTCTCGTTATTTTCGTGGTGTTGGGACAAAATTTAATCATCCCGCTGCATCTCAGGACCGTCCTTGCCCAACAAGTGATTTCCAGGTGTTCCGATCACTATGTACCAATTCTGGTAAAGAGACATTGATTAAGTTAGGTCTCCAAGAAATGAAGAGAGTGATATGGTATGTACTTCACAACAGTCCTGAGATCGACAATTACATGGACGAGTTTGAGAGGTATGCGTTTATATTTTGAAATTTCTGTTTCCCAAGTTATCTTTTCGATTTATTCTAATATCATGAACATTTTCAGGGAATTTCCTTATATCGACATGCAACAAGCATTTCCGAGCTGGTTTGAGATGAAGGTAAACTTATTGTATGTATTTCCATGTATAAATAACGACTATTACTAATCTCCATCTATTCTTATCTTTTTTCATAGATCCGTAAACTTTACATAGCCGATGACCCAAGCTGTACTCCCGACTTATTCGCTTTGGCTTGTGGACCATCACCGACCCCAATCTCAGTCAACTCTTGCGTAGTCAACGGTGTGAGGTTTGTCGTACACAGCCGCGATATAAAACGTACAACTCAGAACAGCGGAATTTGTTCACCTGGTGAGAAGGAGGGAGAAATGTATTATGGTCAGCTAGAAGAAATTCTGGAGTTCGCATATTCCCAGTTCAAAGTTGTGTTGTTTCGAGTTAAGTGGTTCGACTTAAGCAACAAAAACCGTAGAGTCCAACGTTTTACCACTAGAAACAACATGACACAAATTTTGGCATGTAGCTATGCGTTCGAAGATCAACCTTACATTCTCGCAACACAAGCAAAACAAGTCTTCTACCTTGAAGATCCTGCCAGACGACCACTCCATTGGAAGGTCGTCCAAGAAGTAAATCACAACACAACCTGGGATGTCATCGTGGTAGAAGACGATGATGATGTGATACATGGCAACAACTCATCCGATCTCCAACTGTCTGCTAATTTGAATGATTTGGAACTTGAAACCTTAAATATCGATGGTGAATCAACGTTAGTTGAGGCACCACCACCAATCATTCCTGTTGATGACGACGATGATTTTATTGATGATGAAGACGACGATCCTTATGATTTAGTAGATTCTGATAATGAAGTCGCAAACAATTCTGATGATGAAGTTGATGCGACTAATGTTGTTTATGATAGTGATTGTGATTGTGCAGATTGATCTTAAAATGTAACTTGTAAAACGACACTTATTTTAATGAAATTGTTATGGATTGTTTAAAAGTGTATATTTCTTTTGAATGTGTATGTATTTGAATGTGTGCATGCTTATGTTAATTTGTTCCCGAATTTCTATATGTTACTCAACTTGTACTTTTACAGATGGCAGCAGCAGTCGCGCGTGGTCACGGTGGTGACGGTGCCGGTGACCCACCTTCCCCTCCCCGTCAGATTGAGGGCGGGCACCGTGCTGGTGGTAAGAATTTCTAGATTACATATATATATGTATATATATACACATATTATGTATATATATAGATATATGTGTATATATATACATATAGGTATACACATATATGTGTATATATATATACATATATCTATATATGTATATATATACATATATCTATATTTTTGTGTGATTATATATATATATATATATATATATATATATATATATATATATATATATATAATATATATATATATATATACATATATGTATATACATACATATACATATATCTATATAAGTTACTTTATGACGTTTCCACTCACTCCAATTGCAGGATCAGGGCGACCCCGCCGAGGAGGTCGGGCCAGGGGGGGAGGCAGGGGAGGCAGGGGTAGGGGAGATCAGGGTAGGCAGCGCCCACGCGAAGAAATAAGAACGTGAAGCTCAAGAACACTGTGAGAGAGAGTGGCCCACAGTCGATTGAGTTTGAGATTGGTGATAAGGGGACTTACACTCATGTGGGCCAGCACGCGCATGGTTTAGCAATTATGTCGGCGAGCTCATTCGGCGGCTGCCGCTCTCCTATGCCTCCTGGTACGATATCGAGCCGGAGAAGACGGCTGACTTCCTTCCACAGCTCGGGGTCAGTTATTTCATTTTCCTTTTATATATATTGTTATGTTATCGTGTTTATTTATTTAAATGTGCATATTTATTTAAATTTGTTTATTTATTTATATCTCTATATTTAATTATTTGAATGTGTGTATTTATTAAAATTTGTTTATTTATTTATAACTTTATATTAATTTTAATTATATTTGATTGCAGCTTATGTTCGATTTCGAGCGCCACAGGAGCAGACCAGACTGGGATACCATTCGCTCGGCGCTCACATCGTATTTCGCTGGTCGATACCGTGACAATAAATATGATATGAAACTTCATTATTTTACAAAAAAGGGTGGGGCTGCTAGAGTGGAAGAGATAAGAAGAAATCCTCCTCCGAGCTTGGAGATGTCTGAGTGGAACAAGTATGTCGATTTGTACATGTCGGAGGCGGCCCAGAAAAGATCGGCTGTGAACAAAGAGAATCGAAAGAAGAACACGATTCTCAGCCGCCACGGTTCGAAGTCATTTGCGGCATCTCGACACGAATATGTAAGACACATTTTATTTTTATAAGATTATTTAATTTTAATAATATATTGATTAAAATTATTTATACTAAGTAAAATATATATGGTGTTTGATTTGTCATTTTAATTTGTTTCATCCTATATGCATGTGTATATATTTATACAGTTTGAGAGGAGCCAGGACCACCAGTATCCGTCCATGTTCGATACATATCTTGACACCCACTTCAAGAATGGTGCATGGTTGCAGGATGAGGCTAGAGCTCGGTTTGTAAGTATCGTTTTTATTATTTATTTATTTATTTTTTTTCCAAACACGCACTTAGTGATTTATTGAAACATAATCTAGTAATTAACCCGACTAATATATTAATTTTCTCATTTTTTTTCAACTACACAGGAAGAGATGGTCCGGCTGAGGCAACCTAGATCTGATATGCCGGCAGACGAGCCGTGCCTCACGGAGGAGGAGATATTTTCTCGGGTGATCGGGGGAAAGCAGCGTGGTCATATACCCGGCGTCGCAAGATGGTGCCCTACTTGAAGAGGCCACGGGTAGACATGCCGCCTCCAGCTCCAGAAGGTATGTACAGTTGGATAATATTAAATGACGCATCTTATATATGTATTGAAATGACCGTTTTTAAATTTTGATTATTTCGTTTATAGGTACGTCCGAGCTTAAAGGGAAGCTTGCTGAAGCTACGGGGCAGATTGATGAATTTAAAAAGAGTCTGGCTGAAGCTGAGAAAAAGAGGAAAAAAGAGAAGAAGAAAGCCAAGAAAAATGAGAAGAAGCTCGAGCTTTTGACACGTTATATCTCGAGGAACCCAGACTGGGACTCGTTTCTTACCACGATTGGTTCTCGAGGTGAAGCTGGAGGCTGCAGTGGGAGCGGCGCGGGAGGGAGCGGCTCAGGCGCTCTCCCGAGTGGCTTAGGCGGCGCGAGTGGCTCTAGGAGCGGGAGGGATGATGATGACGAGGATGACGACGATGGGCTGGACATGTAGAGGTATTATTTTGTGTTGTTTTGTCTCTGGAACTATATTTTTGACGACCCCAATCTTATTATCTTTGAACACTTAGGATATTGCAACATTTGTACATATAGTAGCTAGGTTTAGCGATTATAACACCCATTTTGTAAACTTTATGATGTATTTTGAGGGTGTTATAATGTTTATGGCCGTTTTGTAAAGTTTATGGCCGTTTTGTAAAGTTTATTAAGTGTTTAGTGGTTATATATAGCCGTTTTAGCCGTTATAAACTTTATAGCCGTTTTAGCCGTTGTTTGTATTGGAATGTGGTTTATAAGAGCAGGTGTAGGAAACTGGAATTGGTAGATTTTTGCTGCACATTTTTGCGGCAAAAATCTGGGTAGTGCAGCTGCGCAGCTGCAATATAACTTCCATACCGACGCCATGTCGTCTCTAAAATACATACATGCATACTATACCGACAAAATGTCGTCGACAGAATAATGAAAATGTTTACAATTTAAACCCTACCGACCATATGACGTCGGCAACAATTTTCAATTTTTTGACTTTTGTTGACTATTTCATACGGTACCGACGAAGAGGCGTCGGCAACAATTTTCAATTTTTTTGACTTTTGTTGACTATTTCATATGGTACCGACGAAGAGGCGTCGGCAACAATTTTCATTTTTTTGACTTTTTTTGACTTTTCATACCGTACCGACGAATCGTCGTCGGTGTGGTTTACGTTAATATTTGACTTTCGTTGACTTTAATTATCTAATCTAATTAAGTTATTAAATATTTATTATGTTACCGACGACTAGGCGTCGGTAACATATTGTCGAGCAAAAACAAACGTTTGACCGAAAATCATGTGGGTCCCGCTCTGTCGTCGGCGTTATTCGTCGGTACGAACGTTGCCGACGTGGCTCTGTCGACTATTCGTGCCGACGACGTGACGTCGATAAGGTATGGTGCCGACGTCATGACGTCGGCACGGTTGAAAAATAGTCGTCGCCGGAGGTGTCGATTGTACTAGTGTATGGCACGACTATTTTATTTCATGTGTAATTTATTTGAGAACCAAAAACAAAAGGTAGGGAAGACAAAATTGGGATCAAGTTAATACTAGATCACTAGAAGCCTCGTCTAATATGCTATCTCATACATATGACATGATCTATGAAAATCATGTTACTCAATTTGCACTAAAAATGTGCTTTCCGAGGTACATAATATTATGCCAGCCTTAAAACAATATATAAAAACAAATCAAACCCATAAAGCTCCAGCCCTGATGAGCATTGGCTTTAAACCCCTCTTAAGTTGAAGACTCATAATCTCATTTGTTCCACCAACTAACTCACCACCAATGAACACTGCTGGGACTTTGCTGTATCCAAGCCCCGACAATGCTTGCTCAATTTCTCGGCCTCCTGGTATCTCATCAAGCTCGTAGACAGTAGGGTTCACACCAAAGTCATTAAAGAGAGACTTGACTGTGTGAGAGATTATGCAAGAACTTAACTCTTACTGAAGATGACCACAGGCCTCTCGGAAACCATTCTTTGTACTCGGTCCATGTCTATACTGAACTTGGAAGTGTTAAAAAGCTTAGAGCAATTATTAATTAGTACCGAAAGTGACTCTTTAACTTGTTGTGTGTTACGTGGTTGAACACACAGATATATATAGGGTTTGAGTGGATGATATGTGGAGAATAGAGAATGTTTTAGGTTAGTGACTAATAGCGATATCAGGTTCGAGAGATAGGCTTTGCCGCAAAAGATGAAAGTGATACGTTGGCAAAAGATGGGCGGCAACGAATCTCATTGCTACGGAAGCATATATAGACATTGATCATATGTTCCAAGTGTGGATATGTAGGCTTTAGATTTATTCCATATTCTAATGGACTTTTCAAGAACCGGAAAGTTATACTAGCTTTTATCAACCTATCTATACAAAATTTAGCACTCGGTTCACTTATTAATCAAAAAGGCATATAAATTGAAAAATTGCAACTATATCATCTTTCATAGATGCCAAATATCTGATAAATATACAATACTAGTTTATTGACCCGTGAAATTCACGGGGCCTTAAGAAACCGTTGACAGTGTTTATATAAAAGATCGATTTGTGATATTATGTAAAAAAAACTTACATGTTAGATGTATGCATAGAAAATATTAATGTGAAATAACGATATAATTAAATGATTGAAACACTATAAAACACATTTAATTTTTTATGGTTTATAATTTTGAGAATATATCACTTTGAAAAAGAGTACAATAATCTAACAACATAAAAAAGTATATAACAACAAAACACACATAACATCTGTGTTGAAATGTTGTTATCTTTATGATTTCTGCTCTATTTTGCTGGATTAAATAGGTGTTTAGCCTTGTTATGTCTTTTGTCTTGATGGTATTATCTATGACTTTGGGTTTATTATGTATGGAATTATGCTTTAGTTTTGTAAGTATTAAGTATGTATGTATTTTGAATGGTTTATGTATTTGGATGTATTATGTGTGGATTATCATCTATGTCTATGTAGTTTCTTACATTTGAATTATTAGGTGCAATGTCTTTATATTTCCAGTAATGACTTGGATTGTCACTTTAACTTTATCTTGTTTATTAGGATTATGTATTTATTTGTTTAGATTGTATGTCAAGTAACCTATGCTTATGTTATGTGGTTTAATTATTAGGTGTAAGTTAGATAAGCAAAGTTTCATGTTGTGGTTCACGTATTTGTATATTGTTGCAAGTTGGTGGGTTAGTATAACATTTTCACGTTTGAGTTAGTTTGTAGTAGCATGCTTTGTCAGATTTTTGTTGGTCATGTATTTTGAGGTTTGTTTGCATAGTATTATATGATGTGTTATGTGATTTTTTTTTTATATTATTAACAAAATATACTTGGTCATTGTTAGTTACGGTATCTTGTGTTATGTAGATTATTTAAAGATTATGAAAGGTTGCAATTCATTTGAGTATAGTACACTAAACAGATTCAAGCCATGTAAATCCGAAATTTTAAAAAATAATTGAACATGAAAATCTTTTCTGAATCGCGCACATCTTTGTATGAAACTTATGGTTTTTTGTGAAATTCACGGGATTAAATTGAAAACCGTGAAATAATAGTGTTGAATTTATCACGGAAAACTGTTAAGTATTATATACTCAACAGATGTATAAATAGAAAAAAGTCATGCTACATAATAGAAAAATACCTGTTTTGACTCGAAAAATTACTTGTTCCGACACAAAAAGTACCTGTTTTGACACACTTTATAACCCGTGCCGGCCACCAATGGCCTACTTTACACCCCGTGTAAACAAAATTAACTGTTTTGGCCCACAAAATTACTTGTTCTAAATAATCATGTGCTAAATGGATAAAAGATTAAAAGGGTTTATTGACGAATCATAAGACTCACTTAAAAAGCATTTTGTAAACAAAATTATCTATTTCGACCCACTTTATAACCCGTGTCAAAGAAGGAATTTTCAAACAAAATCGGCATATAACTCAGTAGTGGACCCATGATTTTAGGGCTTATGTAGCACAAAATTATTTTAGCCTTTGGAGTAGGAGTCCGAGAACACCTAAAAGCCTTGGTAACATGATATGAAAAAGAACGTTTTTAAAAGGCATCTAATGTATTTTGCTAATTAAGTTTGAGAACATTTCTCGTAGAAAAAGAGTAAAAATAAGGTAACGACAAAATAAATAAAATCTGTAACAACAAACACAAATAACATTTTATGGCATTTTATAAAAAATTGACAAAAAAAATAACTTTTTAAATTAACACTTATAAAATATGAGAAATATGTTGTGAAAAATATGAATATATATATATATATATATATATATATATATATAATATATATATATATATATATATATATATATATATATATATATTATATATATATATATATATATATATATATAAATAACAGGATGTGTATGACGTTATTGTGTAGCGAAAATATATCGATCTCCATAATAGCCCAAATAAATACAATTTCTATTTACTCATGTAACATAAATCACTTGAATTGTAACATACTCTTGACATTTTTACTACATGGTCGAACATTATGTATTGTATAAGTGCTCACAATTAAACGATGTAAGAATGTATCATATATTCTCGGAGTATCTAAAAAAATTTTATCCATCACAACCTTCAAACATATATTAGTCTCTTATACCTTATCGAGTGACTAAAATCATTCTATTTTAACAATTTTTCTGAATATCAAATCACAGTAAGTCACTTATAGCAACAACTTAATTCAATTTCAGCAGGTCTCGATTGCAGTACTAGCATTCTCGTAGATCTACAACAAATTAAGAAACAACAAACATATATTAGTCTCTTATACCTTATCGAGTGACTAAAATCATTCTATTTTGACAATATTTCTGAATATCAAATCACAGTAAGTCACTTATAGCAACAACTTAATTCAATTTCAGCAGATCTCGATTGCAGTACCAACAATCTCGTAGATCTACAACAAATTAAGATACACAGAAGTTCGTTGCACTATTATTTAAAAGATCAGGGCACCTAACCCTTTTGAATAGTGAAATCAACCAAGAATGTAGAACAGACGAACAATTAACATATCAAAATCAATTGTTGAGAACAATACACATGGTAAGTAACATCATTAGTGTTTGTGATATACAACGTAATACACAACCAAATACAAAGATAAGTAAACATGGAATAACCTTAGAAGTATCAATACTTTATTAGCCCGTAAACATTAAAGTAGTAGAAAACGTAAATACTGAATAACCTTAGAAGCATCAATAGTTTCTTAACTCGTAAACACTGTTTACACTCTCTTCCACCCATACTACACCCACGTATCTCATTTGGTTGAAATTAGCTCACTACCATGATCAAGTATGTAAAGTAACTGTACACACATTTCAATCCATGTATCAAAGTGTTTTGCAGGCAATTGTAATCTTCTTTAGTACTCATCCAAAAACCTAAAAGTGAAAAAGAATGCTAAAAGTATAAGATAAACACGATTCATTAATAAAAATAGATAGCTCAAACCAGAAAATGAAAGAATATTATATCAACTTGCACTGTGTGATTGCGCTTGACCTATATGCAAACATTTTCCAATCCCATTAGCATGTACAATTTGTTTTTAAAATTTTTATTAAAAATAGATAACTTAACATCGGATGTCCATCACGTGGACCATCCTGAAACCATCGATTATAGTGCCATTGTGTTGGTCAATATGTTTCACAAAGTTAATCAACTTTTTATCCTAGTAAAAGAAAAAACTCATATTACGAAGACACTTTTAATCATGAATATAAATTATTTGTGGAATTTTTTAGCTATAAACTTTGGAATATTTGTATTAGTTGTATCGAAGATGAAAAGGGGGAGTATGGCATAATACCTGTCTTAATCATGGTCTGTAAACTCAGTTGAAGCTTGAAATCCTTGGCTTGTGATTTGTGAACCAGAAGACCCGAAAGGTAATACGATTATGATGAAAATCAATCTACAGGTTAACATCTACTAAGTGCAGGCTTTTTCCGGCTCAAACCATTATATAGTCCTAGATCACAACATAAAATTAAAATCAATCTACAATACCATGTGTATGTCTAGAACTCTAGATCAATAAAAGTAAGATGGCTTGTATGCTTTACAGAGGTATATCTATTGACAACAACTTCTCTTATAACCAATATATAGAAAATAACATTCAAGCTATAGTATAGAAAATATTCAATATCTCTGAATTACTAACTTTTAACCCAAGCAAGATGATCGTTTGCAATCGTTATCAAGTATAAAAATATAAACTTTTGCATATTTTTTGAACACTGAATGTCTATTCTGTATGGAAAATATAAAAAATAACCTCCATTTGATATACGTAATAGACTGTAACACCCCCAAAATCATAATATTCGCGGAAGCATACAGTTTGGGTGCTACTGGATTGAAATCACAACACAAGATATAGGGAACGGATTAAAAATCCGTTTTAAAATATATTACATAAGTTAAGTCATGTAACATTACATAAAATCCATTTTGATGAAAATGAAGCCCATTTAAATTAAAAAGGTCCAGTTGTCAGAGTAAACGCATTAAAAACATTTCCATCATTTATTGTGACCGACGCCATGCACTGCACCCGGCTAAACGCACCTCAGTTTCCTGAGAAAAACATGCTAAAAGTCAGCTAACGCTGGTGAGTTCATAGGTTTAAATAAATAGCACATATGGACCAATAGCAATATCATAAAACAATTCAGCAGATACACACTATCCGTTATGCAAACACTAAGCCTCATCCTACCGATGCTAAGACAATGCAGCACGAATAGCGTTAGCAAAATAAATAAGGGTGCCCGCGAGTGTTAATCCCCAAACACTCGGCCAAAAACCCGACTTGGTATACGTTCGCCTTGGCTATGCCGAGCCAATCGAACGGGGACGTCACTCCCAATAGATCTATTTATAACAAACGGCTTCCCAAACAGGAATTAACGGCAGATGATAGTGGGCACTAAATGGGATTCAGCAAACTTAGGTTTCTGCATACTAGTGTGATCTCAAAAGCAAATTCATTTCTGGTCCATGAAAACAGTTTTGCATGTTTCTCACCCCAAGCTTATAAAGCAAAAATCGTATAAAATATGGGGCTATAAACTCACCTTTCAAATACAGCAATTCAGCTAATCAATCATAATAATGCAACCGCGCCGACCATCACCTAAATCAGTACGGTAAGTCTTAGCAAACGTTTTGTGTCCTCATTTTATTTGAAAAGTTTTACGTTTGACCAATGCTCGTGTGTTTTCTTGCTTGCTGTGTGGTAAAATATATTTCGAAACGATTTATTATTGTAACTCTTGGGGGTAGCTCATGGTGAAAGTGCATGGTGGGAATACGTAACGGAACATCCGTGCTAGTATTCGCGACTTAAATGTACAAGTGTTATATATAATATATATATATATATATATATTATATATATATATATATATATATATATATATATATATATATATATATATATATATATATATATATATATATATTATAAGTTAATTTCTCATATATTTAATTAATGGAGATTAATTAAATAAGTTTTAAAGAATGGTTAATAGGATGTAGTTAGTGAAAAATTATTATATTTAGAAACATTGTTTATTATTTTTGTTGCAACTTTTATTATAAGAAAACAAGTTTTGTTAAGTAATTCCATAAAGTTTACTTAAGTTATGAATTTTCACAAAAATATTCTAAGTGTTGGATTTTTAGAAAATTTGGGCATGACCCATTCGTTTATACAACGTTTCCATTTTATCTCAAATGTTGCAACTTTTACTCAAACATTTCACTAACTAGTTTTGAGTGCAAAAATACTTTCATGATAATATATTAAGTGTCGTGAATGTTTTCGTAGTTATATTATTCGTTATCTTAACTTTTAAGTAATAACATTTGGTTTTGACTTAAAGTCAATATCTTGTCAAAAAGTCAACAAAAATAAGTCTCAAAATCAATTTAGTAAAAATTGTCACTTTTTACCCTTTCGGAGACTAAACGTCTCAAAACAAGTCCAAAATAGTTATCGTTATATTTTTCGCTTCGTTAAACATTAATGACTACGGCGAGTCGGAAAACATTCCAAAAATCAAATTTATCATTTTTATTTGTAAATTGGGCCGAACTCTCAAAATAAGCCCATTTACCATTTTTAGCCCAAAACACGTTTTTAGTTATAACGTATATATCGTCACGTTACTAAAAATCATTTTACTCGCTCAGTAGGTTCGTTTGGTCAAAAAGTCAAACTTTAAAAAATACATATGGGCTTCGGCCCAACAGTAAACTCATGGGCTTTTTGGCCCAAAAATCCATTTGGTCCAATTTGTATTTATTTATTACTTATTGGTGATTATTAGTTACCAAATACATTTTTACTTATCAATAAGCTCTTATAAATAAGCTACTTAGTCAAAAAGTCAAATTTGACTATTTTTAGGTCCATTCGACCCATACTATATGTCTCAACTTATTTCACCTTTTTACTAGTTATTTTTAGTAACTTATAGCTTATTAAATGAGCTAATCCAAATAAGCACTTCACTTTATTTTTTCCACCTTTTCACCATTTGAGCCAAAATTTTATGTTTTTCAAAACACCAATAATCTCATATTTTTATATGTAGCCGATTCATATATAAGCTCCAAAAATCATCATAGTGCTTAAATTAGTGTAAAAACCATAACAAATGTTTGTATTATAAAATAAGCACTATATGTAACAATATTTACCACACAAGCAAGAAATCTACAAACTAACTCATAATCCTCAAAAAAGTCGAGCACTACAATATACAAGATCAAACCCTAGTTTAAACCATATTATCAAAACATATACATTTAACACTTTTAAACATCACTATACACCAAATACACAAGAGATTAACAAATTTAGAAAAGTTTTAAGAATCCTTACAATGGTTTGAAGTTATACGTGTGATAGGAGACCAAAGAACACCCAAAACCTTGCTAATTTTACCCAAATCAAGCTCCAAATTACCCAAAAACCTTATGTAAACACTTATGATCTTGATCTTTGTAGTGAAAATTTTTGTAAGTAAATGTTTGTGTGTGATGAAGTTGGCGTACAAATGTGGTAGAAAAAGAGATGATCATAGTTATTTTGGGTAGTAATAAAGGATAAGATCTTAAAAATCCAAGAAGCATTTTACCATATTAAGCAAAACTAGATTACATTTAAGGATAGAATGATTAGGTGTCCCATGTGCTTTGGTGTGGCTTATGTGGCCGGCTAGGGGTTATTTAGGGGAGGGCAAAAATAGTTTTTATCCCGCTTTGGTGTATAGTGTGTCGGTTTGAGTTTAAAAGTTACCGTAAAGTCCCGGTTTGACGTTTTTGGACACGATTACGTAAAATAAAGTTTTTAACCACGTTTTTGTCAGAAATATAATAAAATGTCATTACTGACTCAAAAATATATTTATTTGACTTTTACCATATGTACTGTGCTGTCGGTACGCGCGTGCGGTTGTTTTTCAGAAAAATGCGAGAAAGCTCTCAGTAAATTATAATACTTGTCAGTAACTATCAGAAATGTGATAATTTAACTTTACTGACAAAAATATACTTTTTCTGCAGTGACTGTAAGCTACAGTATGCGAAACGGCTCTCAAAAATGCTCAAAATACTCAGAAACATGCAAATGCGCATAGAAATGCTTAGCTTAAAAATAATTAATACTCATATAATATTAATTAACAACGTGAAAATTACCATTGGTCACAGTCTCCCCATCTAATCGGGAAATCCGTCCCGGATTTCAATTTACGTTACTCGTCGGCTTTGAAAAGAGATGAGGGTATTTTCGCTTTATTTCGTCCTCTCGCTCCCAAGTGTATTCGGGGCCTCTGCGAGAGTTCCATCGGACCTTCACAATTGGGATACGACTCTGCTTTAGTCGTTTCACTTCCCGGTCCATGATTTCAATCGGTTCTTCAATAAAATTTAACCTCTCATCAAGCTGGATTTCATCCAAAGGAATAACGGCGTTTTCATCCGATAAGCACTTTTTCAAATTACTGACATGAAAAACGTTATGCACAGCACTGAGCTCTGATGGCAGTTCGAGTCGGTAGGCTACCGGCCCGATCTTTTCAAGAATTTCGAAAGGTCCAATATAGCGAGGGTTCAACTTACCACGCTTGCCAAATCTGATCACGCCTTTCCATGGCGAGACTTTCAACATTACTTTATCTCCCACTTGAAACTCAAGGGGTTTTCGCCTCTTGTCGGCGTAACTCTTTTGACGGTCACGAGCCGCCTGCATTCGGCTCTTGATCTGTACAATCTTTTCAGTAGTCTCATGGACTAGTTCTGGCCCAGTAAGCTGGCTTTCTCCAACTTCTGCCCAACAAATTGGCGATCTGCACTTACGTCCATAAAGTACTTCATACGGTGCAGCCTTAATACTGGTGTGATAGCTGTTGTTATAGGAAAATTCGACTAAAGGCAAATGCCTATCCCAGCCATTCCCGAAATCAATCACACAGGCTCTTAGCATGTCCTCTAATGTCTGAATGGTCCTTTCACTCTGACCATCCGTTTGAGGGTGATATGTTGTACTCATATCGAGTTTGGTTCCTAAAGTATCCTGAAGCGACTTCCAAAAATTAGACGTGAATCGACTGTCTCGATCAGAGATAATAGAAACAGGCACACCATGCCTTGCAACAATTTCCTTAACATATAAACGCGCGAGTTTATCCATGCTGATTTTCTCTTTTATAGGGAGGAAATGCGCTGATTTAGTGAGTCGGTCCACGATTACCCAAATCGTGTCGTAACCACTTGATGTCTTAGGCAACTTCGTTATAAAATCCATAGTGATACGTTCCCATTTCCATTCCGGAATCTCAGGTTGAACAAGCAGACCAGACGGTCTCTGGTGTTCAGCCTTGACCTTCAAGCACGTTAAGCACTTGCTGACGTATTCAGCTATATCGGCCTTCATGTTTGGCCATAATACAACTTCTTCAGGTCTAAATACATCTTGTCAGATCCTGGGTGAATGGAGTACTTGGACTTATGGGATTCGTGCATAATGAAATCACGAATTCCTCCACACAGTGGAATCCAATACATGTCTCCATAACGCAAAATCCCATCGGATCTTCTTACTAACCTGTTCTCAAGTTCTGGCATTCTGTGAATCTTCTCACTGGGTCGGTTTTCATCTTTGAGTGCCTCATCCTGAGCCTCAAGAATCTTTGCTGGAAGCGGCGAATTGATCGTCATCCCTAATGATCTGACCCTAAGAGGTTTGATTCGCTCCTTTCTGCTAAGGGCGTCGGCAACAACATTTGCCTTGCCTGGGTGATAACGGATCTCACAATCATAGTCACTAAGCAACTCCAACCATCGGCGCTGTCTCATGTTCAGCTCCTTCTGGTTTAATATATGTTGTAGACTCTTGTGATCGGTATACACTACGCACTTAGTTCCATAAAGGTAGTGTCTCCAAATCCTCAGTGCAAACACGACTGATCCTAATTCTAGGTCATGGGTTGTGTAGTTTTTCTCATGGGTTTTCAGCTGTCGAGAAGCGTATGCTATTACCTTCTCTCTTTGCATCAACACGGCTCCCAAACCTTTGTGTGATGCGTCACAATACACAACAAAATCTTCGCTACCCTCGGGTAAAGCTAAAATAGGCGCACTACACAATCTTTCCTTAAGGAGTTGAAAAGCTTCTTCCTCCTTATCTCCCCAGTCATATTTCACATTCTTTTGAGTCAATTTCGTCAACGGTTTAGCTATCTTAGAGAAACCTTCTATAAACCTTCTGTAATAGCCGGCAAGTCCTAAAAATTGTCGGATTTCCGTCGGCGTTGTGGGCGTTGCCCAATCCTTAATGGCCTCAATCTTAGCAGGATCTACGTGAATCCCTTGCTTATCTATCACGTGACCAAGAAACTGAACGGTCGATATCCAGAATTCACACTTCGAAAACTTAGCATATAGTTCTTCCTTTTTCAATAGTTCCAGAATTAGCTTGAGATGTTCCTCATGCTCTTGCTCATTCTTGGAATATATCAGGATATCGTCAATGAACACTATCACGAATTTATCCAAATACGGCTTACACACATGATTCATGAGATCCATGAATACTGCTGGTGCATTTGTCAAGCCGAATGGCATAACTTGGAATTCGTAATGGCCATATCGGGTTCGGAATGCAGTCTTCGGGATATCCTCTTCCCGGACTCTAAGTTGGTGATAACCCGATCTCAAGTCTATCTTAGAATAAACCGATGATCCTTGCAACTAATCGAATAAATCGTCTATCGTCGGGAGTGGGTATCTATTCTTAATGGTTAGTTTATTCAGTTCCCGATAGTCAATACACATCCTGAAGGATCCATCCTTCTTCTTAACAAACAAAACAGGAGCTCCCAAGGCGATGAACTCGGTCTAAAGAAACCTTTTCCAGATAATTCAGCTAATTGATCGGACAACTCTTGTAATTCCGTAGGTGCTAAACGATAGGGTGCTGATGAACTCAAATAAGTACATTTTATTATCATCATTTATCCTATTTATTTGACTTGTTTTATTATATTATATATGAGAATTGATACGTTAATGTTTACTTTTGTAATTCTCAGGTAAAAACAAGTATATTCATACTGACCGGGTACACTGATTAGAATAATTAGATAATACGTTCCACTCTTAGTGATCGACACTCTACTTACCATTATATTCATACTGACCGGGTACACTGCTCGTTAAGTGTGTGTTTTATTGATAAGTCGGCTAAATATAAATTTAAAACTTGAGTAGGCATTAATACTGCTAAACCACAACGACACATCACGCGCGCACCAAGTTCTTGGCGCCGCTGCCGGGGATATAAAAGAATTAGAGCAAAAAAACACCACATCAAGTTTTTGGCGCCGCTGCCCGGAGAGTGAATTGTTATTATCTGTTAATTTGATTAGTATTTTAATTAGGTTTTTTCTTTTCTTTTTAATTTTTAGATTCTAACCACTAACTCTGTTATATATTAGATAAATTGCATTCATTGTATAGTTTGCATATTTTCTGTTTTGTGTGTTTTTATTTTCTTTACTTTTGTTTCTTTTTGTTTGTTTTTATTTTTTGATTTCTTTTCTGTATTTTTCTGCATTCTGCTATCGTTGTACTGAGCTGATACAAATAATACGGCGCATCTGTTTTCACAGATACGGCGTATTGCGTTTAATTTTTATAAAATACAACGCGTTTAATAAATTCGAGTACGACGCATCTTTCCCCAAGATACGGCGTATTCTGTTTTTAATAAGAAATTTTTCTAAACCCTAACGCCATACGACGCATCTGTTTTAACAGATACGACGTATTTTCGATTTAAATTAAAAACAGTTTTCGAATTATTAAATAGATACGACGCATCGATTTTAATCGATACGGCGCATCTACTGAATCAAAAATCTTGTATTTTGAAACGTTTACTATTGGAGAGAAAGTGCTGCTGTTCAATTCTCGATTAAAGATGTATCCAGGTAAACTAAAATCAAGATGGACGGGTCCGTTCGTTGTCAAGAAAGTGTATCCATACGGGACTATTGAAATATGCGATAAAAATGGTTATATATTCAAGGTAAATGGGCAACGAGTAAAGAAATACTTTGATAATAAAATTGAGGATACTGAGAACGAGGTAGTGGAGTTTGAACCCGAAGTATTGGATTAAGAAGCTGAACGTGAGTCTAACTTGAAGACTCTGGAATAAAGACAAGTGCTGACCAGGAGACAACCCGGAAAATTTTTACTTTTCTGTTCTGTGTCGAGTCTGTCAGACCTGCAGAAGATACGGCGCATCTCCATCATAAGATGCGACGCATCACCTGCACTGGTCATATCTTATTTAATTTTCTGCATTTTTATTTTTTGACTTTAAAACTTTCTGTCAGTTTATTTAATGCGGCGCATCCCTGGTTAAGGATGCGACGCATCTTCTATTCTGATTCGTATTTATTCTAGGCTCGATACGGCGTATCTTCTTCCATAAGATACGGCGTATCGACTGACCTGATGATTTACAATTTAATTTTTTATGTTTTATTTTTACTAACTACTAATGTATTATGCAAGTTTGAACCTTCTTAACTCAGGTGTGTTAAAGTCTTAATGGTATTATAGATTCCTGCATTCTTGTGGATACATCATCTATGAAGCTTAAACGTTCTCATCCACAAGAAAGTTGATTTTTGCTCTTATACGAATAATGGAGGATCATACCGAGCAAATCTCAGGGGAGTTTTTCTGTTCTAATTCTTTTATTTTCCAGTTTTTAACCTTTGACACAAACAACGAGGACGTTGTTTAACTTAAGTGGGGGGATTGGAGAATTAGAACACTTACTTGTCCTAAACTTTTTCAAAATATGCTTAAAATGCGCTTAATATATCAAAATTTAAATTTTTTAGCATGTTTTTGTTTAAAGTCTAAATTACATAGCTGCACACATAACATTATTTCCAAAAATTGTGAACTTATCAAAATTCACAAATCTATGAGTGTGCCGGTGACTTGTAAACTTTAGAACTTGGCTTGTATACTATTCGAGACCACCATAATAAGTATTATCTATATAATTGGAATGACTTGTCTAAATTGGTAAATTTCTAGGATTACACCCAAATAGCCTTTATATGTTATATGATATTAACTAAGTACATTGGTTAGTTAACCCCCGTATAAACCCTTTGTTACTCTCACTTTTAGAGTAAGATACCGCTAGAAAAACCCTCAGAGCCATTCCTTTCGTTTCTTACACCTTTGTTATAATGTTTCGTTACACCCTTACACCTTAGCCTACCCTGTAGATTAAAATCCATGGTTAATTGCTTTAGGCAAAGTGTGTTTCCTTACATTACCTGTGTTCGCGTGCGTAATTCATTATCTTTGGTTGAGTCAGGAAATTGCACAATGCAATTGGTATGAAAGTAAATATTGTATAACTTTGAGTTTATTTTTCGTGTGTTTACTACTTTCGCTATTACAGTTATTTCTGAAAGTATGAAGAGTATGAAAAAAAAATTATCCGGAAAAATAGTGATAGAAAAGTTGTGAAATTTTACAAATATATGTTGATGTCAAAAAAAAAAAAAAAAAAAAAAAAAATCGAAAAAAATAGAAAAGAAAAAGAAAAAGGAAAAGTTGGAAGTTTGTTTTAACCAACTTATGTAAAGTTTTGTATTAAGTGTTCGATATCACCACTAGTTGTTGTATATTATATTTATGGATTGAATGGGAGTTGGCCGTTATGGGAACGCCAACTAAGGTTATTCTTTTATTGAGATTTTGTTGAGCATAATTCGTGTCTACCTAAAGCGTGTGTTTCAAGTGTTAAAGCTTGAGTTATTCAATGATATGAGTCTTATTCATGGGATGGTTGGGAAAGTAATTTACCACACTTAGGATTTTAATTTATCTGTTTTGTTTATTTTTCATTTTACACCAATTTGTATCCCAAATATTATCCATACCATATATCATTCTTCATCCAAACCTTTGATTTATTGAGATTAGGGATTTGAGAAATCTTAAGTATCGTAGTCGTGGATTCGGCTATGTATTTATGATTTTGTCGCCCTTTTTGATATAATATTATTGGTGAAGATTACTTGGTCCTATCTTTAGCCTATTCGAGATAAGGATTTGAGCAATTGCAAGTATCGTGGTCGTGGATTCGATCATGTATTTGTGATTTTGTCGCCTTTTCTGGAATTTGAGATCGATAGAGATTAAAAAGGATGATCAACCCTTAACCAACAAACCCTTTTTACCGCTTTAGACTTGTTATTCCTTGGCTTTAGTGGGGGAGATGCGTATACTTGCCAAGCTTATGATAGAATATTCGTCACGACCGGACAGTTAAACGATTAGATTTGCTTTTATCGAAATATTTTATTTTATTTCTAATTCGTTAAGTGTTTGGTTGTGCAATTATGACAAAACGAATACATGCTTTAATATAAAAATAAATCCTAATATCTTTTAGGATATATTTTCATAAAATTCATTCTAAGGTTTACTTGGGGACAAGTAAAGTTCAAGTGGGGGGATATTTGATGAACTCAAATAAGTACATTTTATTATCATCATTTATCCTATTTATTTGACTTGTTTTATTATATTATATATGAGAATTGATACGTTAATGTTTACTTTTGTAATTCTCAGGTAAAAACAAGTATTATGTGAAACTTGGCGATTTTGGACTAATTATGGAGCAAAACAAGCAAGATGTTAAGAGTCTACTGAAATGTACAAGATCAAGATCATTCTGCTCCAGATACGCCGCAACATATTCTTACATACGGCGTATCACTATCAAGATTTCACAAGCTACAATCCAAGACAGCAAAGGACATGCGCCGCATAGAGAAATGGAGTTACGCCGCATCTTAAGGCGGCGTACGAATATTCCTGAATATATTAATCTTGGACCCCACGCGAAGTTAAGTCAATGCGCCGCATCTACTTATCCTATGCGCCGCATCTAACCCTCCGACAGAAACTATAAATACCCCAAGGCCAGACGAATTTTGAGATCCTTTTGACAACTAGCTAAACTCAGAAGAGAGAGACAGAAACCCTAAAGCCGAATTCAGACGTATTAGCAGCACAAGACACACCCTAAATGAAGATACAAGAGCTATAAGAAGGTCCTGCATGTATTCAATTCATTAAGTAGTTTTGTTTTATTGTATTAGTACACTTTAATTCATCAGGATTGATGGGCCGATTCCATGTGACTACGGAATATCATGGGCACCCCTTAAAATTGCTTTCCCATTAATTAAAGTTTATATGTTGATGTCTTTGGTGACTTTTATTAGTGCATTGATAACCTCTGTGTCTAGCTGAGCATTGCTTGGGTCGCCATGCCCCTTCCTCGCCTGTCTATTCTAGCGTATACGAAACGTGGGCATCACAAATGCTCAATATTCTAGGATAGTGGGATAGACATAAGTGATCATTAAGGGTTTACTCGCCGATAAGATTAGAGCAAACGAGAAAGGGTTAATTACGTACACTTCATATAAAACTAGCAATAAAACAAGTGACAAGCTACTTAATTATCAGGACAGGTCTTCTTATTGTCTCGAGTATCTATCTGTGTACGTGTGTGCTAATCGCTGATTCGTGCTCATTAGTTTAGTTTTCTATTTAATCATAACCAAACCGTGCCAGTCTCTCAGGCTGAACCCCCTTGCGTTAGATTAGGTTGTACAGCTAACTTAAGATATTAAAATACTGATTAGAATAACTAGATAATACGTTCCACTCTTTGTGATCGACACTCTACTTACCATTATATTCATACTGGCCGGGTACACTGCTCGTTAAAGTGTGTGTTTTATTGATAAGTCGGCTAAATATAAATTTAAAACTTGAGTAGGCATTAATACTGCTAAACCACAACGACACATCACGCGCGCACCAAGTTCTTGGAGCCGGTACCGTGGATATAAAAGAATTAGAGAAAAAAACACCACATCAGGTGCTCGCACTACAGGCGCGGCTCCTGGCACTAATTCGATGTGGAATTCGATTTGTCTGGCCGGTGGAAGTCCCGGTAAGTCTTCTGGAAAGACTTCTGGAAAATCCCTTACGATTGGCACATCTTCCAACCTTTTCTCTCTAGGTTCCTTTTCTTTCTTTTCAGTGACATGGGCTAAAAAGAGATAACATCCCTTCTCGATGTACTTCTGCACCTTCGTACACGAGATGATGCTCAATCTTGACGAACGCGCACGATCAGAGCGGTCGCCTTCAATGATCAGAACTTCATTCCCATAGGGTACTCTGACAATCTTCTCATCACAGATGATGACGGCATGATATTTTGATAGCCAATCCATCCCTATGATGACGTCGAAGCTACCCAATTCTACCGGCATTAAGTCGATATTGAATGGACGGTTCAACAAGTTTAGAGTGCAACCCCTTATGATGGTACCTACTCTTTCTAGGTTTCCGTTTGCTAATTCTACGTCAAAGGCATTATCTAAGGTGGTCGGGGCTATATCGAGCAAAGGACTAAAAGCGATCGATAGAAAGCTTCTATCTGCTCCCGTATCGAAAAGTACTGAAGCATAACGATTGTTTAAAAGAAACGTACCCGTCACCACGTTCGGGTCGTCCTGTGCTTCCCTTCTACCTACGGCATAAACTCTTCCACGAGCTCTTCCTTCATTGCCCTGATTTCGATTGTTAATCATTGCCACTTGGTTCCCTGGTCCACCACCGTTTCCTTGATTTCGGGGCTTATTGCACTCATTCCGATAATGAACCTTTTCACCACACCCAAAGCAGGTGACATCCGCCTTTCGATTGTAGGGTGGTGCTGCTTGTGCGGTGGCTAGTGGTCTTGCCCTACAGTTCTTTGCCAAGTGCCCTATCCTCTGGTAATTGTTACACTTCACAGTGCACTGTCCCCTGTGATGTAACTTACAGCGGTTACAAAAAGGCGTATTCTTATCATAACCCTTCTTGTCTCCTGAACCAACTGCATAAACCTTGCCTCCATTCTGCTTTTCGTCCTGAGAGCTGTTGTTGTTACCCTTGGAGTGATCATCCCACTTCCTTTTGTGGTCAGTACTCTTCTCTGGAATATCCTCCAGTTCCTGATCCATTAACTTGTTTGCTGTCTCCATGGTCTCATGAAGATCTACAGCCCTCGAGGTAATCACATCACCTCTTATAGATTTCGGTAAACCACCGATATACCTCTCAATCAATCTGGCTTCAGTCCGAACCATTTTTGGACATAGCAAAGCCAACTCCTGAAATCTCTGGTTGTAAGCAGCGATGTTGTTGTTTTGCACCTTCAAATTCCAAAACTCAATTTCTAACTTCTTAATCTCATTTCGTGGGCAATACTTCCTAATCACTAGTTCCATAAAATCTTCCCAAAGCATAGCATAAGCAACATCCATATTAGCAGATTTCATGTAGTTGTTCCACCAGGTCAAAGCGGAATCCATGAAAGTGAATGATGCAAACTTGACTCTGTCATCCTCATGACATCCACTGATACGAAACACGGTTTCAAGCTTCTCAATCCATCTAGTCAAACCAACGGCTCCCTCTGTTCCTCCAAATCCTCCAACCATGATTTTTCGGAACTCAGAGTAAGTACAACCTCGGCTGTTGGTCACTGGCCTAGATGTTCCGGTGTTGGTGGTCGAATTGGTCACAGCTGCGAGAGCGGCTGCCACACGATCAGCAACTAGTTGATCCAGTGTTGCTTGATTCACCACTGGGGTAGTAGCTGCGGCCCTGGTTGGGGCGACATCCTCAGCAGTTATTCCCCTCACTGACCTTGTCTGAACCGGTGTGTTAGCGGGTCGTCCTCGTGTGACTCTGGTCGGGGCAACAGGCTCAGTAGTTCTTCCCCTTACTGACCTTGTCTGAATAGGTGTGTTAACAGTTTGTCCTCGTGTGACTCTGGTTGACTTTCGTTTTGGTGCCATTTATCTGCATCACAAAAGATGGCGATAAATGAGATTTTTGGTTATAGGAAAATAAATCATACCGATATGTGGATAGCGAAAACAAATACAAGAATAAAGTCAACCACAGAGGAAAACGAATAATCGGATAGGAAGACTAAGCTTGTTATATATATATATATATATATATATATATATATATATATATATATATATATATATATATATATATATATATTATATATATATATATATATATATATATATATATATATATGTGTATATATATCAAAAGATAAAGGTTCACAAAATTACAAGCTCGTCAATAGTTAGTTCTAAGATACTACCGAAATACTAATAGTCTTAGGAATACATCATCACTACTACTACTCTAGGAATACATCATCACTACTACTACATCTAGTGGTCGATCCTAGCAATGCGTAGCTCCTCAAATGCTCGGGTCAATCCTCCAATAGTGGTCTCTAGTTGGGCTACCCGGTCTCTAAGCTCTTGGTTCTCCCTCATCACTGATCCAATGGTATGCTCAGCAGTCGAAATCCTCTGCCACTGCATACGGTCAACGCCTCTGGCTCGTCTCATCATACCCAATATCCTACTCTGGCCTCTACCTAAACCAATGGCCCTAAAATCCAATCCTCTAAGCTCCCTGCCATGTAACCTCTCTAGAGCATCTAATCTAGCTCTCAACCCAATCATCACTCTACGGTCAGAATACAACTCCTCAAATAAAACACAAGCTGCCTGATCAATAGTCCCAATCCGCCTCTCCACAGTCTGTATACGCTCAGACTGCTCCAATCTCCCAAGCTGATCTGAATGCATATCAAGTAGGTTCGCCTGGTTCGTCAGCTGAATCCAGATCTGATCCATCTCAGTAAGCTCCTCATGATCTGCTAATGGAGAAGCCACTGGTGATGGGAGTGGGGTAGGCATCGGAGATGGTGGTATAAAAGAAGGAGATGACGGTGTGTACTCTGGGCTAGCTGAACGTACACCCGTGCTAATATCACAAGCAATGTCCAACCACTGACTATCATCCAAACCCTGAATCTCAGCATCTCTGGAGCTCTGTCCAATCTCAAACAAACCCTGAAGCTGTGTATTTCTCGAGCTCTGTCCAACCTCAAACAATCCCTGAACATCCTCCATGATGCCCTTGCCATCCCTCGGCATCATGCCCTGATCTACATCCATAGGAGTATCCCTATCCCTATCATCCTCTAAACCCATAGGAATGTGCTCAACAGCAACAGTAGGAGTAGGCTCATCCTGAACCTGCACTGGATCCTCCACCTGATCCTCGTCCTCATCCGAATAGGTCTCCACTGATCTCCTACGTCTCTGACTAGGTGGGGAATAGTCTGGAGATGGTACAAGTGACTGAGGTGGTGAGTCAGCAGGAGTACCCATATAACCATAACGGGTCCTACTAAGAGATGAAGTCAATATAGAAGATAACTGAAGACGACGTCCACAAACTCGCCTATATGATGCCCGACGTATGACAGGTGGAGCATCAAGATCATGCTGAGTAAAGGTGTACAACTGAGCTGGTGATGAACGGTGTGCTGTGGTAGATATGTGCAAATACGGTGAGGTGGATACCGAAGTGGTGTGTACATGCTGAACTGGAATGGATGGCTGAGCAGCAGCACGAATAACCTCCATCAGTAGGTCATCCATGAACGGAACTGGCTGCTGTGTCTGAGAAGTGAATCCAGCAGTATCTACCTCAGAGTGTGTGCCGAATGGGAGAGACATGGTCTGTGACAAATATAGTGCGACACGTATAAGTATATAGAAATTACTTATATCATATATGCTTAGTATAACGCTCAAATAGCATGTCATAACGCCAAATCAAATAAAGCAAATAACACTCAAATCAAATAAGCAGCATTTGTTGCTTATTGGCAGGCATAGTAAGCTAAACTGGCAGGCATCCGGCGGTCATGATGGAAAGTTTTTCATAAATCGGTTATAGTTCAAGGTTTTTATAAACCACGTTCTCTATAACCTAGGCTCTGAATACCAATCTGTAACACCCCCAAAATCATAATATTCGCGGAAGCATACAGTTTGGGTGCTACTGGATTGAAATCACAACACATGTATAGGGAACGGATTAAAAATCCATTTTAAAATATATTACATAAGTTAAGTCATGTAACATTACATAAAATCCATTTTGATGAAAATGAAGCCCAATTAAATTAAAAAGGTCCAGTTGTCAGAGTAAACGCATTAAAAACATTTCCATCATTTATTGTGACCGACGCCATGCACTGCACCCGGCTAAACGCACCTCAGTTTCCTGAGAAAAACATGCTAAAAGTCAGCTAACGCTGGTGAGTTCATATGTTTAAATAAATAACACATATGGACCAATAGAAATATCATAAAACAATTCAGTAGATACACACTATCCGTTATGCAAACACTAAGCCTCATCCTACCGATGCTAAGACAATGCAGTACGACTAGCGTTAGCAAAATAAATAAGGGTGCCCGCGAGTGTTAATCCCCAGACACTCGGCCAAAAACCCGACTTGGTATACGTTCGCCTTGGCTATGCCGAGCCAATCGAACGGGGACGTCACTCCCAATAGATCTATTTATAACAAACGGCTTCCCAAACAGGAATTAACGGCAGATGATAGTGGGCACAAAATGGGATTCAGCAAACTTAGGTTTCTGCATACTTGTGTGATCTCAAAAGCAAATTCATTTCTGGTCCATGAAAACAGTTTTGCATGTTTCTCACCCCAAGCTTATAAAGCAAAAATCGTATAAAATATGGGGCTATAAACTCACCTTTCAAATACAGCAATTCAGCTAATCAATCAAAATAATGCAACCGCGCCGACCAGCACCTAAATCAGTACGGTAAGTCTTAGCAAACGTTCGTGTCTCATGTGTCTTCATTTTATTTGAAAAGTTTTACGTTTGACCAATGCTCGTGTGTTTCTTGCTTGCTGTGTGGTAAAATATATTTCGAAATGATTTATCGTTGTAACTCGTGGTGGTGGCTCATGGTGAAAGTGCATGGTGGGAATACGTAACGGAACATCCGTGCTAGTATCCGCGACTTAAATGTACAAGTGTTATATATATATATATATATATATATATATATATATATATATATATATATATATATATATATATATATATATATATATATATATATATATATGTATGTATGTATATATATATATATATATATATATATATATATATATATTATAAGTTAATTTCTCATATATTTAATTAATGGAGATTATTAAATAAGTTTTGAAGAATGGTTAATAGGATGTAGTTAGTGAAAAATTATTATATTTAGAAACATCGTTTATTATTTTTGTTGCAACTTTTATTATAAGAAAACAAGTTTTGTTAAGTAATTCCATAAAGTTTACTTAAGTTATGAATTTTCACAAAAATATTCTAAGTGTTTGATTTTTAGAAAATTTGGGCATGACCCATTCGTTTATACAACGTTTCCATTTTATCTCAAATGTTACAACTTTTAGTCAAACATTTCACTAACTAGTTTCGAGTGCAAAAATACTTTCATGATAATATATTAAGTGTCGTGAATGTTTTCGTAGTTATATTATTCGTTATCTTAACTTTTAAGTAATAACATTTGGTTTTGACGTAAAGTTAACATGTTGTCAAAAAGTCAACAAAAGTAAGTCTCAAAATCAATTTAGTAAAAATTGTCACTTTTTACCCTTTCGGAGACTAAACGTCTCAAAACAAGTCCAAAATAGTTATCGTTATATTTTTCGCTTCGTTAAGCATTAATGACTACGGCGAGTCGGAAAACATTCCAAAAATCAAATTTATCATTTTTATTTGTAAATTGGGCCGAACTCTCAAAATAAGCCCATTTACCATTTTTAGCCCAAAACACGTTTTTAGTTATAACGTATATATCGTCACGTTACTAAAAATCATTTTACTCGCTCAGTAGGTTCGTTTGGTCAAAAAGTCAAACTTTCAAAAATACATATGGGCTTCGGCCCAACAGTAAACTCATGGGCTTTTTGGTCCAAAAATCCATTTGGTCCAATTTGTATTTATTTATTACTTATTAGTGATTATTAGTAACCAAATACATTTTTACTTATGAATAAGCTCTTATAAATAAGCTACTTAGTCAAAAAGTCAAACTTGTCTATTTTTAGGTCCATTCGACCCATACTATATCTCTCAACTTATTTTCACCTTTTTACTAGTTATTTTTAGTAACTTATAGCTTATTAAATGAGCTAATCCAAATAAGCACTTCACTTTATTTTTTCCACCTTTTCACCATTTGAGCCAAAATTTTATGTTTTTCAAAACCCCAATAATCTCATATTTTTATATGTAGCCGATTCATATATAAGCTCCAAAAATCATCATAGTGCTTAAATTAGTGTAAAAACCATAACTAATGTTTGTATTATCAAATAATCACTATATGTAACAATATTTACCACACAAGCAAGAAATCTACAAACTAACTCATAATCCTCAAAAAAGTCGAGCACTACAATATACAAGATCAAACCCTAGTTTAAACCATATTATCAAAACATATATATTTAACACTTTTAAACATCACTATACACCAAATAAACAAGAGATTAACAAATTTAGAAAAGTTTTAAGAATCCTTACAATGGTTTGAAGTTATACGTGTGATAAGAGACCAAAGAACACCCAAAACCTTGCTAATTTTACCCAAATCAAGCTCCAAATTACCCAAAACCTTATGTAAATACTTATGATCTTGATCTTTGTAGTGAAAATTTTTGTAAGTAAATGTTTGTGTGTGATGAAGTTGGCGTACAAATGAGGTAGAAAAAGAGATGATCATAGTTATTTTGGGTAGTAATAAAGGATAAGATCTTAAAAATCCAAAAAGCATTTTACCATATTAAGCAAAACTATATTACATTTAAGGATAGAATGATTATGTAAAACCCAAAATTTCATAACATGCAAAATTACCAAAATACCCCTGTGACCTTAAATTTCAATTTAAGGTTAAATAAAATACCAAATAAACCCCAAACTCTTGGAAATTAGCAACATATGATATATGATAATTTTTGCATGAATATTTTAATATTCTAAATGTCCTAAAAATATTTGTTACATTTACATGGGCCAAATTATTTTATTTATAAGTATTTTCGGTTCTATTAATTTAAATAAATCAAATAAAAAGGAGATAAGCTCTACAATGAATAAGGAAAGTAATCAAATCATCAAACTTGATTCTCAATCAGCCTCAATCACGAAAATCATGCCCCCCCTCCCTCTCACACGTTTTCTTAATTATTTCCCTTTATTTTTCATCCTTTAAACCCTAAACACACACAAAACTCCCATCTGGCCTCCACGATTTTTACAATGTTTTTGGATATTTTTCCTGGGTTCTTACAAGTACAAGGAAGGCTAGAAAAATAGGTGTTCGAATTCTTGAAGCTTGGTTCGTTGGTTTTGAGTTTTTGCTCGTGTTTTATTCTTACTGAGAGGTATGAATTTTACACCACTCATCCGATCATTCTAAAGGCTATATGGTATTTTTATAACACTCTTTACATCATATATGATCTGTATAAAATGGCTATAATGATCCATGCATGATACTCAGGTCGTTTGAATTAAAATACGAATCGAAACCCTAAAAACCAAATAAATGGTGAATCGGTTTTTACGAATTTTGTGGCCTCCAAGACTATTTTTCTCAGGTCCTATACATGTCATATAACACTATAAAAATGCTACTTGAATTTATCGAAGCCTAGATCACGCTTGGTGAGTTTTTGTTCAAACCGGGTCGAAAAAGAAAAAGGTTTAAAAATATAGAACACGATCGAATAAATTAGGGTTGGACTTTTGGTACTTGATTTGTTATAATTAATGTGTTTTAAATGATGATGGAATGATTGTTAATGATTGGGAAATTTTAGGGTTTGTGTTTATGAAATTTTGGTTATTACCGATTGGGAAATTAAAAGTGTAGGGTATGTTTTGTAATTTTATAAACTTGTGGGATATTTTTGTAATGTGTTTTGCACCAGGGGTAACTCGTAAAAATTATAATATAGGGGTATTACATGTTAATTTTTTAAATAGAAGGTTTAATTGGTAAATTAGTTAATTATTTAAATCAAATTGGAAATAATTAAAATGGAGGGACTTGTTTTGTAAATTCTGGAAATTGAAGGTTGATTCGTATAATATTTAATATAAGGGGTGTGATGTGTAAATTTGAATAATTGAAGGCTTAACGTGTAATTATGAATTTAGTAAGGATTAATTTGTAACTTAATTAATTATAAGGTCTAATTTGTAATTTATATAACTAAAGGGTTTAACTTGTAAAATTGGTAAAGTTAAAGGATTGGAATTGTAATTATGGTAAACTTATGGATTAAAATGAATAACTTGTAATATTTGCATTTTGGACCTTAACTTTGGCATATTTACATTTGATACCCAAAAATATAGAAAGTTGTCATAATGAACCCTAAACTATCATGACTTGCTAAAATGAACCCTATTTCCATAATAATATTTAATAAATGACTTAACCTAATTACTTTATGGAATTTGTCTAATTATGGAAAATTGCTATTTTTGGAAACTTGCTAAATAAGAAAACTTTCTAAAAATGGAAACTTTCTAAAAATGGAAACGTGCTAATCTTGGAAACCTGCTAAAAATAGAAAGCCAACTAAAACGAGATATCTGATTTAAATAAGATATTAATAATAAGACGACCATGTATTCGTGTAGATTCGCTGAAGATGGAGTTTGTTTCCGATCTTTATATTTCTTGATGTGTTATCATTTGCGGTATAAGGTACATATATTCTACCCTTTCTTAGTAAGGGTGTCCTCCTCATGACTTTTGATCTTAATTCACTATAGGATTCCCTAAACCATTGCTATGTTCCCTTATACTTTGATTCGTTCTTCATGCTTCACTTACATCTTTCTATATTGGTTTGATTATGATCTGAGCCTTCTTATTGAGGCTTTCTTATTTAATCTATGCCTTTGCTATGCTTCCCTTGATTTGTGAACCTTGAAAATTGAACCTTACCATGTTACCTTGATACTTGATATGACTCGTTCATCACCCTGTAACATGAATATTTGAATCACTTGATACTTTGAAGGATTATTTGATTTTATAACTAGACATGAAAAACCTTTCTTAATTATATATGAAAATGTTCTGATGAAAAGCTATTTTAAAACGATGTATTTAAGCACGATACCACTTTTAAATGGAATTCTACTAACTTGTATGAAAACTATTTTTGAGACTATCTTTATGAAAAACCGTTTGAAAGACCATTTTTATGAAGACATATTCTGAAAGACCATTTTATGAAAACCATTATTAAAAGATTGCTTTAAATGAACTTTTGATAGAAACCTTTTTAAATAAACTTTTGCTATGAAACTTTAATTATGAACCTTTGAACAAATTAATATGAACCTACTGATTTGAACCTTTGCTTTAACCCTTGCATTGATCTCCTGTCTTGAACCTTGATATTAAACTTGATATGAAACTTGACTTGAACCACTTGAATTGGAAACTTGACATGAACCGCTTGATATGAAACTTGAACTTGAACTTGGACACTTGATACTTGATACTTGATACTTGATATTTGATACTTGATACTTGACCCTTGACCCACAGTTTGAGACTACGAGCCATAACTAGGCATAAGGGTGATGCGTGGTTTTGCGACCTTACAACAGGTTTTACCTCTCGAGGCATCTCAAGAGGCTTGCAATCCCCACCAGGCAGTGTACCTGACCGATGTAGTATAGTGTAGTGGCAAGTACCGGGGGATTGATCGTTCTCTAGGGGAATAGTGTCGTTAGGATTGAAAAACTACTCTAATAGGTCTAAGGGTGAGGGAAGATTCTTTTTGTATTTTTTATATTTTTATAAAAGCAAGTAAAATCTCGGGTTTGAAGGAGTGGGCGGAATTAGTTGCTAGTCAACTAACCCAAATAACTACAATTGCAAATAAAATAAAATAACTGAAAATAAAAAGGTGGTGGAACTTATATGGAGAGAAATGTGTTTACTTAGATTTCCTTACTCCCCAACTATCTTTTACCGGTTGATTAGTGTGTATTAATTGCGTGGATGACGGGTGTATTCCTTAATACCAATCGTGGGGTGGCGTACGTACTTCCCCAACTCTATAAGCTCCTACTTCACTCCTATGTCGAGCCGGCTAAGAAGCTCCTAACATGGGATCACTAGAATTCGCTCATGCATTAAATACAACCATAAAAACCTTAGTACGCATTGGTTCATGTTTCTTAAGACGTTCAAGCAAGTTACCGTATAGGAGGTTAGCCAGTTTTCTTAAGCCTAACATCGATAAACAATCATCCAATACAATTAATAACACACCAACAACCAATAATCAATAGTTAGGTTTCATTAGATCTAAGCAAACACAAGATAAATCTAGCCTAGCATGTTAAATAAAAGACAAGAACAAGATATAATCAAACAACACATAGACATATTGAATGATTAATTGATTACTTATCTTCAATTGAACATGGGAGATCCAAGGGTATAAAACCCTTAAAAGTAGCAGAAAAATCGTCTTAGGGTTTCTCCTAAAAAAGTTGCACACTAATGGCTAAAAATTATGAGAATATATATAGAAAATCAGATTTGACGGCGTCACGTTATAGAGCTGACGCCGTCACCTCGCCGCGGTTAGGGTTTCTTGATGGCCTTCTTGACGCCGTCCCCTTTTAATCATCCAAAATCCTCTCTGGCGCGTCAAGGGTTGACGGCGTCACAATGGTGCTTGACGCCGTCACAGGTACTTTTCCAGCCGATTTTGAGACTTTGTCGTTTTCTTCACTTTTATGCTCCAAAAACGTCCAAAATGCTTCCTTTTCCAGATTTCTTCTCCAAAGTACCTAAAATGACAAAAGGAACGATTTAGGGCAATATTTGATCAAATAAATACGATTTAGGGCTTAAATGACCCCCTAAAAGCGGTACACTTTTCGCTTCATCAAATACCCTTACACTTGAGATTTGCTTGTCCTCAAGCAAATGCGCTTTTATTCTAATCAAAATACAAGTTAGGGGTCATTTAACGCTAATATAAAAGTAATTACAACAAATAGTCATTCCACTTTAATCATAATAAGCACGGAGATTACAGACTAGCACCTTACAAGTAGTGTTTAGATACTCACATCTCTCAGGTGTCATAAAAGTATATCTCATAAATGAAAATGAATAATATCTCTCACTACCTGTCATAGCAAATAGATTACCATAGGCTTGGGAAAGGATCATAAACCTCCTCCACTAGGCGTAAGCACCTAAGATAAACTATCAAAGAGGGCTTTTAAACGGGTTATAACGTTAGGTGTAGGGATATGATAAACACGGTTTTGTTGGATAAAGGATATTTTACTGGTGGCGAGTTAAAGATCTTGATTAATTACATGTACAATATGGCGTTGCTAAGCCAAGACTAGACTCGACTTAAGCTAATGAAAAAAAATAACAAAAAGATAAAATAAACATAAAATGAAACGGGATGGTAGTCCGTATGTTTTTCTACTTTTTTTTTTTTTTTTTTTTTTTTTTTTTTTTTTTTTTTTTTTTTTGCATACACTCTTGCCCTACCATCCAAAATAATACATCGTAGGGGGGTTGTATCCCCCTTACACTTGAACTTTTACATAACTTTACAATTAACTATTCTAATGACTCGAATTAAGATAATCGAAACACTTGGATTACTTTTAAAATATTTAGCACATATGGGGGTAATAATGTTGTTCTTCCCCATTACTCCATTACACTAGTACTTTACCCATGAGTCCCAATCGTCCCAAAACAATATGTACAAGGATATGACTCGACTTAGCAACCATGTAATCAATTAGATAATTAACTTGGGGTTTAAACAAATGTTGTCACAATAATGCACTAAAAATGAGTGCATACAAGGTAGGCTAAGGCGATTTGGGTGTACATTTAAGTGGGGTGTAAACAAATTCTTACTTTAAGTAAAATGCTTAAAGTTAGAAACGAAAAGATAGGCTCTGAGAGGTGTACTAGGGGTATCGTGTACTAAAAATGAGTACAACGCAAAGGGTGTGGGAGAATTACTTGACCAATGTAGCCAATGTAATTATAACAAAAACACAGGTGTAAAACAATGGGTTAATCCTAATGCCTCTTATCATGTAGTAAATCTAACTACACGAATGTAGTCTCACTTGTGGCCTCGGAATGGTCCTAACGCAAGTTCTAGAATCTAAGTGCTACCGGTACACACAACATAGCATAAATGCTTTTCCTACCAATTCTAGGGGCGAACCTCACATATTTGGGGGTGGAAATTTTTTTTAGTGGTACGGTTTTGTGCTAGTCATATAACTCCTATCCGTGAGACGCTCATTAAGACCAAAGTTTCACTCCTATATTGTCTTCCTCACTACAAGGCCTAATGTCTACTACCTTAAACTTAAGACTACCCGGACTATATGTTTTGATGGGTGGATCGGGACCTAATTCAATTCCTAAATTTTCATCCAAGGATGGAAGATTAGGTAACGGTTTTGGTTGAGGCTCCGGCTCATCAAAACTAGGAACTTCCATAGGACTAAAAGAAAGGTTGTGATCACTAAAAGCATTCAAACCTATTTCTTCTAGTTGTGTTTGGTCCAAGGGCTCTACCTCTATTGGGGTTCCTATAGTCTCCTCAACTTCTTCTGGGTAAGTCACGGGCGGTGTGTGTGCCTCAAATGATGGTAGGACTTGTGGGGGTACTTGGTGGGCTTATGTTACTTACCTCATCATTCCTTGTGTCAAGATCACCTATATCCTCATTATGTGTTTTTGTAGAATCTAACCCTAACATTTTCCCTAGTATCTCAAGTACTTCTCTAGGCATCTGAACTTCTATATCCGAATCATAAGGATCATCCTCAATATTCTGACTGCTATATTCAAATTGCCCAAAAGATTCATCATGTGTTTCTTGAGATTCATCGTCAACGATCATAAAACCTAGGTCTTTTTGATCAATGTGATCATGCTCGGCTAGATACTCCATCACATCAAGATCACCTAAGTGTTCACCCTGTATTATGGTAGTGCCTAACCATGACATGCAACTAGGTGGCTCAACTCTACCCTCATCCCCAAACAAACTTGTTTCATGATCCTTGAAATTTGTGGTCAACTGGCTTGTATTAATGTTTGTTGGGTTATCAACTATATAATAATATTGGGCACAATTCTCAATAGCTTCCCATGCTTCTTCAGCACTTAATTTCCTAAGATCCATGCCGGCAAAATAGTAAATGTCCCTTTGGGCATGTCGGTCGACACGATCGTAAATGATTTGAGTTAGGGACCACAAATCGAAGTTATGATGAGGGACTTTTTGGAGTAAATATTTAAAACGAGTCCATGCATCATAGAGAGGTTCATCTTTATGTTGTTTAAACATCAAGATGTCATATGGAGTGGGTGAATTACGTGGTTGGTAGTATGGTGGATTCGCGTTCTCCATAATGGTGAACGGAAGAGTCAATGGAAATTACGAACAAACACACAAAGAAAAACAGATAGACTAAAGAAATCCTAGAAAAATAAAATAAAAATCTCACTAGAAAGGAATCTAGTGAGTAGACCTAATAAAATAAAAATTCAACCTAAACAATAACTATTCCCCGGCAACGGCGCCAAAAACTTGATGCGTGGTTTTGCGACCTTACAACAGGTTTTACCTCTCGAGGGATCTCAAGAGGCTTGCAATCCCCACCAGGCAGTGTACCTGACCGATGTAGTATAGTGTAGTGGCAAGTACCGGGGGATTGATCGTTCTCTAGGGGAATAGTGTCGTTAGGATTGAAAAACTACTCTAATAGGTCTAAGGGTGAGGGAAGATTCTTTTTGTATTTTTTATATTTTTATAAAAGAAAGTAAAATCTCGGGTTTGAAGGAGTGGGCGGAATTAGTTGCTAGTCAACTAACCCAAATAAATACAATTACAAATAAAATAAAATAACTGAAAATAAAAAGGTGGTGGAACTTATATGGAGAGAAATGTGTTTACTTAGATTTCCTTACTCCCCAACTATCTTTTACCGGTTGATTAGTGTGTATTAATTGCGTGGATGACGGGTGTATTCCTTAATACCAATCGTGGGGTGGCGTACGTACTTCCCCAACTCTATAAGCTCCTACTTCACTCCTATGTCGAGCCGGCTAAGAAGCTCCTAACATGGGATCACTAGAATTCGCTCATGCATTAAATACAACCATAAAAACCTTAGTACGCATTGGTTCATGTTTCTTAAGACGTTCATGCAAGTTACCGTATAGGAGGTTAGCCAGTTTTCTTAAGCCTAACATCGATAAACAATCATCCAATACAATTAATAACACACCAACAACCAATAATCAATAGTTAGGTTTCATTAGATCTAAGCAAACACAAGATAAATCTAGCCTAGCATGTTAAATAAAAGACAAGAACAAGATATAATCAAACAACACATAGACATATTGAATGATTAATTGATTACTTATCTTCAATTGAACATGGGAGATCCAAGGGTATAAAACCCTTAAAAGTAGCAGAAAAATCGTCTTAGGGTTTCTCCTCACAAAGTTGCACATTAATGACTAAAAATTATGAGAATATATATAGAAAATCAGATCTGACGGCGTCACGTTATAGAGCTGACACCGTCACCTCGCCGCGGTTAGGGTTTCTTGATGGCCTTCTTGACGCCGTCCTCTTTTAATCATCCAAAATCCTCTCTAGCGCGTCAAGGGTTGACGGCGTCACAATGGTGCTTGACGCCGTCACAGGTACTTTTCCAGCCGATTTTGAGACTTTGTCATTTTCTTCACTTTTATGCTCCAAAAACGTCCAAAATGCTTCCTTTTCCAGATTTCTTCTCCAAAGTACCTAAAATGACAAAAGGAACGATTTAGGGCAATATTTGATCAAATAAATACGATTTAGGGCTTAAATGACCCCCTAAAAGCGGTACACTTTTTGCTTCATCAGAGGGTTTCATGTCCATGTCATTGATGCAACGATGGCTTGACTCTAGGGCAGGAGAGTGATGACCTGTCCCGTCCCTGACTTGATACTTGACTTTTTACGTAGAGGAAGACATTGTGGCCTACTGGGGCGTATGGATGCATCCTAGATTTGACTTGACTTGAATTGTTATTATTACTTGTTATACTTGGTGACTGATGGTGTGTGCGATACACGTCTTTCACATCTTGGGAGCTCATGACTCCACCCCTTGGAGGTATCCCCTCACCTTGTACTTGGTACCGAGGTCTCCCCTCCGTACACCTTGCTACTTGATTACTTGACTTGACTTGGGCTCGTAGTGGATTACTGTATTTCCTTTACCTTATAACCTTGTACTTAGTATTCCGAGGTCACCCCTCCGGATACATACTTGACTTGATACTTGACTTGACTTGATATGACTTGGGCTCGGGTTGGGATTACTGTTCCCTTTACTCTTATCTATTGTAACTGTTTCTTAATTCCTGATATATCTGCATAACCTTTATTTTCTTTCCTAACTCTTGTTATACCTTGCATTGTTTCACTTACTTCACTATCCCATTATTACTGCTTGTTACCTTTATATCTGTTCACTGGGCTTTTTAAGCTCAGCCGCATTTCTTTTCCTGCGGCAGGTTTTAGTTTGGAAGCTGGGTATGAGTGGAGAGTACCTTGGACTTAGAAGACCTTGATAGCTATTTATAAATAGAGATGACTAGAAGAGCTTATATTCAGACTTAGTAATTATTGTATTCTTCATTGTAACCTTTTATCTTTAGATTTTCCATTGTAACCATTTGAAATTCAATTGTATTATTTATGTCATGTGCTTGTGTTTGTTCTGATATGAAACCATTATTGTGACATCTCTACCCTCGTCGGGTTGGGGTGTTACAGATTAGGTGTCCCATGTGCTTTGGTGTGGCTTATGTGGCCGGCTAGGGGTTATTTAGGGGAGTGCAAAAATAGTTTTTATCCCGCTTTGGTGTATAGTGTGTCGGTTTGAGCTTAAAAGTTACCGTAAAGTCCCGGTTTGACCTTTTTGGACCCGATAACGTAAAATAAAGTTTTTAACCACGTTTTCGTCAGAAATATAATAAAATGTCATTACTGACTCAAAAATATATTTATTTGACAATTACCATATGTACTGTGCTGTCGGTACGCGCGTGCGGTTGTTTTTCAGAAAAATGTGAGAAAGCTCTCAATTAATTTTAATACTTGTCAGTAACTATCAGAAATGTGATAATTTAACTTTACTGACAAAAATATACTTTTTCTGCAGTGACTGTAGGCTACAGTATGAGAAACGGCTCTAAAAAATGCTCAAAATACTCAGAAACATGCAAATGCGCATAGAAATGCTTAGCTTAAAAATAATTAATACTCATATAATATTAATTAACAACGTGAAAATTACCATTGGTCACATAGACACTCATCCTTCAATCGATACGACGTGTTACAATCATAGATAAAAGAGATACATATAATTAAAAGTAGCTCACAAATTTCGTCCATGTTGTTTGTCCATTAAACATTAATTCAACAATTAACAAGATTATATTTTTCAGTTTAAAATAGACATTTTGAAAATAGATTCAAAACCTGCCATCGTTAACTGAGGAACGTTTTCTCTGTATCTACCCATGACATCCTCAAATCCATTACATGATCTATCTTCGGGGTAAAAGCTGAAAACATGTTGATCATGTGTAGTCGCTGCACAGTAAGGCCAAACAATTCAATCTTTTTAAGTTTGTACTTATAATAATTGCAAACTTGTAGAATCACTATAAAGAATAAAAAGTAGTTTATGAAAGTATACCATCTCCAAATCCATAGCATGGAATAAAATTATCCTCATCAAACTCCGTTAACGTTTTCCCAATGATAGATATTGCTTGCTCATAGGGATTTAAACCGTTTCCTATATGATGCAAGCTTCGAGAGCGATAGGATTTTGAACCTGATTACACAATCAACAACTGTTAGCATGTTTCACTTCAATTGATGGAATTAAAAATAGCGCCATGGATAGAAAATTACCAGTCCACTCATTGCTCTTAGTAAAGTCGATACCAACAATAAGGTTGGAAGACTCAGCCCTGCACGTGAAAGTGCCTGTGTCACCTGCAGATGGGGAATCCTACATCTGCAGATTCAAATAAAGAGATTCAAAATGGATGAAAAAAAGTACTCAAGTAAGATCCTAAAAAGAGGTCACGTACCCTAGTAATTTAAGTTCAATTGTCGCTTCATACTGAGATGGAATTTCCATCAATGCTGAAAGAGCAAATTCTGCTTCTTTTCTGTTTAAAAGCACATTCTTGGACTATGGCATATACAGTTTTCTGCAATAGGGCTCGGCTTGCGCCTGATCTTAACTTTTAACCTTGCTTGGACGTGAAAGTGACATGGATTATCAATAGCACCCTACAACCAAAAGGTAAATATAAAAACCTTATCAATTGGAGACAATATGTACGCAAAATCAAAATTAACTCTTCACATATATTTCATATACTTCGCAAATTCAACCGTAACCAAACATATTAGTTGGCAGCATAAATGGTGCTACTTAAGTTAACAAAAAAAAAAAAAAAAACCAAAAAAACAAAAAAAAAAAAAAAAAAAAAAAAAAAAAAACCGTAAGTAACTGCTTTAGAGGCTAAAGAAAACACATATAATCATTTTTCTTATTGCCTTAAAGAAAGAGTTCTTCTATACCCAAACATTAAACACTCTGCATATATTTGTTACTCGAAAACACAATAAACACATACTCAATTCCATAAAATTATCCAAGCACCCTCTAAACAAACAACCATTTTCAAAAGTCGTTGAATTGTTTGGTTACGTTAAAAATGGGGAATTCTAAGTAGCTAATGCTCATCAATGAATTTCGTAGCTACTACTATTTCTTGGTGTTAATGATCTAACACCTTGAATTTAAGACAATTGTCTCATACCCGGCCCAAAGATTAAATTAGCAATCCCATCTAAAGGCTTATTCTTTGAATTTTAATCAGTAGTGGCGTTTATCTACTTGTAAGTCAATGTATAATTGATAGAAGAATTTCATGGTGTCTATCTACTTGCAAGTCGATGATCTCATTAATATGTTAAAAATATTGTCAAAACATGAGGTTTATTAAAGTAAGAACTAACCTGGTAAGTGTTGCATATTGTCTTTGACACATCTAGGGATCCATGAGCCACAATCATTAACAAATCTCCAAACCATCCACCTGTACAAAACAAACAAACCAAACTCATTCAGACATTATCACAAACACTTGGTGTGCATATTTCCGGCGATTTCATAAATGGTGATGAGAAAGAAATTGCCACCTTGAATTTAGAAGTAACCAAAGCAAGAACCCTATAAAAAAATAAGGCAAACTTTAACAAATTAGCCACTTCAAAAAAATCAAGTACCAATGGAAAACACATTAATGATGAATGTTTTTGAAGAATCAATAGTCTGGAAACAACGGGTAAAGATATAAAAATAATCATTGTGGAATTTATTTTCTGTGATTATATAATCCTTCCAGTAAATTATATAATTGCTAACAAAAAAATCAAAGGATGGGATACATTTTTGGGATTTGTCTTATCAAAAAACAATTATTTGTTCTTATCACAATTGAAATCTTGATACAAAAGATAAATATACTTACTGTTTTGAATTGAAAAACAATATCCTTGCTAGGATTAAACCCCTGAAGATGCAATTTTGTGTTGATTCTTTGATGATGATGGGGGCATAGGTTTTGTGTTGGTTTTTCAAGGATTCGGCAAAAAAACCTGGTGAGTTTCTTAAGGGTTTGATAATGAATCGGTATTAGGAGAGGCGGGTGAAAAAAAAGGGGAAGGAGGATGCTTTTTTTTTTTTTTTTTTTTTTTATTTTTATCAATGGTCCGAAAATTTGGCTTCTTCTACAGGAAGCTTTGACTTTTTAAAACAATACCAAAAATAACTTGTAATTTAAACTATTAAAGCAAAATGACAAATGTAGACACTCTAGAATTTGAGTATTCTTTTTTGAGAGGGGTATTCATGGTATTTTTCAAGTGCTGTATATTAGAATATATAGATAGATAGATTGTAATTTTAGATCACAGCAGAAAGAAAATAAATTACCAATTCTGCCTTAAAAGAGAAGATTTAGGTGGTGTTTGTTTTTTCAAAAATGACTCTTAACACCATCTTAATCTGACTCATTCAGACGCGGTCAGATATTTGGGTCATTAAGAGTGTTTGTTTTTTTCATGTCATTCAGAGGCGATAAGAGGCAATCAGTGTTAAGAGCGTTTGTTTTTTTTCCTGATTATTAAGAGGCAGTAAGAGGCAAAAATATCTTACTGAACTAGATGTGGAGGGGATGTCTTAACACCTCTTAATGACTCTTTTTTTATTCTTAATTTTTTTTATTTTTATTTATTTTCTATTTTGTTATAATTTTTTTATTTTGGTGTTTTTTGTTCATTTCTTTGTTTGTTTTTTTTTTCTTGGTTCATTTTTTCTTTCGTATTAAAAAGTAATAAATAGAATTATTGCATATGTTTTATTAGATAAAGAATGTATGTGACAATTTATATTTTGTTCAAATTGAAAAGTTCAGTTTTGGACTCATATATCTCAACTATAACGCGACCCATTAAGTTAATCGTTTTAAAAAGCTCAAGCTAAACTCCGACACGTTTATTTTTGTCAAACAAACATTAGATTGCATGTTTTGTTCAAAATACTTTTAACTTTAAATTGATTATATAATAAAAAATATATTTATATTTAATAAAGTTTATTTCTTATGCGAATGCAATCGTTTTATATTTAAATTGTAAAAACTTATAATTTAACACATCTAGACATTTTTACAAAAAATAGATAGTTTATTTGAGTTAGATTCATATTTCTCAACCACTTATTCAGACTAAGATTGAAATCAGATTCAGACTTTTCTACTGCATATTCAGATTCAGATGTGCGAATCAAATTCAGATTAAGAGCCTCTTAATAAACAAACAGCACCTTAGTTTTTTTTTTTACAGGTAGATAATCTATTAATAGGGCTTATCTAACAATTCGATTTTTATTAAAGGGGATGATATTTCCACGGATGCTTTTTATACATCCACGGATACTTAGAGGAATTTTTTCTACCCTTTTATTATTCAATGGTTCTTATGGGAAAAAGATGATGTCTAGGGGGGCTGTTTTCTGTAAATCTTAGTACCTCAAATTACTCAAGAATATAATCCAAGAAATAATAAATATAGACAAAATTAGGATGAATAATTTGCAAGTCAACGTATAATAATAAGCAATATAAATAATGTGCATGCAAGCATGCATAGTGCTAAAGAAAATAAGCATGCAAAATAATTATAATCATAAACCGATGGATGGTAAAATTGAAACAATCATCCAAAACTAAGCAAATGCAAATAATATTCTAACAACGTTATTTATATCTTTCGATAACTTCACGTTTTGAGGATGACAAAATACATGCATTCCTTGACTGGAAGGAAAGAACTTTGTGGGTATACTATCATTTGAACATTTATGCAAAGTCTAGAAGTTTTAAAATGGGTTACAAATAAACTTAGAAGGTTTTAAATACAAATTTAATATGTGAGTATAGTATCTTTTGGTCCATTCGATTTCATTTTGGCAGTGCAAATGTTATTCAATCCAATTACAAATAACTAAAATGTACATTAAATCATCGATTATACTGCGTGTCTAATGTCATTCATACTAGTGTTCTTGAAACTATTATGCATACTATACATCTAAATTTATTTAGAGTAAATAATAAAATCTATCCTTATGATTTATCCCACAAGCCCCAGGTACATGTTTAAGGCATCAATTGAGTGGGCTTTAAAACAAATCTAATATTAAGCTATTGGGCTAGATATTGACTCCAAACACTTTATTTCTTGAACTTATGATGAGAAGAAAAGTTCCGTATAGAACCAATTTTTTTCCAAAGATCAAACTCTTTGATCTCAACCACCCATCCAACTTCAATCCAATGGTTCACATTAATTGATATTTTTATTTAATTATTTACTAAGGGGCCTTTTAGTAATTATACTATCTCACTAACTCGGGGTCAATTGAGATAATTCATTTCTCATTTCCCATTAGAAAATTCATTACACACACATCCTACTTTCACATCGAACAACCACCACCGCCGTTTGATGCTTTATGACATAAAACCCTACTTACTACCATTACCATTTCAATATCTAGATCTCACACTCTAACTGTGTGTGTGTTTTAGTCATCGCGATCAACAGATTAAACATTGCCGTTATTTAGTCACCGGTGATTGTATCGATCACTAATGCTAAAGTGTTCTCTGAAGAACGATTTGACGGTATAATCTTTAATTTGACTTTGACTTTGTAATTCGTTGATCTGTTATTGCTCTATATTAGATGTATAGTTTTAGATTGATATATTTGTTACAGAGATGAAATGAGTTGATATGATTATGTTATGAAAGACGATCAGTGATTGATTTGTTTGGATTCGGTTTCGGTTTCGATTTTGGTTTCGATTTAATTTAGTGAAATGTTGAATTTTTGATTTGTTTATGTGATTAATTTTTGAATTAATTGAGATTGATGTGAATTTAGTTAATATCTTTTGTAGAGATAAAAGTGCTTATGGCGTAATTGTGTTGGAAGTTGTGATTAAAATTAGGATTGAAATTAGCAGTAACTAGTGAAAGAGATGAACATAATTCAGTTTGAGTAAATTAGCAGTATCATAATTTTGGGTTTTAAAAGTGCTACTGTGCTAATTTAGCACTTTGTATGCATGTGAAAGAGATGAACATAATTCAGTTTCCCCCAAATCTCGAACTATCTTATCAGCTTTGGCTTTGTTTTGTTATTTTGATGCTTGATTTCCTTTCTTAGCTTGTGTAACTCTCGATTCACTCACATCACCTCTTGTTAAATGATTGCTAGTTGGTCGGCCTGATTTCGCTATTTTCAGTGATTCTTATAGCTCTTGAATTATTTTGAGCAAGAAGCTAGGAAAAACATAGCCAGAGCGTGCTTCATATATAAAACGGGACAAATTACATATACATGCCAATTTTGTGTGTGCAAATGCTTTGACTGTTTGCTGATGTGAGTTCTATATGTTGTATATATTAAAGAGCTATTAAGTTGCATGCTTGGGTTTTGAAGTGAAAAATATATATTGTTAAAAGTGTCGATTATATAAGTCGATCATGTATTGTGGTTTATATGTAGCAAGCTGAAAGATTTCTGCATTTAGCAAGCTAATAGATTGATAAATTGTTTGATGTGCCAGCAACTCAGCAAGTCACTCTATATTGAATATTCATATTGTTTCACAAGTGAATCCAACAAGTCAGCTTTTGTCGAAACCAGCATCGCCACAAGAATGTCCACGGTCCCAAGTGACCCATTTAGTAGATAGTGTGAAACAGGTGTCCCCTAATGATGGTATTAAAGATGGTGATTCTAACCTACCTTCTCATGAACACGTTGCTCGAAACAAGCCATCCCCTTTCTCAAGGTAAGAAAAGTTACCTCTTTTTATATTTTATGATATGTTTTGGTCATCTACGTTTAGATATGTTATCCAACAAATAATATTTTTGCTTCACATATGCATGTGTAGATCGTAGTATGGTGTTGCTGCTAATTGTTTAACCGCAAATGCTGATAAACATGATTCTTTGACTGATGAGAAGATGCTAAAAACTGTTCGTAAACTTGTTACTGTTGGCATAGCCCAGACTGAAGTTGGCAAGGCTGCTGAAGTTTGCTACAAGGATCCTGTCAAAGCTAAAGTCTTGTTTGCTTTCCCTGGTCATGTGAGAAAATCTTATGTGTGTGGGTTCTTGTATCTAAGAAAATAGGTGCATGAATCATGCCTTTGGAGCATATTTTGTATAGTCTAATGGTAAATAAGGCTTGCTGATATGATTTACTGATATTAGCTAGTGTTGGTGGTATAAGCCTTTTAGTATTGGATATTGATGTGAACTTGCAGCACCCCCTAATATATGCTATAAATCGTCTTTGAACAATTTGTATGTTATTATCCTGTCTTCTGCTGAAAGTTTTAACATATGTCTTTTTAATTTTGGTAAATATGATAATCGATGGTCGTAGCCTAGGCAAGTTGTACATCTAGATCACATGTGATTCATGAGAAAATCATATGTGATTTTCACATGAATCACATGTGATTTTGATATAAAAACCGTATGAGTTTTTATCATGTTTCTTGTTTACTTTTTGTTAAATTTGATAACTGATGGTTGTAGCCTGGACAATTTATACAACTTGAATCACTTGTGATTTTTACAAGAATCACATGTGATTCACACAAATCACATGTGATTCTTTACCATGAAGCACAAATGATTCATGTGAAATTTTGATAAATAATGTGATTTTTATCATGTTTCTTGTTTAGTTTTTGTTAAATTTGATAACTGATGGTTGTAGCCTAGACAATTTATACAGCTTGAATCACATGTGATTTTATAAAAGAATCACATGTGATTCACACAAATCACATGTGATTCTTTACCATGAAAAATCCTTAAAATCCTTATAACAATATTGCAGAAGTTCATAAAAAAACATAAAAAATCCAAACGTAAACAAAATATGAAATTCAAGAAGCACTTTCCAATTGTTTTGCCATTTTCATTTGTTTTTCAACAAATTATTATGATGCAATGAAAAAAAAAACATTACGGTATGAGAGAATATATTTTCCATTTTCATTTATGGAAACAAATATACTTTCATTACATCGTAATAATCAAAGATCATTATTAGGTCCATTCTATAAATGTAAATAAACAATTTTTTTTTCATTACATCATAATAATCTTTTTCATTCCGACTTTGATTACGATATAACTTTAATTCATCAATTGTTTTGATGGCAAGTAGTTACTAGAATCACACGTGATCCACCAAAGAATCACATATGATTTTTGTACAAATCACATGTGATTGTTGTAAAACAACTCAGAACTAATAAAAAGTGTATACTTTAAATTTTTATGAGAGAATCACGTGATCCACCAAAGAATCGCATTGGATTTTTGTACAAATCACATGTGATTATTATAAAAGAATCTTAGAACTAATAAAGAGTGTATACTCTAAATTTTTATGGGAGAGAATCACACATGATCCACCAAAGAATCACATGAGATTTTGTACAAATCACATGTGATTGTTGTAAAAGAATCTCAGAACTAGTATACTTCACTTCATTATTAATTGTTTTGATACAGTCAAATTTGATTTAGTTTACAACAACAAAGAGTGATTTAAATTTTCTCATAACAAAACACTACAACAACAGACTCACTCGTGATTACTCATTTTTAGATCAAAATTCAATCAAATTTTATTTAGTTTACAACAACAACGAGCAAATCATACGTGGTTTACATTTTTTTGTAACAAAACACTAAAAAACAAAATCACGCGTGATTTACTCCTTTTCCAAATTAAAATACAATCAAATTTGATTCAATTTACAATCAAACTACAATGAAATCATTAAAAACTAAAATAATGAAAAAGAAAAGAAGTACCAAATAATTCATAAACTTATTTTGTATATAATAAACAACTTGTCCCTGTGTTAACAATTGTCCAACATCTACATTTCTAGATTCAATTCCATTTCATGTTTTAAATGATTTATGCTTTGTTTTATTTGCAGTATCATATGTGCAATCAAACACAGGTGGTTTACTATTTTTGGTTGGATCATTGACCGAATGCTCATCAACACCATCTTCTTCATTGAGCTCTCGCTAATCTTCTTTGTGCTTGGCAAGACCATCACCATTACACTCAGGTAGAAAACTAGAAATGACCTCAATATTGGAGCAACAACCCTAGCAGACATGTTTTTGTTAGTCTGTTTCTTGATGGGGATTCTCTAACCATATAATCAACTTTTTATAAATAATAAAAAGTAAAAAATAAAAATCTTTTTATGAATCCCTGTAATAAAAACCAAACCCGAACAACTTCCATATCATTTCATTTCTCAATGGCGTCATCTCCACGCTACTTCACAGGAAAAACTTTCCGATCACTTTCCGGCGACAAAACCACCGTCAACACCGTTGCTGATCTCACCTTCGAATCCAACGAGTTCAACATCACGTCACATCGTCATCTTCACCGAAACCGCCACGTGAGATTCGGAAACAGGCGGAGCAACGGTGTATCAGCGCCTGATTAACAGATCAATGGCGGATTGACAGCGGATTGATTGTTATATGGAGGATTGAAGGCGGATTGATGGTTTTTGTGTGTTTTTTATGTAATCGGATTGACTACATATTTGAGAGTGTTTGTGTGTGTGTGTGTGTTTGTGTGTTTTTGCCTTAATTTTTTTGGGAAAAAGATGAAGGATAATTTTTTTATGGTTTATATATTTGTCTTTTTTGCCCTCAAGTGTAATTATCTGAGTTGATCTCAGCCTTTGGATTATATTGGAATGAATGGTTGAGATGGGTTCTATGGTTCTATGGAAAAGAGTCGATCTTTAGGGATCTCAATGATGAGAATAGTCATAAGTCATGTGAGACGAAAATTTTTAAATGGCAAAGGATCATGAATTCACCATACACAATTCGAATATATCAGTATATCACGCTTGTTTTGACAGGATTGAAACCCATAACTGTTGCTTGATAGATTATCAACATATTTGCTCAATAGTTATACATAATTATCAAGCAAATATGTTAATAATCTATCAACTAACAATAACGTCTTGTTTATGGTACCGATAGGCTACAACATGCCTTTTGGTTCGCGAGATGAAGCTACCAAGGGATACTTTTCGGAAAAGGTTATCGCATTTGAAACATATCAAAATATACAAGAAATGTAATAAGAGAGAGCACCCAACTGTTGGAATTTCGCCATTTTTATGTTTTGCTTCGAAAATTACTTCATTGATCACAAAGATGGTTTGAAACTTACTGAAATTTGTGATACAAAAAGACAAAAGCCTTTAATCTTACTGGAATTTAGCAATCTTGAAATATGCATTCTTAAAAATAATGTTTTCTCAAAAAAGATAAATAACATATAATAGGTGTGAATCGACTATATGGATTTAACCTATCTGAATAGTGGTCCATTCGGGATTTATTCAAAAACATCGGGGGGAGCATCTGATTTGTGAGGGGCCATCCATTTTATGAGTTGGAGTTGTGGTTGAGTTTATCCAATAAAAAGACATGTCAAAAGAACACACACTTAATCTATGTCAGTGTTTCCTCGACACGAGCTTGTCCGATCTTCATGTTAGGAGGTCTTTACCAACAATAAACAAGAAGCCAAACATACAATATGCAGAAAATCAATCTGGTTTACATTTCATCATAATCATACACATAATATCACTAATATGCTTAAAGGACTCGAGATGGAGATGTTGGAAATTTAGTGCAATGTTCAGGTCATACTTGGAAATGGGTTTGGAGGTAAGGAGTGTACACGCATCAAGTCACTGAACCTCCCTGACTCAACCAGTGGTATTGTGGGAATCTGGTAGTTGATGAGTTTGACTAGACTATGAGTGACCTTATGAGGGAGTAGTCTCATTAGAAGGTTCAACCCTTTAGTGAGCAAACACTTTAGCTGACTTGGTGGAACTGATTTACTACTAATTACATGTAACGGTTTTGACCTAATCAATTGGTCTTGTAACCACTATTGTTATAATGGAGGAACATAATGAGGAGATTAATGGGCTGATTAATTCTCATAATTCGATTGACTTGAGTTTCTTCTTTATATAAGTGAAACAAATAAAAATACTTAGAAACGAAAGGGTTCTTGCATTTGTGCTTAAATCAAGAACATAAACTTTGAATTATCTCAAAGAGATATTCGTGTAGCCAAGGCAATTACCGTCAATAGTTTCTTTAAAAAGTGATTACACGATTCAAAGTGATATCCAGATATTGATAATCCTCACCCAACTTGAAAAGAGGAAACAAATCTATTTTAGTGCCATATAGTATAGATGTACATATGATCTTCAACATGTACAGCTTTTATTTGAGATTTAAGTATATTCTTCTTCTTCACTACCTTCTTCATGTTTTTGGTTCTTTTATTTTCTTACATACGTTTTGGTGTCGGTAAATATTTGCAAGACCGATTTGGAGAGTTTAATAAAATAGCTGATATGGCCGGCCTTCTTACCCAGAGTCTAATAACTTTGTGTTATTATGTTGTATGTATTTCTTTTTACGCCAATAATTGCAATCTCTCACTTATACTCGAATACATGCAGGCAGTTGGATTGTGTTTATGCCAACAAAGTGAACACAAATCCATACAGAAGAATTAAAGAAAATTGAGATGGAGCGGTTTTAATCTCCGATCCATTATCCATGTATATGTTAAGATTATAAGAGTCATCACTACTTTTACCATATTGATAAATGTCAGTTCTTGATTTACCGAATTTTTAAACCTATAAATTAAACTAAATCGATAATCAGAAAAGCAAGCCGCATACATATGACATTAATTGTAAAAAAAAACCACCGAATATCCATTTTATTTTACATATGGCACGACTATTTTATTTCATGTGTAATTTATTTGAGAACCAAAAACAGAAGGTAGGGAAGACAAAATTGGGATCAAGTTAATACTAGATCACTAGAAGCCTCGTCTAATATGCTATCTCATACATATGACATGATCTATGAAAATCATGTTACTCAATTTGCACTAAAAATGTGCTTTCCGAGGTACATAATATTATGCCAGCCTTAAAACAATATATAAAAACAAATCAAACCCATAAAGCTCCAGCCCTGATGAGCATTGGCTTTAAACCCCTCTTAAGTTGAAGACTCATAATCTCATTTGTTCCACCAACTAACTCACCACCAATGAACACTGCTGGGACTTTGCTGTATCCAAGCCCCGACAATGCTTGCTCAATTTCTCGGCCTCCTGGTATCTCATCAAGCTCGTAGACAGTAGGGTTCACACCAAAGTCATTAAAGAGAGACTTGACTGTGTGAGACATTATGCAAGAACTCTTACTGAAGATGACCACAGGCCTCTCGGAAACCATTCTTTGTACTCGGTCCATGTCTATACTGAACTTGGAAGTGTTAAAAAGCTTAGAGCAATTATTAATTAGTACCGAAAGTGACTCTTTAACTTGTTGTGTGTTACGTGGTTGAACACACAGATATATATAGGGTTTGAGTGGATGATATGTGGAGAATAGAGAATGTTTTAGGTTAGTGACTGATAGCGATATCAGGTTCGAGAGATAGGCTTTGCCGCAAAAGATGAAAGTGATACGTTGGCAAAAGATGGGCGGCAACGAATCTCATTGCTACGGAAGCATATATAGACATTGATCATATGTTCCAAGTGTGGATATGTAGGGCTGTAGATTCTATTCCATATTTCTAATGGAATAAGAGGCATTAAGAGGCAAAAATATCTTACTGAACTAGATGTGGAGGGGATGTCTTAACACCTCTTAATGTCTCTTTTTTTATTCTTAATTTTTTTGTTTTTATTTATTTTCTATTTTGTTATAATTTTTTTATTTTGGTGTTTTTTGTTCATTTCTTTGTTTTTTTTCTTGTTTCACTTTTTCTTTCATATTAAAAAGTAATAAATAGAATTATTGCATATGTTTTATTAGATAAAGAATGTATGTGACAATTTATATTTTGTTCAAATTGAAAAGTTCGGTTTTGGACTCATATATCTCAACTATAACGCGACCCATTAAGTTAATCGTTTTAAAAAGCTCACGCTAAACTCCGACACGTTAGTTTTTTTCAAACAAACATTATATTGCACGTTTTGTTCAAAATACTTTTAATTTTAAATTGATTATATAATAAAAAAATATATTTATATTTAATAAAGTTTATTTCTTATGCGAATGCAATCGTTTTATATTTAAATTGTAAAAACTGATAATTTAACACATCTAGACATTTTTACAAAAAACAGACAGTTTATTTGAGTTAGATTCATATTTTTCAACCACTTATTCAGAATAAGATTGAAATCAGATTCAAACTTTTCTACTGCATATTCAAATTCAGATGTGCGAATCAAATTCAGATTAAGAGCCTCTTAATAAACAAACAGCACCTTAGTTTTTTTTACAGGTAGTTAATCTATTAATAGGGCTTATCTAACAATTCGATTTTTATTAAAGGGGATGATATTTCCATGGATGCTTTTTATACATCCACGGATACTTAGAGGAATTTTTTCAACCCTTTTATTATCCGATGGTTCTTATGGGAAAAAGATGATGTCTAGGGGGGCTGTTTTCTGCAAATCTTAGTACCTCAAATTACTCAAGAATATAATCCAAGAAATACTAAATATAGACAAAATTAGGATGAATAATTTGCAAGTCAACGTATAATAATAAGCAATATAAATAATGTGCATGCAAATGCAAGCATAGTGCTAAAGAAAATAAGCATGCAAAATAATTATAATCATAAACCGATGGATGGTAAAATTGAAACAATCATCCAAAACTAAGCAAATGCAAATAATGTTCTAAAACGTTATTTATATCTTTCGATAACTTCACGTTTTGAGGATGACAAAATACATGCATTCCTTGACGGGAAGGAAAGAACTTTGTGGGTATACTATCATTTGAACATTTATGCACAGTCTAGAAGTTTTAAAATGGGTTACAAATAAACTTAGAAGGTTTTAAATACAAATTTAATATGTGAGTATAGTATCTTGGGTTAATTCCCAAAAAGGGACTTTGAAAAAACTGTTTTCAAAATCTAGTAGGAATATAATGGCTTTTCCCAAAAAGGTCATGTGCGAATGTGCGAACGTGCGAATCCAGAAATACTTTGACACGTGTCCAGACAAAATGGTACCAAACCATTAATTCAGCCCACCAATAACCCCACATGCCCTTTTGACTTTTTTAAACAAATGTGCGAACGACGGTGTGCGAATTGCGGCTAATGTGCGAACTGTACTGAAAAAGTAACATTGGGAACTAACAAAATCTTCAAACATGTATCAAATCCTTTGTCCAGATTTATTTTCAAAATTATTTTAATTTTATTTTCTTTATAGATTATCACTTGAAACTATGGATTTACACACACAAAATCTTCAAACCTGTATCAAATCCTTTGTCCGTGATTCTTTTCAATTTTGTTCATACAAATGGTAAGTTTTTGGGTGTGTTTGGATTAGCTTATGTACTCAATTTATTTCTGTCTTTGGCGTGTTTCGATTATCTTATTTTTTCGGGCTTATGTTTACTTATTTTAAATTGTTACTCCAACATTTATTTTTGACGATTTTATATGGGCTTATTTTAAATTGTTAGTATTATAGGACAAAAAGAAATGTTGGAGTATCTATTCCTGTTATTGTATGGAACAATTTCAATTAAAAATGTAGGTATGTACATGGTTTAAAAATTTGTTTGCGTAAGATTTTGGGATGTAAGTAATAGGATTACCAGTAGTGGATGACATGCCCCTTGCTATTAATCCCCGATGGGGAACGGGCAGGTTTTGGGACTTCTTGTTGTTCTGTTTAGGGACTGGGATGACATGCCCTGCTGCAAACCCGACCTAGTGACATTCCTAACTGTTAAGAAGTTCTTTTCGGGGTTTGCTTTTCAAAATATGAGACGTTCTTTTAAACTGATTGTGTCATTAGCTCTAATGGTACTTATATGATACTTATATGGAAATCGACTGAAGATGCATGTTATATGTAATATTCATATTTATGTGTGTATATACCTTGGGTGATGTCGATTGTGATCCGACCCTTACAGCGTTGGTTAGATACAGTCTTGCATTATCGACAAGCTGAGAGTATGTCATAAACGCGTTTGCAAATCTCTTGTGTGATGTCAATTGTGATCCGACCCTCACAGCTCTTCGGCACATAATAGCTCTCCTGCAAACATAAACATAGCTAATTACGAAACATGATAAAAGGCAATAACTTTAGGCAGTTACCATATTAGAGGATCGACTTAGAAGTTATGTGAAATGGATCAATTATAAAAAACATTAGCCAATAAAGGAAGAAAAAATCCAACGGGTTGCACTCTAAAATCCTAGGTTGTAGTTTATGTACATCTGTTTTAATAAGTTTAACAAATAACTCATAACTATTTATAAAATCTGATAAAAAAAAAAAACCAGAGCTCAATGTGTTGTAGACACTTAATGGTACTTAATGGGACTGGGTGGCTTTGCTTTTTCAGTGACACTTAATGTTACTTATATGTGAAAAGTTAGTGTAGTGTAGATAACTTTGATAGTTCATTGTTACAATACTAATTTCTTTAGTGTTATTATGTGTGTTTGGTTTTGCTTGTCTTTGTGGTATTGCTTGTTATATATAACTTTTTGTTTATTAATATAGGAATACGATGCCAAGGTTCGCATTCGAAGCAAATTGCATTACTTTCAATTGATTAAAGACAGATTAGCTGAAAATCGTCGTACACTATTTCGGTCAACATGCTTTGGTCCATGGTTGGATTTAAATTACTTTGCGAACGAGGAGAGTCTTATACATTATATGCTTCAAAAACAATTTCCATCTGATGATGACCACTATGATTTGGCACTACTTTATTTTGTTAATGGACATCAACTTCATTTTGGTCGCCGTGAATTTCACCTGATAACTAGTTTTAAATTTGGATTGCCCAGTTTTCGTAAGTTTAGAAGTGGTGATATCATATTTCGTGACCGTGTATTTCCTGAGAAGGTAGGGGAGAATTTAAAAACCGTTGATCTTCTATGTTTGATTAAGGATGAAGAGCTTTTTTCAATACTATCTGATGAAGACGCTGTCCGAGTTTGCCTTCTGTTATCTCATCAGGTCATATTTATGGGGCGTGACCTGTTATCTGTGGTGGATGATGTATATCTTAGAATGGTTGAGAACTTGGAAGTCTGGAATGACTTTCCTTGAGGGGAACACATTTGGAGACAGTTGTACGATGCCATTCGAAATAGGTGCACAAGAAGGAATGTGGAATATTCTTTGGCTGGATTTGTTTTCAGTTTCATGGTTAGAATTATTACACGAATTCTTTTAATGAATTATTTTGTTACTTGATATTTTTTTAATAAAATTTATTTTTTCAGATATGGATTTTAGAGTCTTCTACCCAGAGCTGTCTTTGGTGGAGTAAGGACGCTGATGTTATCCCAAGAGCACTTTCATGGTCTAAGAAGGTTCCTTTTCAAGAATGGGAGTATTTCGGAATGCTTTTTCCTGAGGCAAGTGTTCATTTTGTAATATATTTTTTTTAAGATTTACGATAGAAAGGTATACTAGTTTTGCTCTGATTATGGTTAACGGTTATCCCACTTTCTGTTTGTATTTTTGTTAGGCGAAAGAAACAAACCATGATCTATATCCTACGAGAGCTGAGGCTGCTTCAGAATGGTACACCAAAGGGATTAGGTTTTTTAACTGGTATGCACCGAGACCCGCGCTTGTTGTCCATGGAGGGCTTTTTGAGGATTACCTGCGTAAACGAGCAGAACTTCGTGCGAAAGCCCATGCTATGGACAATGAAGCTCCAGCTCCACAATCTCGTGATACTCTTCAGGATCGTGTTAGGAACCTGCAGGGTATATGTAATGGTTTGTTGATGTTACCTGCAGAGGTCAACAGTTTGAGAGCACGGGTCCACAAACTTAAAACCATTATTGTGGTTTGTTTGTATTTTATAACCAAACACCCCTTAATGCGTACTTCAAATGTTTACTGTAAAATTTTAAGAGTTTAGTCACTGATTCATGTACTTGATCTTTTGTATTACCCAGTATATTAAGAGAAAAATGATGGGTGGACATAGGCAGGACAAATTGCACAAAGTTGATCAGAAAGTGCACAAAGAACTGGAAAAAGTAATTCCCGTTTATTATTTTTTTATTTTTCTTTACATGAATATGACAAGTGGTTGAGATATTTACCTGAATTGCTTACATTGTACTTAATATATTTACAGGATCAATTCGACGGTGATGATAAGGATAATGATGTTGGTGATGAGTTTTGCACAAATTTAAATCATAATTTCCTAGAACTGTTTGAGTCGGCAGTCCAGAATGAGGATACTGAGAAAGATGTCGAAGCGGAAGATGTTGGAGAGGTTTGTACAACATCGTTTAATAATACATGTAAATTGTCTTTTAAATTTAATTATAAGTTGGTTTGTATTTGTATTTTGTGTGATGCACACAGAATGAATGTGTTTATTTAGCTACCCAAGTTCGCGTAGCAGCCGAAAAGCAAGAAGCTGAGATTCGATGTTTATCTGCACAAAGGGAAGAGAGGGCCAGAGTCCTAAAGGAAGAGGAAAGAAGTGCGAAGATTAGAAAGCAGATTTTGAAAGCCCCTCACATCAAGCTTACTTTGCAAAAGAAGAGGCAGTATGAACAAGTACCCAGGCAGGAATTTACTGAAGTAGATACTAATGTTAAAGTTCCTACAGTGGATGAACTCAAAAGAACGAACTCGTCCTTATCTCCTTATAAGCTAAAGAAGTGTAGAGATCTCAAACCTTGGGAAGAGGTATGACCTATATCCTTCATTTATGTTTAACATAAAAGCAGCTCAAAATCCCCTGATAACCTTAATCTGTGGAACATAAAAGCAGCTCAAAATCCCCTGATAACCTTAGAAACATTGACTTTAAGTTAAGATATTCATTCAATAGGGCTTAGTGGTATAAAGTTATAATAGGGGTTTTTGTATAACGTGTAGGATCTAAACCGGCCATCCAAAAGGATTGATAAAGTTTTTGTTCATCCTGAGTTGGAAGCTTATCTACAAAGTTCTTGTAAGCCTCATTGCCAGTTTCCTTGGTGCAATGATATTGTTGTTGATCATCTTTTCTGGGATTCTTTTGTTGGGATGGACGATACTCGTGAAGGCTGGTTCCGTGACGAGGTAATTAAATAATGTAAATAATGCAAATATTACCTAGTTTTGTGTTTTTAATGGAATTATTGAGCTATGTTTTGTTTTTCTTAAATGTCTACAGCACATTGAGCTTTGGGTGATGTATTTGTGGCACTTTAGACCATCTTTTGCAGATTGTTCCTTGGTTAGCAGTTACTTCTTGACACTTCTTCTTCAAGGTTCATTGCCACTGTTTTATGCTAATGATGAAGTTTACAAATTGGCATGGTCTGATGTTGACCGGGTATTTATCTTTTTATATCTACCTGGCATTTATTGTGGTACCTTTAATAAGCAGTATAATGATTTACTCTAGTAGCAGAATCTTCGTAGTCTAGCAGTAGAATCATACTTAGCTTATTTCTTCAATCTTCTCAGAAACCCAGCAGTAGAATGAATACACTAGCAGTAGAATCATTTAGTCTAGCAGCAGAATGATACTTAGTGTATTTTCCAATAAAACCATGAGCAGTATAATCAAACCTTAAGCAGCAGCATCTTCAAACCCAACAAAAGGTGTGTTTTAGCCGTGAACTGAGTACTACAACGTATCTCCTTTAAGTGATAGTTAACTAGGTCTTCGACCATCCACCCCTTGATCTATGAAAACTAGATAAATCAAGGCTTAATCACTACACCCCTTGGTCTGATGTTGACCGGGTATTTATCTTTTTAGCAGTTACTTCTTCACACTTGTACTTAAATTTTGTCCTGTGGAATTTATATATATTTTTTTTTATTCCTTGCAGGTGTTCATTCCGATAAATGAACCTAAGAAACATTGGTCGGTTGCCCAATTTCACATACAGTCCGGGAATGTTATATTTTATGACAGTCTTTATCGTGGTGAAGAGGAAGGTCGTGATTGGTATCTGCAAATGAGGAACTGTTTGGAGGTCAATCTTCCATTGATTCTACGGGAGACAGGTGTGTTTGCCAAGAAACGAATCGACCCGAAAACCTACAAGATAAAGTTTCGTCTTGCACAGAACGTTACAAAGAAGGGTGGTGTATTTTGTGATTGCGGAGTCTTTGTCTGCATGTTTCTTTACAGGTTAGTAATCCACCATGATTCTTGTTGCTATTTGCATTGGTAATTAGTTTACGATAAACATAAACATAAATGTTAATTAGAAACTAAGACATGACACAGTCCTTACAACAACCACTAAGATAGACATGACACAGTCCTTACAACAACCACTAAGATAGACATGACACAAACACACCATTACACCATTGAAAATAAAATGAAGACAAGAGTATAACTTTTAAAAAGTGGATGGTTACACAGGTTGGCTCATGGAATTCCTTTGGATGTCGATAATCCAACCCAGGCAGCACTTGCATATCGAGAGGGATTGATCCGTTATTATTTCAAGCACAGGATAAACTGTGCTTGAAATGGTGGAATAGTTATAATGGTCGAAAAAATGGTGGAATAGTTCTAATATTTGTAACTTATTGTTAGTATGAAGGAAACAATGGTGGAATAGTTATAATGGTCGAAAAAATGGTGGAATGGTGGAATAGTTATAATGGTCGAAAAAATGGTGGAATAGTTCTAATATTTGTGACTTATTGTTAGTATGAAGGAAACAATGGTGGAATAGTTACAATTATTTTTTTGAACTTAAACAATGGTGGAATAGTTATAATTATCCGGGCAGAACATCGTATAGAACAATTGTATGTATAGGAAATATTTGTTTTGAACTTAAATTCTGACTTTGTGACTTATTTGAGCAGGAGTATGTTAACACTTTCCCGAAGTTTATGAACTTAAATTCTGACTTTGTGAACTTATATGTCAGTCGCGTTTTTTGATTCCCGTTATCATTTTTAGTTTAATTTCGTAGTTGCCTTTATACTAGTATTCGACATTTGGCCAATTCGCACTAGCGTGATGTTATCAATTATGTTGGAATGTTATAAGGCATAGGAGTTATGAAAACTTAGTTGCATTACGAATGTTGCATTACGAATGGATTACAAGATGTGTGCTATAACATTTTTTTTGGCCACTTTGACCTTATCAGGTCTACATAGATAGAGGTCTCGAACTTTAAACTACGTTGTTAAGACAACTTAACTTAATGCTAAAACAAACAAATTATTTTCTAGAGTTAACTTCAATTACGGGTCAGCCAAGTTAACATGCTCGTAGTCTTCTGACATTGATGGACGTGATCCTTGTGAGCTTTCGGTTGGGTTTTCTGATCGTCTTTGATTGCTTTGCGATCCTCCTCCTGTAGATTTCCTAGGCTACAATTTATCAAACATAATTATCAAGTTAATACATTTGTCAATAATCGGATACAAAATAATAATGTCACACTTATAATTTACCTTTTTCTTTGGCAATGGTGCATTGCAAACTCCTCGGTTGTGACCACGTACACCGCACCTTCCGCATGTATTTTCAGTTGGTACCTCACCTTGAGATCTAATCCGATCTCTGTTCCTCGGTCTTCCGGCTTGGCGCCTATCCATATTCGGTGGCTTTACTTCCTACAAGTTTGTTGGAAGCTCCCAACTCGGAATTTCTCCAACTGGATATACCAACTCTTGGTATGTAGCTTTTAGAGTGGTTTTTCTAAACCAATCTTGCGCCAAATGATTACAACTTGTTAATCCTTGAACTCTACAAACAGCTATAGCATGACCACATGGCAAACCAGAAAGTTCCCATTTTCTACATGTGCATGTATTTTCCCTGAGCCTTACAATATGTCTCTTTCTACGATCATTTACCTCGTAAATCCTTCTATGTTCAATGGCATTCACTGCCCAATTAGCACTCTTAAACATTCTGCCCTGAATCTTTGCATTAGCCCAGTCACTAAGCTCACCCGCAGTTGCACCTAAACATTGACGTAATAATTATAATTATAAACTTGATAATAATAAGAGCTAATAATAGTAATAATACTAATAATAATAATAAACATAGATATATATAATCATTTAATTATATATACCTTCGTACTTTTCTCGTTTATCACAAAACCATTGCTGTAGAAGCCCTCTGTAGTATTCCATTAGCATTGAAATAGGATGTTTTCGAACGTTTTTTGTTAAATTGTTTATTGACTCTGCACTGTTCGAAGTCATATAATTGTAACGTTTTCCTGTGCAATGTGCCCTAGACCAATAACTAATCCCAGCTTCTAATAGTTTGTTGTAAGCTTCCGGACTTTTTTGTCCAAGTTGTGTGAATGCTTCTTGAAACTCGTCGGTTGTGTAACATTTGCAAGTCTTCCAATATAAAGCCTTAACCCTTCTGCTTTGTCCAAAATTGCAATTCAACATCAAATGCCTACAACAATAACCATGAAATGAATACGGAAAAACCGTCTGACAAGCTTGTTGTATTCCTAGATGTCTATCAGATATTATAGCCAAATCTGGAACTTCGCCGATGCATTCTTTCAAGTGGGTCAAAAACCATGTCCACGATCTCCCAGTCTCACCCTGAGATACACCGGTCGCAAGAGGAACAATCTGATTATTTCCATCCATTCCAAAGGCGAGCAAATTTGTACCTAGGTATGTACCTTTAAGATGAGCTGCATCAATTATTATTAGTGGTCGCAAATGGTCCAAGAAAGCCCGAATCTAGAACATTAACAAAGTGTTAGTTTTACAAGAATAACATAAACTATATATTAGAAAAGTTAATTAGATAGTCATAAATTATTACGACAACACCAAAGGCTATAAAAACCATCTCAAAACGGTCTTCAGCATCTGTCTCAATATGTGATACCCATCCGGGGTTTTTCAACTTTAAATTATAACAATAATACATCAATTGTGAAAAAGAATTTTTCGGGCAACCGGACAACGTCTCCAATGCTATATTTCTTCCTCCCCATGCCTTTTTGTATGAAATGTCGATGTTGTACTGAAGGTTGATATCTTTTACTATGTCATATGGCTTATATATCCGACTAGGATCTCCCATCTTCGGTCTCAACAAATGACCCAACAATTTAGAGGTTGCATTTCGGTGATTGGGATAGAGTTGTGTTATGTCACAAGTGTGAATGTCATTCACTTTTCCTATTACCCATTTCATACTATCTTCTGCCTTAGATGAAATGATCTTCCACTCGCAAACGTCATCATAACAAACTACATCATACCTAAACCTATCAGTTTTTCTTGGTCTAAATTGAAAACCTTCTAAA